>OX940811.1:18862568-19411610 GCA_954870605.1 Acer campestre | reverse complement strand
TGCCGGAGGCGCATACCCAGGCCCAAAATAAAAAGGGATCAAAAAGGGCCTATGGTTTTTTTATTTTTTGCAGTGCTCATATCTTTGATAAATAAGGGGCCCAAATTTAGTTGTTATTTTTCAAATTTCACATAATTATATCAAATTTGGGACCCAAATAAAAAAAAAAAAAAAAATGGAAATCAACTTCTTATATAAAGATTGGATTCAATATGGATTTTCATTAGAATTGTTAAAAGCAAATGAGTAGCTCTATTTGCACCCCTAAAAATGTGTACATGCATCCATCTTTGCTTGTACACCTCATTAAGAGTTTTTTAAGAATTATATTTTGTATACACACCCCAAACAGTATCAAATATACCCTTTATTTTATTTTATTTTTTAAAATTCTAAAATAAAATAAAATAAAAAAGGAGGAGGTCCCCTCCCTTTTCATTTTCTAAGCAGGTTCTTTTCTCTTTATTTACATACGCTGTTTCTTTGAGTGGAAACTATTATGCATATTTATTTGCTAGTAACTTTTTCTTCTTCTTTTTGGGTTTTGTTTTTTCTATGTATCACAATATAAACTTAATGAAAATTACTTTGATTAAGCTTTTGTAAATTTTCTTAAAAAATAATTCAGCATATATATATATATATTATTTAAGTACGAGATTTCACAAGATTTTAGATGCACGATTGAATAAAGGGGTCCATTTTAAATATTCACCATGGGCCTCCAAAAACTCAGGACCTACACTGTATGTGAATCTAATGGTTGATAGTTGTGGAACTTATATAAATAAAATCAGTTCGTCCTAAGGAGAGAAAGACTTATATATACCTTAATTTGGTCCTACTATTAGTTAGCAATTAATCACATTTAATGGTTTGAGGGATATTTTTGTCATATAACACATACAACCTTTAATTGTATGCCACATGTCCATATTTAAAATAAAGCAAATATATATAAAAAAAAATTCCATACAATTTTTTTAGCACAATTTTGTCTTAATTTAAATTAAATTTGTTTTTTTAAAAAAAATAATAAAAAAAAAACTTTCTATACCCATTTTATATATTCTTTATAGTTTAGATTGGATTATTCAAAAATAAATAAATTGTTTTCTATTTTTTTTTTTAGTGTATTTCATAATTTAAGGGAAAAATCATATTTTTTGGTTCAATTAAATTTCAAGGGTAAAATTATCTTTTCGCTAATTTTTGTAATGGTTGATTGTATTACATTTGGTCAAAAGATACCAAATTGAGTTATTTTTAATAATTTAGGAACCCTGTGAACCGAAAAATAAAAAGAATTAGTAAAAAGTTGTCATTTCCTCAAAATTTAGGGACTAGATTGAAATTTCCCCTATCCAATATCTCATCAATAATAAGGGTCGATTTGGTATTGTTTTAAGCGTTGCAACTTTTAAAATAATCAATGTTAGTTGTGATGAACCAATAATCTATTGTCAAGTTAAATAGTTGTAAGAATCAAGAGTGGTATATATACTTTTGGTAAATTTTACTTAATTGTTGTGATTTTATATAATGACCAAAACAGATATGAAATTGAAATTAATTATCTTTTATTTGGTATTCAAACCAAACAAATATTTAAAGTAAAATATAATCAAAATCTCTAATATTATATTGGGAGAATCGCAAATACCCCCCTGACTTTTAACCAAATGGCAAATCAAACCCTCTGGTTTGAACAATCAGCAAACAACCCCCTACCGTTAAGTAACCCTTGCATTATTTGCTGCATGTAGGGGGTTGTTTGCTGATTTGTAGGGGGTTATTTGCTGATTGTTCAAACCAGAGGGTTTGATTTGCCATTAGCTTAAAAGTCGGGGGGGTATTTGCGATTCTCCCTATTATATTAGATACAAGAAAACGTGTTTTCAAGAAAAGTGAACGTAAAAGAGAACAAAAACATACTTTGAAGTCAAGAATATTATAATAAAATAAAATGATAGTAATTTAATATTACAATAATTTGTATGTATTATACATATGTGATATGTAGGGGAAAAAAAAATGTAAAGATTTGAGTCAATAATGAGATGAAATAAGAAAGCTTTAAACTTTGGTATCGTATGAAGATTGAAGGGTTTAATATAACAAATATATATACACATAAATAAGCAAGATATCACACAAAATTAGAAATAAATTCCAATATATCAAATCAACTTAATTGTAAAAATTAATTTATATGGAATTAAACTCGGGATATAATTATCTTATCTTTATGTTAAATTAATAAGGATAATTTAGTAATTAAAAGATTTATTAAATCTCATAACGGATTATTTCATAATCACTCTACAGAAGTAATCTCCAAATATTTCTTAAAATTGCAATTGAATCAATCCACATTGTCAAATAACCACTTTTAAAAATTTTACCGAATGTCTATTTTTTACATTAAAATTATTAAAAAATAACGTAAGTGTAGAAGATAGGGATAAATGTGTCTTCATATTTTGAAGATTTAATGTTCATAATCATTTTCAAAAGGCAAAATTTTACTTGTTGCAACTTGCGAGAATGGATTATATTCTTAAATAATCAGGTTTTTATTTATTTTTTATTTTTTTTAAAAGGTATCATTATACCAAAATTATAAGAAAAACTGATTTTAATTTTTTTAATAAAATTACTTAATGGCCCTAATAATAAAAACAAAAACCTATACTTTTTTTTTTTTTTTTTTGAGATTCACTGTCGGTACCTAGGACATTACTAAACTACTAAACTAAACGAGCGCCCTACACCACCAAGCCACACTTGGCAAGTAAAACTAATAGCATTTTTATAACAATTCATAGTAGTGAGATTTGTATATAAATTTCATTTTCATTTTACTGGAGAAAACAATGAAAAGCACCTACAAAGGTAAAAGCCTCAAGCTAAGTTCCATTTTGAAGATGCTTACAAGGACCAGTTGCCTTAAGGAAATTATATAAATACAGAGACCTCCAAAAGGGAACTCCACAAACAAGTACTCTCAGCTTCAAAAAAACAAAGAAAGTACTCTCATGCAAAGGAAACAAGAGAAACAAAAAGAAAACAATTCTACTTGTTTTTTTTTTTTATATCTTCCTTCCCTGTAAATCTAGAACCAAGCTAAAAAGAAAACCACTGTAGATATGCACCAAAGCTCCCAAAGTCTAGACACAGAGGCACACACCTTGTATCATCACCAAAAGTATTATCATATCAGGAAGAGCATGCAAACAAGATATCAAAAACAAAAAAAAAAAAAACTTCAATATTCCTATTCAGGGCAATTTCCATTCAGATTGGAGATTACTGAAGCCATTTACTGCTCCAAGCCCGTTTCGCAACCTGTTGGCCATTTCCAGTTGCTGGTGATAGTTCATGCTAGCATCCTGAGGCATCAATGGCATGCCTGCCCTTCCTGTCAAAGCCCCCAAGTTATTTCCATGACTTCCTTTTATTCCACAAGCAGTGGTGGAGACACCTGGCCCACCGCCCAAGTTGCCAAGTCCAGTGCTGATGGCGGAATGGTTATTAAATATCCCATTACCCACTAGGCAACTGCCATTGTTAATTGAATTGTGACTTAATTGTGCTGGCCCATTAATGCTCTTGACATTATTCCCAACAGAACCAACATTAACCGTAATACCACCTGAGCTAACTTGTGAGGAGATCATTATTTCTTGTAAAATCTTCTCAAAAGAGCTTTCTGAGTCATTTGGATCGACCTCATTTGACTGAGATGACGGCTGAATTGGGACTTGTGCTGATGAATTCATTGAACTGATGTTATTTGTAGTGACTGGTGCTGCTACGGCCTTCAGAGAACTTTGAGGGGGGTTGTTAGACGAGGATGGTGTTGGAGATGAGAAGGGAGAAGAGGGATTGGTTTGAGCTGATGGAAGAGTAGTTGAGGACCCTGCAGATGGGATCTGAACTGGGGTCCCGGCATAAGGACTGTTTGGATTATTTATCTGACTTTCAATTCGTGAATTCATAGAATTCTGGCGGAGCAGCCCAACAATGGAGATGTTAGAAGTAGAGGTGGACATCATGCCATGGGAGTTGGTTACACTTCCGGCACCATTACTTGTAGAAGGCTGAACAACACTTGCCTGTAACAAATTATGATCATTACTCACGTTCAGTTCCCCAATCTGCTGCTGCTCCTCAGGTTGTTGAGCTACATGAAGGCCAGAAGATGGGTCTGAGCTGGTCCTCCGAGAAAACTGGGCCAAACATTCTTAAGGAAAAGCAAGAAGTCATTAGTAGCACAAAGGGAATTGGCAATGGATAACCAAAATCTATTATTATAGGGAATGGATGGATTCTTGCTCCACCAAAAGAGAGAAAGAGATAAAAGGGAAAAACAAAAACAAAAAGAAAAGAAAAGGAAAGAACAATTCTAGTAACAATTATGCTTATTAAATAAACTGAGAAATATGAACAAGATTTATAGACTAAGAAAACAGGGATTCTGTAAAGCTTACCCATAGGTCCCTTTCCTGTTTCTCCGCTTTGATCAATCAAATCCTTCATGCTATTAACCACTTCCGATATCTGCAATTTATCAAGAAAATATATGAACAAAGAAAATTCTAATTAAAGTCTATGCAGAAATTTAGTCCCATATTCATCAATAAAGAGCTGATCTAAGTATTCACTTGTTAAGTTACAATTAGAAAAGAAAGATTAAACAGGTAGCTAAGCGCCCAACAACACTTGTATTTAACCTCTAACATCATTCTACCGTATTCTTTTCCACTTTACTCTAGAAGAGGGTGGAAAACTAAACAAAAAGCTAAAGGATTCCAGTATGAGAATTCCCTAGGAAACAAAACTATAAAATTTGTAACTAAATTGCATTTATTCATGATAAGAAAGATAAAAAAAATATTACCGTCTAATAATGTTATCAGTTCAATAAGAATGTAAAAGCACCATATTGACAAAATTAACCCTAGAGTAGCCTACAGTAGACTCAACTACTATTTAATAACCAAGAAGGCAGGAAGCATTAATTCCATCTTTCAGAAATGCATACATTCTCTATTTATAGAAACATATTAACGAATCCACTTAAAAGGATGCACGTCTATGGCCATTAATTGATAACTAACTAATTAAAATAAGAAAAGAAAAGGGTATAGTAGTTAATAACCAGACATCTTGTACTTAGGTGGCATTATTTCAAAGATTGGTTTGACGCGATTAAGTACAAAAACATGGGCATCATCACTTTCACAAAGGTTGACAGACACCAACCAGAAACTAACAACTCCAGCATCCACCTCTCCTCATATACCCTATATCACATTGGGTTCTGCAACAGCCACAATCGCCTCCTCAATTGCAACTACAACCACAACTTTACTATGGCTTTTACCACATAAAAAGTTCAAATCTATTCTGACCCCATCAACTTGAATTACTGAAACTAGGTATTGATGGATATTTCAATTATTGGTTCAGTAGTTCAAGATATCAACTTATAATTTTATCTACCGACACACCATTGATAAACTTAATGATACTATTGATCTATCGACATATCAAGTTCTATGTGCACTCATTCATAACATGCCTTTACTAAGGGATTTTGTATTGTTAAAAGCATACTATGTTTATACAAGAAAGATGAACAATAGCATTATGCATCAGGTGTTTCTTTCTCACTGGTTTTCCTCGTTTTAATTTTATTATAAATGATTTTAGCATTTAGTTTCTGCGTATTGAATTGTTTTTTTTTTCTTCAGACGCAACCTCATCTCCAACTAACTGCACCATCCCCTTATAGGTATTGATAAAGGTTCTCTACTGTATTAATGTTCACGGGTTATCTTTTATTACATTGATACTAATGTTTGAATTAAAGGATCTCTTATGTTGCAAATATTAATTGACCGCTTATTTAGTTTACCCTTTAGGCTTATGCTATGGTAAAAAAAAAATAATCTTTTCAAGAAACAAATCTTAATATCATATTACACCCACACAAAAAAAAAAAAAAAAAAAAAAAAAAAAAAAAAAAAGAGAGAGAGAGAGAGAGAGATATATATATGCATTATGTGACTTCAATATCCAGCATATTGCAGTTATCTTATATGAATAGTTCTCATAATCATTCCATTACTTGATGTAGATGGTAAATAAAACAAACAAATAATAATAGTGTTCTTAAGCAGTTTCAGGTTTTCTATAAATTACATATATATTATGAGATGAGGGTGTTGTACAACACGAAAAGTAAAGAGTAAAATGTAACTGTGCAAGACAACAATCTAAACTGTAAACAAAAATTATCCTCGGGAAGCTGATCTTTTTTTTAAAGAAAAAAAAGCATGCATATGGAATGCACAAAATACCAACAATGCACTTGACAGCCAAATAGCACTTTAAATGTGCAAATACTGGGATCCAAAAGGGACAAGCAATATTCAATCATATAGTTCACACAAAAGCCAAGAAACAGTGCTAGCATTCAATAATACCTGAAGACATCTAACATATCTCTTCGTATACCCTAAATCATTAACTAAAGGCACCTCCAAGGCTTTTGCTAATTGACGAGCAGAAGTAACAAACCTGAAAAAACATATTTTGATTAATACAAGTGAAATAAAGGTCAAATACTGAGCATAAATGTTCCACAAAAAGTCACCAATTATCAGGCAAAGAAATGTAGAATAGAAATTACTTTCTTTTGCAGAGTGAAAAGGGAAAATTGATCAAACTCAAACTCAATGCAGAAAGTGTTTCCTCAGATGCCATCAGGAATAACAATAAAATACAAGACACAATTCAAAGCCTATATTTACTATTAGATATATGATCAACCTCAGCAATATATAAACTAAGCAGAACATTGATCATTGTTAAAGGAGACAAAAGGCTCATAAACATAAAAGAGAGTTAATGAAGCTAATGGACATGTTCTCTTTTAGAATTTAGATCATCTAACAATAAAGTAACTTAGATGCTGTGAGTTATATCAGGGCCTAACAATAATAGTTATAATTGGGCTTCAGTTAGTACAGGCAGGTTTGATTTTGTTTGTCCCCTGAAGTCAAAAATCCTAAACTATGCATCAATTAATTATAATAGACCATAGACTTCGTGATTTGCTCAACAATTTTCCACATCTTGAGCAGCAGCAACTGTCAAGAAAAGTTAGGCACAAACAGCACAAAACTTTAAAATTTTCAAGCTGCCAAGCAAGAAATTGATTCTGCATGAGTGCATGTTGCCTATATTTTTTCTCATTTAACTGTCTTATGTACCTCCCACCAATTCTAAAGGTAAGGCGGTGTTTAAATATAATCATAAACCCGTGAAAATGTATCCTAACAAAATAAAATGGCAAAACAACATTACTCAAATGTCAAGTTTTGAAGTTGCAAAACCCTAGGTGACATTTGCAGCTATGCATATGAGAGAGATCCATATTCACACACATACATCCTCGAGAACCAAAAATGTGAAGGCGTACACGCGCAAGAGTTGGAGTTGGGGTTGGGGGTGAGGATGGGGGTTTGGGGTTCGAATTGAGAAAGAGGTATTATCCAATATTTTTTTATCAGTAAGGTGAACATGATAACTTTTTTTTTTTTTTTATGAAATATTATAATAATTCGGGGTTTTGGGGGAGGGGGAGGGACTCGAACCCACAACCTTGTGATGTAGGTGTGAGGGGCATACCACCAAGCCAACCTCATCTTGTCAAAGGAGAAAATGATACTCAAAAGCATACGAATAAATTATATCAAGAGCTACCAAGAATTAAACATATAAAGCGGATCCAAAGTACATCAAATTAAGAGAGTAAGTAACTCACATGTTGCAATTACTCTGCAGATCAGGTGAAGATAAGTTGGCTGCTGTATTCTGAGCCGAAGCTTGGTACTTTTGTGCTACAGCTCCAAGTTGACTTACCTGGAAATAGTAACTATGAATTAGTCATTTAGAATGATGAACAATTTATCAAAATCTACCCATTACCACCTAGCAGCACTGCACCAAAACTGATGTGTGAAAGGATATCTATTTAAATGGATAACAATAAAGTAACTTAAATATTTGAAAGTTAAGCCACCAGAGATATCCAAGACAATTCAAGTTGTGGTAGTAATAGAGGTAATTCTAAATTCAGAAAAAACAGATAGATTAGGGAATAAAATTATTTTTTATGGCAATTTTTCAGTTAACAGATCAACCAGGTCTTGAACATTGAGGATCATAGAAGGGAGTTTATTTAAATCTTTTCTAAGCCGGTACCAACTGTGAGGTTAAAAAGTTCAGATTTTAACAATTTCTATAACTTGGAGAAGCCACAACCTCAACCAGGTCTTGAACAGTGAGGGATCATTGAGGGCCGTAGAAGGGAGTTTATTTAAATCTTTTCTAAACTGGCACCAACAGAGAGGTTAAAAAGTTCAGATTTTAACAATTTCTATGACTTGGAGAAGCCACAACCTCTGATATTTCTGGGATCATAAAGAATTATAGGGAGGAAAACTCTATAAAGAATTCTAGAGAGGAAAACTCTATTTTTCTTGTTTTTATTCTTCTCCACATAGGAGGAGTTATATAGAGGAAATACAAAATAGGAAAGAAATCAATCTAGGAAATCAATCTATAATCCCTAAAATCAAGCTAATTGTCAACTACACTAATCAAGTAATCAATCACACTAATCAAGCAATCAATTAGTCAACTATACAATCTTTATAATTAATTGATTATATTCTAACAGAAACTAATCCCTAAAGTTTAGGAATTAATTTCAGAATTCAACACCCCCCCTCAAGCTGGGGAATATATGTCAATCATTCCTAGCTTGGAAGTCAATTCTTCAAACTTTATTCTTGGAAGAGCTTTTGTTAGAACATCTGCCAATCGTCTTCCCCGAACCCAAGTCCTGAATGTGCAACAGACCCGACACCTACTGTATGCGGCTGCTGTTGGCTGATGAGCTGCTTAACAAGCTCGATTTGTTCCATGCTAAATAATTCAGCGGCAGCAGTAGGCTTTTCACCACTCGTTGTCATGTAGTCACGACTCTCCCTATCCATTTTAGGCTTCCAATCCGTTGGCTTTCCATGCAATTTCCAGCAGGTTTCCTTGAGATGCCCTAGTCTTTTACAATGATCACACCATGGGTATCCCTTCCGATGCTTATTATCACCATGGGCAGCCAACGCACTACTTTCTGTCTGAGTACTACTGGATTTCTCTCCCAACATGACTATCTTCCTGCTCTCCTCCCTTCTGACTTCGGAGAAGGCCTCTCGGATAGTTGGGAGAGGTTTGACAGCCAAGATCCGTCCCCTCACTTCATCAAGATTCTGATTCAGGCCAAGAAGAAACTTGAATACCCTCTTCTTCTCGATACTCTTTTTATGAGTTACTTCATCTTCAGGATCTTTCCACGTGTATTTTTCAAACACATCAACCTGCTGCCATAAGCGAGTGAGTTTAGTGAAGTATTGGATAACAGTTTCCGCACCTTGACGAAGATCATGTAGCACACTTTCCACAGCAAATAACTCTGAGGTGTTGTCATATGTTGAGAAGGTCTCCTTTGCTGCATCCCAAATTTCTTGTGTAGTCTCATAGAGTAAAAAATTTTCGCTAATGTCATTGGTCATGGAGTTGAGTAGCCAAGACATCACGAGATTATTGTCTATCAGCCACTTTCTAAAGCCAGCAGAGTCCTTTGCTGGTTTGGCAATATTTCCAGTCAGATGTTCATCCTTCCCTTTGCCTTTGAGGAAGATGAGAACTGACTGAGACCATTGGAGGAAATTTTTACCATTTAGCTTGTGGCCAGTGATAGGTATATTTGGGTGATGATCTGATCCTCCTCCTCCATTACCACCAGAATTAGCGGAATCGAGGCCAGTGGTAACTCTAGAGGAATCATTAAGAGAGGAGGGAGGAGTTTCAGTTGTCATGGAGGAAAGGGGCTGACTGACGAAAAAAAAAGAAAAAGAAAAGGAAGCTACTGCCGGAAGAAGCAGTAAGGAAGGACTGTCGGAAAAAACAGTAAGGGAATTAGGGTTTGTTTAGTTTCAGAGAGTGCTCTGATACCATAAAGAATTATAGAGAGGAAAACTCTATAAAGAATTCTAGAGAGGAAAACTCTATTTTTCTTGTTTTTATTCTTCTCCACATAGGAGGAGTTATATAGAGGAAATACAAAATAGGAAAGAAATCAATCTAGGAAATCAATCTATAATCCCTAAAATCAAGCTAATTGTCAACTACACTAATCAAGTAATCAATCACACTAATCAAGCAATCAATTAGTCAACTATACAATCTTTATAATTAATTGATTATATTCTAACGGAAACTAATCCCTAAAGTTTAGGAATTAATTCCCTAAAGTTTAGGAATTAATTTCATAATTCAACAATTCCCAATGAAGCTTCAGTTATGCAACCCAATGCTGCATCAAAACTGCTTTGGGCAGTAGAGTGAGAGCGATTGAAACCTGTGAACGGGCTACAGAAGTACAATTGTTCTATATTAAGGATTTTAACCTTTTAAGTATATTGAAAGTAATTTCAGGAGTATAGCAAAAGTCAATTGATTCATTAGCTGCTTCTTGGCTTGAGTAATCTGAATGGTTTGAAGTTCTAATTTAGTTTATCTTATTTCACTATTTTTCTTTTTTTTTTTTTCTTTTTTTTTTTTTTTTTTTTTTTTTTTTTTTTTTTTTTTTCGTGTTTTGATACCCAGAAACCCTCCGAATCCGCTTAGCAATCCCGAGTTCGAAACTAGGGCCCCCACTGAACCCTACAATCATTGGGAAGGAGGAAACTATGACCGTTGACCATGTAGGTACCCATAAGGGGATTCAAACCTCAAACCTTGTGGTAGCAAACCACAGGTCCGACCATTCTGATCTTGTTACGCTATTTAAGGCAAAGAAACTTCTATTTTCCCCTCTCCCTCTAAGTCTCTAACTTGGACAAACTTTCTTTTCTTTTTAAGTAGAAAATAAAGGGAACAAGTGATGGACCAAGTACAAACCCTACAATGAATACGAAAAATAAAATAATGTCAACATAACATGTAAGCTTGATTAAGTCTAGCTATCACAAGTATTGCTGTTTCTTGTATTGGGTTTGCTTGAATATGTTTTTTTTGCAATAAAATTGTCTGCTTCCTATCAAAAAGAAAGTCTAGCTAACAAGTTTAATGACATCTTTAAAGCCCCACTTACAAGATACAATGAATTTACTTAAAATAAAAGTATTAGAATATTAACCGGAGGTATTATCAATCTTCGAGGGATAAGCTCTTCATGACGCCGTGCACAAAACTCCCAGGAGCAGATCTGGCAGATATGAACAAAATAAGATAAAAATCAAATGTTAAATTCACAATTAATCTACAAGATAAATTTCCAGGCCATTTAAAGACTCAACCTTTAGATCTGGAGAGAAAACAATACGTAATTGACCATCGCGTACAACACGAAGGTGTTCAAAAACACTTTCTTGTATTGCTTTAGCATAGTCAAGGACAATTTGACCATTTGCATTCTGATATTCACAAGGCATATCAACGTAAAGAAGCTCTTCCAGAGTTCCACTGTCATACTTGATTTTAAATAGCCTTGGCAGAACATCAACAGTAGTCTCTGAAAATACAGTGAAAATAATATTTGAACAGCAAGAAATTGACAGCGATATTACATTTCAATTTTGATGAAGCAAAATGAAAGAGAGATCATTACTTCAACTTTATACAGTTGTTAATTTTTTCTTTTCTTCTTTTTCTTAGCAGATTGAGACTAATTTTTAAGTTCTCATAAGTTCGGTTAAAGCAATGAACTTGCCCAACAGAGGAATATTCTTTACTGACTTTCATTTCTAAAGTTATCAGATTTGGACTTCTATACAATCTAAAACTTAATTCATATAGCTGTGCAAATGCTCTTTCTTTGTGATTCAATCTATCATAGTTGAACATCACATCGCAATCAGAGCATATAACAACCCTGCCAAATACACAATTCATTTAAAAAAAAAAAATTAAAAAAAAAAAAAAAAAAAACTCCACTAGCAAACTGCTCCACAAAATAGAGAAAGTGTTTTCGCTATGGCTCAATAAGCTGTTTTTATTTATTGTTGATTCATTTAACCTCAACATGGACTAGATTTTCAAAATATGCACTGATCTTGATCTACACATATTCATTGTTCTCTAAATACGGTTACAATTCTAGTTCTGTTATGATGCTTCCCTTTCGGCAAGTTTTAACTATTTTTCAGCATCCATAAACTTTCCTCACTGCCAATTACTGCAATAGAATACCTATGCATTCAATACCCTTTGACACCTCTTGTGCACTTCTAGAAACCAACAGAGAAAAGATGATTGAGCACAGGCACGAGTAGCCTCCTATGTCTACAGTGGACTTACAATGGATGAAGTACCTAACTATCCTAACTTGTCTTCCGAACAAGGGAGGGCTGACTAGACTGTTTATCATTACCATTTTTCTAATTAATCATTACTCCACAGTCGGTTCCCAAGATGGAAAAGAAAACAAATGGGCATGCAAATTTATTACGGAAGAATAATATGAAAACCGTAACAAATAAGATTTTCATCCACTTCCTTTTTCTTACAAACATTATTAAGGACATTAATTTCTCATAATCTCGTTTGTGCATTTATGATTTAAACATATATCCATATATGATGATGAGTTTGTTGTTACCTGTAGAAGAACTATAGAAATGAACATTTATGAAGCTTACTGACTATGTGAAAATTTCATGATAAAATCTGAATAGCACCCTCAAAATGTTACATATGCTTTATGTAAATAGGTGCATTCTCCCCTTAACAAGTCATATGGGTATCAGACTGATTATAAAGCCGACAAGAATGCTACACATGTTTGGATACCTCTAGAGTTCAACATGCCAAAATTTAAATAGGAGAATTAGTCCTACTGATCATAGTTTCCAACAGAAAGAAGAAGAGGGGTTATATATTACACACACATAGAGACAGAAACAGAGAGAGAAGGCTGCCTACAGAATGCAAACACCCACAAATGAAATTTCACTATAATAAAATGAAATAGTCTATTGTTATAATTTTATTTATTTATTTATTTATTTATTTTACTATAGGAAACAGAACATCTTAATATACAAAAGAAAAGAGGGGATACTAGTTATAATCTATTGACACTTACATTACAAATACAGATTTGGAGCAAGATTTAACTTGACACAACAAATGCAATCTACTTCGTTAAGTAAATTTGTTGAAAAATAATGAGAAACGTTAATATGTCGAAGAAATAAATCGAAATTGCATACCAAAACCACGAACAGGCTTCTGTTTGCATATTTCACAGTGCCATACATCCTGCATATGCTGCAATTAGTTGTCTCATAAAAATACAGGAGAAAAACCATATTTATATATATAAAAAATGAGAGAGAGAGAGAGTGTGGGTGCATATATATATATATATATAGGATCTCACACAAAAAATTCGTGCAGTTTCATTGATTCCAACCAATTGGAATTAGTGAAAAAAAAATTACACTGGTTCCAACCGATTGGAATCAATGAAACCTCACGACAAATTCATACGGGATCTTGCACCTGAAGAATGGCCAGGTGCGGCGATGCAAGGAGGTGCGCACCTGGCCGCACTCGTAATGAAAAGTGCCCTATTTTTTTTATTTTATTTTTAAGTGACTTTTAAGTGTTAAAGGAAAAAAAATGCTAAGTTGCCCTAACACAACACTGTCACCCAACACATACCTAAGCAACTAAATCTCCCCTAATCAAAGGCTCCAACGGCTCTCTCTTCTCTTCTCTAACGGCATAGTTATTAAAGGCGCCTGTTTTTTAACAGGAAATTAAAATTTCTCACAACCAGCATTTTTTGTATGTATTACTCAAATAAACTACCTGTGGAAAAACACCATTAGTTTGGCGACTACTTCCATATAATGAAACACACCACCTCTTCCTAGCCTTGGGAGCGAAAAACTCAGCGACAAATTTCCGCCAGAATTCAATATTGTTATCCTACATAAAACATCATCATCACTATCAGTTCAATAGAACACCCAAAGTAAAGATATCGATTCTCCAAATGGGAGAATCTTACATTGGGTCTTTGTTGCTGTTGATGCATGTATTGAGTCAAACGCCTAGCACATGTTCCTGGTTCATGAACAGGTCTGACAATAGATCTACTAGGTAAATTATGCTGTTGAAACTGCTGCTGCAATTGTGGCTGTTGCTGAGGATGGGCCTTCAATTGTTGTTGCTGCTGTTGCAGCTGCAAAATGCGCTGTTGGTGCAAAAGATTCATCTGTTGTTGCTGGGATAACTGGAGGAACTGTTGCTGCTGCTGTTGCTGTTGCTGCTGATGCTGAAGCATTGCTTTATCAGAAGGCTGATGTTCCAGTTTGACAGGTCCCATGCCTCTTCCAATTAGATTCTGCTGTGGCTCTAGATTTGCTGGCCCAGAGCTCCGAAAAGACTGCAACTGTTGCTGTGAGCCAATATAATCATTCGTCATCTGTGGCTCCAGCTTCACGTGGCCCATGCCACTTAATCCCCCTCGAATTGATTGGAACTGTGGCTGCTGCTGTTGTGGTTCACCATGCGAAGCAAGGTGCTGCTGCAATGACTGCTGCGCATGATGGAAATTCCGTTGATCTAATTTCTGAACTTGCATATGCTGCTGATCCAACACCATTGCATTTCCAGAAGTGATTGACATTTGCTGGTTTTGAACTTGGCCAGACATACCAGAACCAGAATTTATCATGCTTGATCCCCCAAATGGTGAAAGAGAAGCAGTAAAACCAACATCAGTAGACAAATTAGAAAGGGGATCAGAACTGGCCATGGCATCGGCATTTCCCCGTTGAAAACCAGCCAAGCCAGATGGGCCTGAATTTGTAGCACCATTCCCAAAAGTTTGATTGAGAAGTGAGGAAATGTTGGCATTTGCATACAAATTCATGTTATACTGAGCTCGCGGTGAGACTGCTGATGAAATTGTTCCTTGTGGAGGCATCAGGCCCCCTTGAGATCCCAAAATAGCAGAGTTTGATCGCAGAAGTGCAGGTGAAACAGACTGGGCGCTGCCAATTGGAGTTCCGGATGGTCCCATTACACCAAAATCAGAACTATATTTATTCACCAAAATGATCTTAGCACAGCATTGCTCTACAATAGCCAGATATTCAAAAAAAACATGCTAGGCACCTCGAGGAGCAGAACTCGATATTCTGTTCAATTATATGGCTAAATCAATTTCACAATCAAAGCTCAACACTTCAAATTTCTCATACATGGCAACAAGAGACACGAATTTCCTCCAGATCATTTGAAGCTGAGCTACATAGGCCAATAGACAAAGAACTGACAAAGGAATATCCAAAAATTAGGCTTTGGCTATGATCATTCAACAATAAGAGTTGTACAGAAGTAAAGATATAAATTTATATCAATCTCTATCACAACTGAGCCTCAAACCAATTATACAAAACATGAAACCAAAAAGCACAACTCAAAGCCATGACATCAACATGAATCGATTGTATTGTTAATGTCCAAAACCAACAACAAAAATCCAAATTAAAAGAATTCTAATAGATACTTGTGAACACCTAGATTCTTCACTCAATTGAATCGAATGAAACAGCTAAAGTTAAATGATAATTTCACACCCTTCATTAAATTTTCATCACCCAAAAAAAAAAAAAAAAAAAAAACTAAAATTATGGATTTCCTTCTCTTTCCTTCATTTTATCAGCAACAACCAAACAGAACAAAAAGTGAACAATAAATAATAATAAATAAAAAAACCCAGAAAAGAAATGCCTACATGCATAAACATAAACAAATACCAAAAATAAATTAAAGGACAAAAAGAAAAACACCTCCATTGAAGTAGCAAATTGACTGATTATATACGAAACCGAAAGCGAAATTCAACTTGAAAGTGAGACGAGAGAGAGAGTGGACTTACAGGAGTGGATGCTGTGTCTCGAGAAGAATCATGAGAATGAATTAGAAAACCAAAAAAAAAAAAAAAACAGTCCAGACAAAACCAATATCACGTTTGAAACAAAAACAACACACTCTTCTAGCCCCGTTTGTTATTGTATCATCACTCACGGTCACAACTCACAACCGATTCTTGTCTTATTCTTTCATAAATTGCGATTCTTAAATATAACTTGATGAATATTATTAATATAATATAATAAATATGACCGTACGAATTGAACTCTCTGTGTATGTGTATATACCCATATCTCTATCTGTCGCTTTTTCTCTCTCAGTTTAGCACTTAACAGTAGCTGCTGCTTTCTCTGTGTATCTATCTTTATATATATGTACATATAGAGAGAGAGAGGAGTGTGTTTTGAGTGTTGTGTGTTGTTGCGGACGTCAAAATTCTTTTGGATTGGGTTGAATTCTTTTGGGCTGTCTTCACTTCGGGAAAAAAACTGAATGTTCCACTGTGATGTTGCCACGTGGCGTGATCAGAGTGTAGGAGGTGCATTATGCATCCGATGCATGGTAGATTCTCTCTCTTCAGTTTAATTTTTAGTAAGTCAAATCATGTCGCTCTCTCATACTCTCAGTCTCATATCACATGTTATGTATAAGTTATAACATCATCAAATGTATGTGCATCACACATATCATCACATCATTAGTTAATCTTGTTTTGTGTTTTTTAACAAGTAATTTATTTAAGCAACATTATGTAACTTATTTACTTATATATATTTACATATCTTGCTCCATCGTTTTTTTTCCGCATCTATTTATCCACCTATCTAGATCGAATATTGTTTTGAATCTTTTGTCATTGATAGGATTCAAACTGCTGATTTTTAAGTTATTTACCCAAACCCCCTAGTTCGTCCATCTACCATCTGAGCTACACCCTGGATTTCTCTGGCTCCACCGTTAATGAATAACAAATAATTTATTTATGTACGTCTTGATTGTTAAAATCGGTCATTAATAAATATGAAGCGACTTATTTATGAATATGTATATGCATGTCTTCGTTGTATATTTATGAACTAACTTTTTATGTATATATCTTTGTTGTTAGAATCGACCGTTAATGAATATTAAAAAACTTATTTATGCATATGTCTTGGTCGTTAGAATCGACAATTAATGAAAATCAACTTATTTACATGTATATCTTGATCATTAAAATCGATCATCTGTTCGAGGAGCCAATCTCATTGCCTATTTTTCTTTACCTAAATTTCCTGATTCATTTCCCGTGATTTGCACAATATGAGTGAGTTGCACGTATACGTTAGAGACACTGAAGCATTTCTCAAGTTGTCGTTAACAGAATTTTTAATCAATCTAGAATCAGTTCATCACCCAATGAATTTCTTCTCTTTAACAGCACAAGATTAAGAGCAACTCCAACAAACTCGTTAATTGAAATTATTGGAAAAGTTAGATGAGCCACATCAGCAAATGTGGTTTCAACAGACTCGTTAAATAGTAAACTTCAATTAAGAAATTCTTTCTCACTCTTCATTATTGTCGAGTGATTTCTCACTCTTCAGATTTTATTTTATTAGTTTTTATTATGTCTTAACAATTTTATCTGATTTTAAATTTAACAACTCTTTCTAATTTCAAACAGCTCATTAAATGCTTTCATTAAAATAGTTTAAGACTATTTCTATTTGAAGAGTCTTTTAGAATGTAATGGGAAACAATTAGCACAATCAAATCATTCCACAGATCAAGGCTGACTATCCCTTGAGTATAGGAATACTGTCTATACCGATTGTCAATAATTCTAGGCATTAATTTGTTTCCTTTGTAAGACTCAGTAATTGTATATATATTCAAACATATTGTAGTAATACAATTATCTCTTGCTATCACTATTGTCTTTGCAACTTGATATGGTATCAGAGCCTAATTGGCTCCAACGAGTTTTTTTTTTCTTTTCAATATTGAAATTTTTGATCCCTTCTCTCCTTCCACCATGGCTGAAAAAGGCACAGCTACAACATCCCCTAGCCAAACTATCATAAACACTCTTCTTGGGCAAACCAAACTAGTTGCAATTAACATAGCTACTCAACTTCCCTTGAAGCTAACCTCTTCCAACTATTACTCTTGGAAAACTCAGTTTGACACTTTTCTTTTCGGATAAGATTTACTCGGATTCATTGATGGCACCAAGCCTTGCCCTCCTACAGAAATAACAGTTGAAGGCAAGAAGGTCTCAAATCCAGAATATACACTTTGGATGAGACAAGACAAACTCTTACTTCTCGGCATCATAGGCTCACTGACCCTAATAGTAATCTCGGTGATCGGATCTTGCCAAACCTCTAGTGACGCCTAGCAGCGTCTTGCAAAGCTTTATGCTAATCCCTCATCTTCCAGAACAATGGGATTGGCATAACAACTCACTCTCATCAATCGTGGTACTCAGCCTGTTTCTGATTATCTTGCACAAGTTCGTGACATTGCTGATGAGTTAGCACTTGTTGGAGACCCAGTCCCTAATCGGTACCTTATCACTCATACTCTCAATGGATTATGGGCTGAGTTTAAGGAGATTTCTGCTGCTGTTCGGGCCCGAGACACAATAATTAGTTTCGATGAACTTCACGACAAACTTGTTGAGTACGAAGCTTTCCTCAAACGTGAAGAACTTCTCTCCTTTAGAAATCTTGGCAATCTTACTATCAATGCTGCTCGATTTCCCTCCTCTAGAAATGGCAACGAAAACAATTTTGGAAAGAAAAACTTCCAAAGCAGCAGGAATTCTCAAAGCCAGCGTTCATCCAATTCTGGTACAAATCATGGCATTACCTATCATTCCAACACTTCTAGTAGCAATAATACTGGTATAACCAATTCTGGCAACAATAATACAGGCAGAACCTCTGTCACTACATGTCAGTTCTGTGAAAAGAGAGGCCACACTGCAAGACAATGTTACCAAGCAAAGAACCTCTTCTTCCCTTCGACAGCCCTCATTGCAAATCCGACCACAACAGGAAACACAAACTCATCTACGTGGCTGCTAGATTCTGGTGCCTCCCACCATGTTACCTCTGACTTCAATAATCTGTCTCTTCGTCATCCATGTGAAGGGTCAGATGACATTGTGATAGGAGATGGTACATGTTTGAACATCACACATGTTGGAAAATCCGTTATCTCCTCACCCTCAAACTCCTTTTCACTATCTAATGTTTTGTGTGTTCGTTCTATGAAACAAAACTTAGTTTCTGTTTCTCAATTTTGCAAGTCTAATAAAACATCTATTGAATTTTTTCTGTCTTGTTTTTGTGTGAAGGATCTCACCACGGGGGCACCTCTCGCTCGGGGACGGAGCAAGAATAATGTTTATGAGTGGAACAACATTGAGAAGTCAACGCCAGTGCCAAAACAAGCTTGTAGGGGAATCAAAGCCTCCTTTGAAAACTGGCATGATCGACTCGGTCACCCTTCCTTAAAAATCCGTTGTCAAATTGTTTCCAATAATAATCTTCTCATGTCATCATCATTGTCAAAATCGGTATTTTGTGACTCTTGCTATTGTAATAAAAGTCATAAACTACCATTTGGCACCTCTACTTTAGAAAGTTGTTGTCCATTGGACCTTGTTTACACCGATGTGTGGGGACCTTCCCCGGTTCGATCAATTGATGGATATTCATATAATATTATTTTCGTTGATCATTTTACCAAATATTCAAGGTTGTTTACTCTATCGTATAAATCTAAGGTCTTCTCTATCTTTCCTAAATTCAAAAGAATGATTGAAAAAAAATTTCAAATCAAAAATCAACACAATTTACTCTGATTGTGGGAAAGAGTATCAAGGATTAAAATCTTTGTTTGAATCTCATGGAATCCAACACCTTATATCTCCACCTTATACTCCCCAATATATTGCTTCCGCTAAACGCCGCCATCAACACATTGTCAAAACCGGTCTTACTCTTCTACACTGTGCATCTTTACCGTTGTCAATCTAATCATTTGCATTCAAAACGACTATTTATCTCATTAATCAGCTCTCTACACCGATTCTTGAAAATAAATCTCCTTTTGAATGTTTATTTCAATCGTCACCTAATTATTCTAAGTTTAGAATTTTTGGGTGCTTGTGTTATCCGTGGCTACGACCTTACACAAATCATAAACTTGAACAAAGATCAAAATCTTGTCTTTTTCTTGGATATTCAAATACTCATAATTCATATATCTGTTTTGAGCCCACTGATTACAAGTTATATCTTTCTAGACATGTTCAATTTGTTGAACACTGATTTCGTTCCTTATCTACATTTACTAACAAAGATAAAATCAACTCTCACACACTCTCTCTTTGGTCTACTCCCTCTCATTCCCTTAAATCTCTCTTTTCTAATTCCACTTCTCCAGAATCATCTCTCAATCATATGGTTGACTCTTCTACACAATCCTCTCAGCCACTTCACACTACAATTCCTTCATCTTTACCTTACTTTTCTCAACATCCTAATTGCTCACAAATTTTGGACTACACCAAATCTCCACAGAATATATCACAAATTATGTCTCCACCAAATATCACTCCAGCCATATCCCCACCGAATCAAATCTCCAAATTAAATTCCTCCACATTTGTTTCATCAAATCCCCAAGTTCCTCTCATATCATCACCACTTACTTCAAAGTCAAATCCTCCTTTTAATTCTCCCGATTCTAATCAATTATTCTCACCAAATATCTCTCTTCAATCAACACAATCATCACATTCTCATCACCATGAGACAGACAATCATGCTAGTGACGTTTCCATACAATCAAGTAGGCCTTCACTGGATGTTGATCACTCCTTGACTGCCTCCTCTCATCAGCATGTTTCAAGTTCCTCTTCTTGTGATGAACGCTCTAAAGTGACCCATCCACACTTTTCCATAAATCTTGACCCCACACCCATCCATCCCATGCAAACACGATCCAAAAATCAGATTTTCAAGCCTAAACAGATGTTTACCCTTATTGCCACAAAGCACCCTATACCTTCCCTACTTGAACCAACAAATGTTACTCAAGCCCTCAAAGATTAGAGGTGGCGTGATGCCATGAGTGCTGAGCTCAATGCTCTAATTAAAAATGGTACATGGGAGCTTGTACTCGTCATCCTCATCAGAACATTGTGGATTGTAATTGAGTCTTTCGGGTCAAACGGCATCCCGACAGTAGCATTGCTCGCTACAAGGCTCGACTCATTGCCAAGGGCTTTAATCAGTGGCCTGGTCTTGATTACAAAGAGACCTTTAGCCCTGTAGTAAAACCTACTACCATTCGGCTAGTTCTCTCGATTGCTCTCTCTCTTGGATGGACCATTAACCAACTTGATGTCAACAACGTGTTCCTTCATGGCCATCTCATTTAGGAAGTATATATGTCCCAGCCTTCTGGCTTTGTTGATGATACTCGACCCTCCTATGTGTGTCGCTTGTACAAGTCTCTTTATGGCTTGAAGCAAACGCCTCGTGCTTGGTTCACCGAATTAAAGACATTCATCATGTCTCTTGGTTTTGTGAACTCTGTCTCTGATACTTCACTATTTGTTTACTCTAATAAGTCAACACTAATCTACTTTCTTGTTTATATGGATGACCTTTTAATCATAGGAAATTCATCAAACTTCATCCAGGATGTCATCTCTGCCCTCTCTCGGTGATTTTCCATTAAGGACCTTGGAAATCTTCATTTCTTCCTTGGTATTGAAGTCATCCCTACATCACATGGACTGTTTTTATCACAACAAAAATATATTCGTGATTTGTTGGAACGGTTCAAGATGGAGGGTGTCAAAGACACTATCACACCAATCAGCTCTACCACTCGCCTCACTCTTCAGGATGGATCCTCTGTGATCGATGCTACTCAGTATCACAGCTTGATTGGTGGTATGCAGTACTTGTCCTTGTCCCGTCTGGATATTGCCTATGCCATCAATAAATTTGTCCAATATATGCATTCTCCGACACAGATGCACTAAACCGCTGCCAAGTGTCTTCTCCGCTACTTGAAGCACACTCTCTCATATGGCCTTTTCCTTCATCGTTCCTAGCCATTTACTCTTATTGCGTATTCAAACACTGATTGGGCTGACAACTGCGATGACTGCACATCTATTTCTGCATACATTGTCTTTCTCGGCGGCAATTCAGTTTCCTGGTGCTCTAAGAAGCAAAGAACCATTGCAAGGTCCTCGATAGAAGTAGAATATTGATCTGTAGCTTCCGCAGCGGCCAAACTCACTAGGATACTCAATCTTCTCATTGAGTTAAGTATCTGCATACCTACACCACCGCGCCAAGAGGTGACAAGGTTCCGGTTCGGTTCCGGTTTCGGTTCCGGTTCCGGTTCCGGTTCCATCAAACCTTGAAACTGGCGGTTCTGAACCCCTTTTTTAAAAAAAATTTAAAAAAAAATAGACTTGTAAGTTGTAAGTTGTAATTGTAAATAAAATAAAATATATAAATGACAAATTACAAAATAAAATAAAATAAAATTCATTGGGTTGGGTCACCCAAAAATAAAATAAAATAAACAAATGACAAATTACAAAATTAAATTAAAATAAAACTAAACAAAATGACAAATGACAAATTACAAATTACATTTCATTGGCTAATTGGGTATTTGAGAATTGGGTCACCCGAAATCATAAAATAAATAAACAACAAATTACAAAATTAAATTAAAATAAAACTAAAATAATGTCAAGTTATTGGCCTTGCACTTAATTTTTATCACAATTAAGTTGTCTAAGTATCCTCTTGGGGGGGGGGCTTAGAGGAATCAAATGTCATGTAGTTCTCTTACCTTTTATTACATGTTTGGTGATGACGTGGACTAATTGTTGTCGTGATGGCGTGATCCGCATGACCGCATCTGCTATTTCGGCTTCACTACTCCAATTTCAGGTCCATCATCTTTGAAGAAATCGTACGTGGGCTCCTACTGAATTTCTTATTGTCCATATTGCGCTTTCGTCCAGTCATCTACACAAACCTGTATCTATAGTGCTTTCGGAGTAATGCACTTTCGGAGTAATGCACGAACGTTTTTCATCCAGGATATTCCCCCTGGCGCTAAACTCTTGTTCCACCGTCACTGTAGAAACTGATGTTGAAAAAATATTTTTGACTATCATAGTCATGATTGAATAGTACCTTCCGTACTCTTTCCAATATTGTAAGATATCAAATTTTTTCCCTGACGTATCTTCTATAAACTCAAAAGAAGCATTTAGATAAGATTTAGGTTCAGAATACTTGTTGGAGCTTGATGAAGAAAAACATCTAGGTTTTTTGGTTTTTTTTATTTTTATTTTTTTTTATTTTTTATAAAAGACTATACCCTAAATTCATAAATTCGGAGGAGGATGATGGGGGCTGAGATACAGTTTCTGTTCGTGTAACATCTAAGTTCAGTGATGATCCATAAACTGTAACATATTTATCATATAAATTATTCAATAATTTCTTAACTCTATCATAACACGCATCAACATCATATTCAATTTTTAAACCTTGGATGACATAATAACCCTTTAAATAATAACACAAATGTTCTAATTTACAATGTGGATCAAAAACCATGGCAATCAAATAAATATTTGGAAATTCCTTATAATAATCTAACCATTTTACCTTCATAGCATGAACGGCTTCCGCTATTGTTATGTCAGATTCACAATGAGCAAATGCACCAGCAATATTAAGACTTTCAATAATATATAAATGAGTTGTAGGATAATAAACACCAGATAAATTTGTAGTAGCATTATAAAAGACTTTTAACAAATTGAAAACGTTGTAACAAGCATCCCAATGAGCTTGATAAAGTTCAATGTGAGAAACATGAAATTGAATAAAAGAAAATAATAAATCCCTATACTCATAACTTTGAGCAAGCAACTTATAAGTAGAATTCCAACGTGTTGAAACATCACGAGGAAATCTAACAACACGTCTACCATTTTGTTTACAATATCTCGACCATGCTTTCATTGTAGAAGAATGTTTCCATAAAAACATTAGGGTTTTTTAATAGGTAGAATAAAATGTTCAAGAGTTTCTAATCATTTTTGAACTCATAAATTTAAAACATGACATGCATATTTTTGATGAAAAAATGTACCACCAAGATAAAGTCTGCATAAATCAATTAAAGATGGAATAGCAGCAGTATTGTTAGAAGCATTATCAAAACCAATTGCAAAAATTTTATTTTCAATTTTTTACTCTGAAAAAATAATTCGAAGCTGTCTAAAAATATTTTGAACAATGTGTGCATCATCAAAAACTCTAAATTCAAGAATTCTTTTCTAGATATTTCATGCATCATCCATAAAATGGCAAGTGACACCTAAGTATGAATGTGATCGCCAATGGTCACTCCATATGTCGGCACATATGGAAACACGACCGTTATATTTTTCAAAAAAAATTTCTAACTTTTTTTTCTTTTACATAAATCTTTTCAAGTGTATATGTGAGCGTGGCTCTAGGAACACGGCATGCAACAGGGTTTAATGCTCGTCGACAATAAAATCAACATTTTCACCAAAACTGAATGATAAGTGTTCTACTGCTACCATTCTAGCTAATTCTTCTCTATTTTGTTCATCAGTATAACGAAATAATTGTTGATTAGGAGTAGCGTGCTTGGGAATTTGTGATTGTGACCTCAATCTGGTCTCTGCTTCTAGATGTTTGGTTGAAATATGCTTCTGATAAGTGCTATATCCTCCGAATTTGCTCCACTTATATATTTTGTTGCAATAGTTGCAAGCCGCTATATAGCTTCCATCTTCTTTCCTAACTTTCTTCATATGTTTGATGAAGAGATTGGATTTGCTCTGCTTCTGTATCAGATCTTCCTCCTATTCTAGTTCCACTTCCGGTGGATCAAAATCAAAATCCGGAGCCGAAGGTGTATCAATATCAGGCATATTTTCTGACCGGCTTGTCAAATTGGGGGGGAAGGGGGAGGGGGTCACTGGGATTGTGTTCTGAAATTGTTAGAGGGGGAGTAGGGTAGTTTAGGCCTAGGTCTTCAGCATAGGCCTGGCGTTGCAAATACTCATGATAGGTGGTGTCATTATGACCGAGATTATCGATCATAGGACCCTTACCTTTCATCGAAATCGAACGCCTAGGACCGTCACGGCCGTGACCTCTTCCATTTCCACCATTTGCCATTTAAAAATAAATTTGGGAGAGAATTTGAAACTTAGAAGTATAATAGTAGGTAGTAATGCAGTACCGTAGTAAACTAGTAATTGCAAATAAATAAAATTGGAAACTTAGTTAATAGTAATTGACTAATTGGAAATAAGATAAATTGCAAATAAAATTAATTGTAAATAAAATAAATTGGAAATAAAATTAATTACAAATAAAATATATTGGAAATTGAAACAAATTAAAGTGTGTACAATATTAATCTAGAGGGGGGGGGGGGGGTGAATAGATTTTAACAAGTTTTACCCAATTTTCGTGAATGGTCAAGATTACGAAAATACCCCTAATAGACAATATAAATATAGCAAGTGTAATATGGTGCGGAAATTAAAAGACACTTGATATTTACGTGGAAACCCTCACGGGAAAAACCACGGGCTATGTAAGTGAGCCACACTCGAACCTCGAATCCACTAAATGTGTAAAACGATTACAACCTAATCCTGGAAGTAATCACACACCTACCTAATCCCGGTATGAGTGAACCTAGTCCTAATGCTTGTGAATTAAGCAACCTAATCCCGGAAGCAACACAAGACTTAGTTCTCAATGAAGAGAATGCAACCTAAGTGAATATGTGAAATACTCAATATGCAACAAGAGCAAGGCAACTCTATATGCTTACCTAGAATGATGATATATCAATGAAATCAATCCTATATATCAAAAGCTAAATGACATGTCATAAAGCTTAGCTAATCAAGATTAAACAAAACCTAGATAGCTATCACAATACAACACTCAATCATATTCATCACAAACAATCTCTATCTTATATCTAGCATGTGAACATAAAGCATACAATAAGATAAAGAGATAACTTGACAAGAAAGAAACTAAAATTAGATGAAGTTAGTCAAAATCTTACCAAGAAAGATGTGATGATGCAAAACCATACATGGATGAGTCCTAAATGGTCATGAATGATCCTAGATGAACTTTGATGATCAAAGGAAATGGTTTGAGTGTTTAAAGGTGAGTTCTTGATGATTTTTCTCTTGAAATATGTTCTAAGTGAAAAATATGATATTTGGAACTCTTCAAAACGACCTAGAAATGAAAGAGGCATATATATAGTATGCCAAAGTGAAGTGGTGCCGTTTTGTAAATTTTGCAAAAGACCGCCGATTCTGCGCCCTTGATTCTGCGGCCTTGACCGCAGAACACAGGGCGCAGAACTGTACTCAACAGTTTTGCGGCTTATTCTGCGGCCACGGACCGCAGAACTCAAGGGCGCAGAAATGCACCTGACAGTTTTGCGGCCCCTAAACGCAAAAAACAAGGGCGCAGAAAAGAGACCAGAGAGTATGAATTCTGATCCTTATTCTGCGGCCTTGACCGCAGAACAGGGCGCAGAATTACACCTGATGCATCATCCTAAAATGAAAAGAATGATGTGCAACACCAAGCAAGATGCACCCATATGGACAAGAATGAAGAGAGATTAAATGAACAATTAATGCATACACACAATAAAGACATAACACATTCAAGAATAAGAATTATGCAAGTGTTGTGTGTGTGTGCATCTATTTCTCTTCATTGCAAGAAACACTAAGTATTATACCTTTGAAATGCTTCTTCCCTTGAGGTCTTGAAAAGGGCTTTTGAGCATGATCTTCAATCACCTAACTACCCTTACAATTCAATCCCCCAATATGTGGTTTGTCCACGAAATAAGCCAATCAAAAATGGGAAACCTTACAGAAATAAAATTAATTGCAAATAAAACAATTGCAAAATGAAATAAAACCTTGGAAACTTGGAGAATTTAGAATTAGAGAATTGAGAGGAAATTGGTGTGAGGACAAATGAGGGGGGAGGGGGGTGAATGTTATTTATAGATATGAAAAAAATAAGAGGGTAGCCGTTGGAGGCCCAACGGCTTGCTAACGTTAGCAGGCCATTGGGCCCGACAGTTGGCTGACATCAGCCGACCGTTGGGGGTCCAACGGTCAGCCCGAAAGAAAAAAAAAATTAAAAAGTGGAACCGCTAGTTCCATTCCGGTTCAAACCGCTCAGTTCCTCAAAACTTAGAATCGGAACCGAAACCGGCCTCTAGCGGTTCAGGTTTCGGTTTCGATTCTGATTTTTTCGGTTTCGATTCCCCCCCCCCCCCCCCCCGGTTCCACTGTTAGAATCGGAACCTTGTCAGGTCGCACACCTCCTATGTGACAACATAGGTGCAACATACTTGTGTACAAATCCAGTTTTTCACTCAAGAATGAAGCACATAGCATTGGACTATCATTTTGTGCGCAAAAAAGTTTCTGCCGACTCATTACAGGTTTCTCATGTCTCCACCATTGATCAACTTGCCAACAACCTAACCAAGCCACTGGCCAAGTCTCGTTTTGCTTCTCTTCGTTCCAAGATCGGCGTTTCCGATGGAAGCATCGTCTTGCGGGGGCATAATAGGAAACAATCAACACAATCAAATCATTCCACGGATCAAGGCTGACTATCCCTTGAGTATAGGAATACTATATATACCGATTGTCAATAATTCTAGGCATTAATTTGTTTCCTTTGTAAGACTCTGTAATTGTATATATATTCAAACATATTGTAGTAATACAATTATCTCTTTCCATCACTATTATCTTTGCAACTTTATAGAATGAGTTTTCTTTTCTTACTCTTCAAATTGTCATATAAGTAAGCAAATTGATATTTAAAGAGTGAAATTAGAAGAGACTTTTAGGGTTGCTCTAATAAATATTAAGTAACTTTTTTGGTAGTAAATATTAATTAACTTATTGTTATATATGTCTTGTTCATTAGAGTTGACCGTTAATGAATATTAAGTAACTTATTTATATATAAGTCATGGTCGTTAGAATCAACCGTTAATAACTATTAAAAAACTTGTTTGTATATTAGTAAAAAAAATAAAAAAATCTTGTTGCCAACAGGAGCGTAGCTCAGCTGGTAGATGGGCGAGTTTGGGTTTGGGTAAATGACTCACAGGTCAGCGATTCGAATCCTACCAATGGCGAAAGCTTTCAAAAAAATACATGGTCTCAAATTAATAGATATTATCAAAATAAAAAATAAAATAAAAATATTCTTGTTTGTATGTGTCTTGGTAATGAAAACCCATTGTTTTTGAATAATAACTTATCTACGTATATATGTATACATACATGTATATGTCTTTTTTTTTAGAATAATGAATTACTAATAACTTATTTATACAACTGAAATGGGCAATCACCCACCACAACTGGAGCCACACACAGTTATGGGATTCAAATATGGGACCTTATCTGAATGAATAAACACGGTGGATTACCAAAGAGTCCAAGGCTCCAAACCGAGGCGAAACCAGAAATTTGTTGGGTAGATTGTGTACAATTTCATATAGATAAAAAAAAATTATACTATATAATAAATAAATAAGTATAACTAGTCTGGGGATATAATGAGTTTTACCTCAAATACATATTTTAACCAAGAAAACACACAAGAAAATAAAAAGGAAATATGCATATGCAATATAAATACAATAAGATCATACTTAAATTTTGATTGTTGAGAGTTCAAATAAGCAAAAGCATCTATTACCGAATCTGAATCAATTGTGAAAACAAGTTCTCTTTCAATATAAACAATCATATAATTCTCAAGAAACTCGTCATCCATCTTGTTGCACAAAAACGTTTTGACAAGTTTCATAGCCGAAAATAAAATTTAATTTTACAACATAAACTTTAAAATAAAAATAAAAATAAAAGTTACAATTTTCTCATACTGACATTTATATACCTTCACAAATCCAAAAGCTATGAAAACTCAAAATATTGAAATTCTTGGAGACTTCGAGATTAATTTATATGGTAAACCTACTGCTTTTGGTTTGTTATTAAGGGGTTAAAATTTCCCAATTTGATTTTTGAGTCAATAAAGAGTTAAAATTTCTCAATTTGATTATGAACTTTAATGAGTTTGATACATGTTTTTAAGTTATTAGGTTGTTATTAAGATAAATATATATATATATGGTGAGTTAAGTCATAATCGAAATATGGCTGGAATATACTTAGAATTAAATGGTGTGTATTTAGAATTATTAAAAAAAAAAACTTTATTTAAAATAAATAAATAAATAAGCTAGCCAAGCCTATTTCCAAACCACATTCGGCTAGATTTGGATCCTCTTCTGATATGATCTTTTTTATAATCTCACATAATCTCATGACATGTAAGCATTGCAATGAATGAGTGGTTAAGATGTAATTGATTTTTACAATCATTTTATCAACAACCAATCACATATTTTAAAATGGTCAAAAAAAAAAAAAAAAAATCAAATCAGTAGAGAATCTAAATCCATGGTTTGCATGGTATAATTCACACCTTACAAATACAAGAGAAACTTCAGTACATCCGAGGTAAAACATGATGAGGCACGCCTAACTAGTGATATTTAGACACATCATTAAATTTTACAAACCAAAGCCACATCATAAAAAATATTGACATATCATGAATCTTTGTTCACCTTCTCACCTTCATCTTCGTCTTCCTCTGCAACTATTTTTTTTTCCTTCCAAGTTCCAACTTGCTTCATTCTTTATTCTTCCTTCCTTTTACCAAAAAAATTTCCTCTCAATTCATTTATTTTCTATATTTAATATATTAAAAAGTGAAAAAAAAAAAAAAAAAAAAAAAAAAAAACTAAGGAGGCTAGTCTCCTCCTATTTCCAACGGAAGCACTGATCGGCGGGGCAAGATAGATAGCAGTTCCTTCTCCAGGTGAGGCCTCCTTCAATTGTGGTCTCCATTCCTTTTTTTATTATTTTTTTATTTTAGTTTCAATCAATAAATCAAAACATAATTTTTTGGGGGGGGGGGGGGGGGGGGGAAACTAATACCCAAAAATACGAAATCTTTAGCCGATGAGTTTTAAAAATTTAGAGATGGAGATGCTCAAAATCTCAAATAAAGATGAAGGTCAAAAGGTGAGAGGTTGTAAGAACTAAGTGGAGGACGAAGATGAAGGTTAGAAAAAATCATGACATGTCAATATTTTTTATGACGTGTCTTTAGATTTGTAAAATTTAATGATGTGTTTAAATATCATTGGTTAGGCGTGCCACATCCTATTCTACCTTAGATGTATCGAAGTTTCTCCCTACAACTGCATACAAAAGTGGAAATTGCTAAAAATGACCACATATATTACGAGAAATTTGTTTTTAGAGAGAAAACCAAAACTAGCCATCCAAAATATTAAACCACTTTTGAAATTTTAATTGTTAATAACCAATATTTTGAGAAATTACCTCAATACCCATATATAAAAGCCCTAAAAACCTAAAAACCAAAAACAACAGCAGAGGGAGAGTTGTTGTCGCCGAGAGAGAAGAGAGAAAAGAAGCAGTGTCACCGGGGAGAGAAGAGGGCGTCGTCGTCGCCAGATTAGCCAGAAGAGAAGAGGTTACCGTTACAACCTAGAGACGAACCCACCATTCGTTGGAGACAAACCCACCATTCTCTTCTCACTTAACATTTTATTGCGATTTCATGTTAAAAACATGTTTAGAGAATAATAAATGTTGAAATGTATCAATTTTGGGGGTTGATTGGGTTGAGGTTTGGTATTTCGGATGATTTGGGACTGGATGTTGGAGTTCGGTTTGAAAAAAAAAAAAAAAAAACTTGAAATCGTGAAATCTTCAACAAACTTGAAATGTTTTACGAAAACTTGAAATCATGTTTTAAATCTCTGTCAACATTTCAAGTTTATACATAATATTTCAAGTTTTCGAACCAGTGAAACTTGAAATTTTCTAGAAAAAAACTTAATTGAAATCTTACCAAGAAACTTGTCAGCATTTCAAGTTTTTACATAAGATTTCAAGTTTTCGAACCAGTGAACTTGAAATTTTCTGGAAAAAACTTGAAACTTTATTTAATTCGATTTTTCACAAAAACACACGAAAGTGATGCAATAACGCTAAACTCATGTTAAAGTCACTATTTTCAACTCAATTAATGAACAAATGAAAGATATTTACACACCAAATATCGATTTAGAGCAAATCGAATTTTTTTTTTCAAGTTTTCACTTCTTTAAATCTTCAACGCGATTCCGAAATCAAACCATCCTCTAGTTAGTCGATTTGCAGGAATAACAATGGTTCAACCATTGGTGTTCGATTTGCAGGAAGAGGAACAACAATCGGAAACAAAAGTGAAGAAGAATGAACAGAGAAGAAGGAAGAATACAGTCAAGAAAAGAGAAAAGAAAAGACAAGGTTAAAAAATAAGAAAATTAAATAGAAAATTTAATTTGGGGGCATCTTGGTAATTTATGGACACCCACTGAATTTTTTTTCAAAACATGGTTATTAACAATTAAAGTTTCGTATGTGGTTAAAAATGAATTTCTCATATTTAGAGCGGTTATTTTTAGCAATTTCCACTTTTTTTTGAACCACAAACTAAATTTTAATTGTTAATAACCATATTTTTGAGAAATTACTGGAAAGCCCTCATATAAAAACCATCCCCAAAACACTCTCTCTCCTTTTCTCTCTTTTCTTTCTCTCTCCTCTCCTCTCTCTCTCCCTCCCTCAAAGTCACCGCCGGCGTGCTTTGAGATGTCGCCGAGCGCCGACGTGCTTCTGGGCTACACGACAGCGTTGTCGTCGTGCCCATGCCGCCGTGCATGCTGCTGCTTCGCGAACCAGGGGGTGCCGCCAATGTCATGCTTCGTTGTTGCTACCGTCGTTGTGCGTCGTTCGCCTGGGCTTCACGGCCGTCGAAGCCCCCTTTCGCCGATGATGTGATCTACAAAAAAGGGGAAAAAAAAAAACCTAATTTGTGAATTGGGGGAATTTGAGGAAGAAAGAAAATTGGGCATGATTTCAAATTTTACATATTTCATTTTAGGCATGATTTCAAGTTTCAAATTTAATTTTAGTCATGATTTCAAGTTTCAACATTCAAGTTTTAGTCATGATTTCAAGTTTGAGGTTTTTTTTTTTTTTTTTTTTTTAAAAAAAAAAAAAAAAAAACTAATTTCAAGGGTACTCTTGTAATTTATGGATATACACTGAATTTTTTTTAAAAAAGTGGTTATTAATAATTAAAGTTTCAAAAGTTGTTACTAATAAAAGTTTAATGTTTTAAATGGTTGGTTTTAGAATACAAAATCACTCGTTAAAGAATAAAGAAAAGTTGGTTGTACCATAACCCATCTATGATGTATGATGTTGTGTGTGGTCATACTATGTTGCATGGCATGGGATGATGAGTAATGTGACACGCCACGTATCACTTCCTTAGACGACAAAAGCTCAGTTAAAAGCCAACATAACGGCTGTCGATTACTGACACTCACGACAGTTGTACACTTTCTAAGTTACCTCAGTTTGGATTCTCATTTCTCAATTTGTTTATGTTTGGGGTCCTTTCTAACACATCACCACGTACCATAATAAAATGTGTCTCATGTACATAAATCATAATAAACAGTTGGAAAGCAATATTATGATCTTGATCAACTTATTGGAATTATTTTCAAAATAATATACGTGATGAAATGAGAGCCATTGATCTGATTAAAAGAGATGGTCAAGAGATATGACTTTTACCTCATGGTGTGACTCTTGTTAAATAGTATGATATGATATTATGATCCGTCTGATCAAAAATATAACCATAAAAGTTGCAAAATAAATATGATGTAAAATTGCACATCACCTTTTAATAGAGATAGTAATGCACCTCTTTTGATGGGGTTTATCAACGAGTCAACTTCATCTTATCAAGTCAATTTATCTTTTAAGGTTTATATGCATAAACTTGAAATCCATGCCCATATAATATCAAAGAGTATATACATTGATGAACAAAGTGAATTTGAAAGATCTATACTCCTGAAACAGAAACAACCATGTATATAATATGAAGGAAAAAAAAAAAAAAAAATTAATGCAAGAATATTCTTCCATTTGAATAATGTCTGTCATTCCCAAGTAACATAGATGATTGAATTGGATAGGCCTGATTCCTGAAAGGTTAATTTACTATCATAATCCAGCGACTTTGAAGCCCCTACAGGGAACGCATGTGCCAAGCGAAATGGCTTTGTGTCATCTCCCTCCAGTTGAGAATAGCAGAAAGACCAAAGCAGTTGTATTGGATCAGAACTTAGAAAATTTCTTTGGGTCCTGCGTCCATCCGGAAGACGAACTCCAACCCTACAAAGCAAGTTCCTATCACCCTTAGGCTCTCCAGGCAGAGGCGGATATGTGGGGTTTTGGGTCACTTGCTGTTTATGATCACCAGGAGTCACTCCACTAGCACTAGGGTAGTATTTAGTGTTTTGATATTCAGGAGTTGATGAATTTCCTCTTGTGCGTTTATGAGACGGAGCTGCAAGATGATCCCATGGGCTACAATCCATGAATGGTACTAGATCCTCTAGCAAATCCTCAGGTTGAACCGCCATTCCACACCATGATCGCATCTTTTGTCCTGTGATTGGATCAATGACAAGCACTACAGGAATTGAATCCAATTTGTAAAAGGTGCATACTTTCTTGGCCTCACTTGTATCATCGTAAACCTGCCAGAAGATAAAATTAGTACCGACAGTTTGAGAAACAGCTTCATTGGCCCATGTATCCCTATTAAGCATATGAGAAGTGAATTCTTTTGTTGATTGCAAGTTCACCAAGAGCCATTTGTCCTGAGCAGAAGCAGCATCTTTTGCGTTTTCGAATGATCCATTGAACATCAGATGAAAGGGAGGACGATATAAAGAAGCAAGATTATATGATCGTGAGGTATCTGCTGTAGATGCACTACTAATTTCCCACACACCAGTCATAGAACTAGGTTCATGTTCCTGAAATCCCGCACTTGATACTCCATATAAGTTTAACATTGCATCATCATCATCATAAAGTGTCTCCCTTGTTACAGGTAGAGGATCACGTACTCCTTGATCTCTACCATCTTGTCCAACATAGAACAACTGAATAGCTTCCTCAAGATTCCAACTCGTTGCCTGCAAGAATTGCCTGCCAGTCTCCGCGGTTTGGCCGACGGCTATCTCCAGAAAAGAAGAGACCATGTTCTGCTTATCATTCGCTGACAACGGTTCCATTGTCGATGATTTTACCAATGGACAGAGTTCTGTATATATAATTATATATATGTTTGGTTGGATAGGAGAAACTCTCCTTCTCCTACTAGAATTCGATGTACACGCTCTTTGATTATAATTTGGAATGGAATTGATTAGATTTTCACTTTCTTCTGGGCTAGTGATGTAGGAGAAGGACATTTTGAGAATTTCATTTTTAATTCATTCTATTTCTTGTAGAGTAAGGTTTAAGTTTGTTTAGGATTTCTTTTTCTTTTTTAATTTTAGGAAATAAATAAAAATTATCTTTCCGGGTAAGATTTTATCTTTTCTTTTCAATCAAGTTAGGAGTCCCGAATGCTAAAGGATTCATATTTGTTTCTCTTTCTATTTGAACACAAAATATAACTTTTGATTAATGCATTATTATTTCAAAAAATTAATACTTTTGATCGTCAAATTTTTTTTTTTAATATAAAATAAATTATTAATTTATCAAGTTTTAAATTAAAGAGAGTTCATGCTGCCATTTCATGTGAGCCTAAAAGCACTATGTACGTATAAATTCACTACGGCCGTACTTTTTGTGATTAACAAAAAAAAAAAAAAAGATATTTCAATTTATATATGTAAAACGCCATTCCATTATTATTTGACATTAATTAATTATATTATTTTTTTTTTTGAAAAGCTCACATGTTAATTAATTAAAATAATACTGCACAAATTGATTTAAAAAATTATTTGAAAGTTTTCTTTCAATTTTTAGTTTCATTTTTATTTTGTTATATTCTATTTCATTAATTACCAATTTTACTAAGATCTACAATTGATTAAATAAAATGAATGGTGTTATGAACATATAATACATTTATGCAAGTAGAGCTCTTCCATTATGAAGTCAAGGCTTGTGAATGGGAAACTCTACAAAAAATTTCAAGTAGGGGAGTGATGACATTCCAATTATGCATTGTGAGCCTAACTTGGTGTGATGATACGATTAAGAATATGCTTGGGCTGAAAATAAAATACCATTTTAGACATTAATAGCTTTTACAACAACTCTTCTCTACATAGTTGATTTCATCTACATTATTGACTTGACTTCCACAGATGTTTCAAGATCTCTCAAACCTACTACGCTATTGCGGACAATGTGGAAATGATGAGCACTTCTGTTTACCTTGATTCAATGGCATAAGTTTCTGAGCCTCTTAAGAATGATCTACGCCACCATATCTGGAAGGCTTTGCCAAGGTTGGGCATTCTGAGCCATTCCTAGAGAAACACTAGAACCATTCCATAAACAATGTGTACTGTTGCTTTAGTGGAAGCGTAAGTAGAACCTGACCCATAGCTTCCTCCAAAGCCTTAATGTCTAGCCCTTTTCTGCATCTCTGCAACCAACCAAAGTCTGACAACACATGCTTGAAGAAGCCCTGATCTTGCTTCTAAACGACACTGCAGTTTCCGGGTCCCCATTGCAATAAACAAGATAGCTGAAATAAGGCCAAGTTCATATCTAACCATAGGAGATGCATTCTCACGCAACGTAAGTAGCTTTCCTTGATTTGCCCACATATCCACAAATTCCTCAGCCATTTATCGATCAAGCAGGATTTCGAGCAGCCAATTGATGCAATCAACCTGTCTTGAGATTCGTTCGATCAAAGGCTTGCTCCTCTCCTTTTTCGTGACTTTCTCAAGGGGGCTATTTCCAGCTGTCTCATCTAACAGATTGACTAGCAAACCCAAACATGTCTGGAAAAGAACATAGAAATCCTCCTTGTTGAGGTCAAGTTGGTCCTTCTCATAGACTGAGCTTCTGCACAAAAAACCCTTGACTAATGACTTAAGTTCATTTCTAGCATTTGCATCGGTGCAGGTGGTGATAGGCCAAACAAGCTGTCTTGCCAAATTTTGTTGGGAATCTACTGAATCATGAAGGTATAGTCTCCCCAAAATGTCTTTAGTTGTTGCCTCATCAAACTTAAACCTTGCAAAAACGCTCCTCAATTTTTCCTCCTCTTCCTCGGTCCAAGGAACAGCCTCAAAGTATTTTAAACAGGATGAAACACCTCTAGTAAACATGTTTCCAGTTGATACCTAGTAAAATTTTCACAAGATCTTGTTTTTAAAATAAGTAACTAATAGCTGAAATAAGGCCAAGTTCATATCTAACCATAGGAGATGCACTCTCACGCAACGTAAGTAGCTTTCCTTGATTTGCCCACATATCCACAAATTCCTCAGCCATTTATCGATCAAGCAGGATTTCGAGCAGCCAATTGATGCTATCAACCTGTCTTGAGATTCGTTCGATCAAAGGCTTGCTCCTCTCCTTTTTCGTGACTTTCTCAAGGGGGGGCTATTTCCAGCTGTCTCATCTAATAGATTGACTAGCAAACCCAAACATGACTGGAAAAGAACATAGAAATCCTCCTTGTTGAGGTCAAGTTGGTCCTTCTCATAGACTGAGCTTCTGCACAAAAAACCCTTGACTAACAACTTAAGTTCATTTCTAGCATTTGCATCGGTGCAGGTGGTGATAGACCAAACAAGCTGTCTTGCCAAATTTTGTTGGGAATCTACTGAATCATGAAGCTATAGTCTCCCCAAAATGTCTTTAGTTGTTGCCTCATCAAACTTAAACCTTGCAAAAACGCTCCTCAATTTTTCCTCCTCTTCCTCGGTCCAAGGAACAGCATCAAAGTATTTTCCAGTTGATACCTAGTAAAATTTTCACAAGATCTTGTTTTTAAAATAAGTAACTACTTGCTAAAGAAAGAAGCATAAAGTTGACAAATCAGGAATCAAACTTAACGTCTACCGAAATATCTTTCATAAACTTCACAGCACAACCAAAGAATAATGTTTTGTTTTCTATTTTGCTCACACAAACTTCAAAATAAAGTTTTGCCAACTCTTGAATGTCAGTAATATTCAAATTCTAGAAAACAAATTAGTATTGCAGATACATCTTAGCTCTAAGAAAATAAAATCCAAGAAGTCAATGATTGAGAGCGATATTATGATAATCCTCATTGTTATCAAATAAATAATCCTCATCTAAATTGTGATAATCCTCTAAACTCAACATGATAATCTCTATATCCATACTACATTTTAATGAACTTGAATAATTTTAACTAACAAATATTTTACAATTGTGTCTAACCTCAACCAATAATCAAGATTAGCAAGACAAGAAAGCGTAAGCGAATAAGGAAAAGCTAACCTCAAGTATATCAATGCATCTATAGACCCCAATCTTCATCAACCTCTTAATTATGTCTTCTTCAAACATAAGCTCAATAGTCTCTCTAAACACTCCCAAATTCTCCACTTCAAGCACTTCATTTCTACACACATTCCTCTTCTTCTCCTAAAAAGAACCACTTGTTTTACAATTGTTGTTATTGTTATTGCCATTCATGTTCTTATTGTTGAACTCTTCAATTAAACCCTTGAAAACACCCAAATTCGCACACAAAACTCCCGAGTTCATCTCCAAAACCAAACACCCTCCATTCTTTCCTTTGAGATTCAGCCTCACATCAAACACCTCTCATCTATCTCCACAACCCGAACCCGAACCCGAACCCAAACCCGGTATAGTATTCGAGCACGAACTCTTAATCGGGGCCCGAAATGAGGCCGATTTCGATCTGGGTATTCTAGATTCGACAACTGGGGACTGGTTCTGGACAGTTTCTCGTATCGAATAGACAGTGGGATGATCGGAGTCGATGGGGGAGACTCGACCTAGAGACAAGATCCGGTTGACGAGGTTAAGGCTAGATTTGGAGCTCTGAGGCGAGGTAAGGAGAGAGTTGGGACAAGGTTTGGAATTCGGGTAGGGTTTAGAATGGTTTCGGGTTTTGAAGGTTTCGAGGCTTGAAGGAGGGACAGCGAAAGAACAGCACCAAGATCGTCGGCGATGGAGTGAAGTGGTGGTGGGTTTCCGGCGAAGGGAGGAGGAGTCCTCCATTACAAGGGAGTGAGAAGAGGAGAGCGATGACCGATGGAGTGAATCAAACTCAAAGAATGAACATTGTTTTTCTTGGGAATGGTGTGGTGTTTTCTTGGAGGGTAGTTCAGTTATGTTAGTTTTTTCTTGGAGGTGATGAAAATGAGGAAACTTTTTCTTGTTAGCTAACAATGGTGATTGGTGAGATTGAGACTGTTGAGTGTGGAGTGAGCTGGAGATGATGTGAATGCTTTTTTATGCTTTTGTGCTTTTGCTCCTTTTTATTTTGTAGCTATGGCAACTTGCCAACGTATCTTTCATTTGTGCTTTTCTCTCGCCTCCTTTTGGATAACAATTTGACTTTTCCTTGCTCACTAATTTTATTCATTAATATACTAGTTCTAACAATAAATCACAATTCGAAGATAACAGCTAATGAAAGTGAAATAAATCTCGGCTTGATTACACGTGTCAATGAATCTATTTAAAGTAGAATGAAGATCAGTTGAGTTTGGATTTATGTACTCATAAGCCTTCTACCGGTGATTCCCAACTTGATTGCTCACCGGTATGTGTCTTCCATAAAACTACAAATTCCGGTTAGCAACTTGAATCTCAAATTCCTTTAAGAAACAAGCTTCTTTTTCCCTAGAATGAATTATCTATGTGTTCATTGAGGGTGTGTTTGGTACGCGAGACGGGACGGGACAAGACGGAACAACTTTTTGTTGTCTCACGTTTGGCGCGTTATTAGCATGGGACGGGACGGGACAATGTGTGACAAAAACCACCAAATTTTGTTCCACTCAATACCCTAAGACAAGGTTGTCTCATGACATGGGACAAGTACAAAAAGACTATTTTACCCTTTAAATTTTCAAAAAAAATTATAAACATGTTTAATAATAATATATACTATTATATATTAGAATATATATATATTATAATATTATATATCATAATATTATATATATAATATATATCATAATAATATAGAATATAATATTATAATAATATAGATTATAATTATTATATATATATATATTATAATGATATATATCATAATATTATATATATATAATATATATATATCATAATAATATAGATTATAATTATTATATATATTATATATTATTTTTTATATAATATATTATATTATTTTATTATATATAATAATATATTATATATTATATATTATATTATATCCTATATATATAATATAATATATCATATATTATTATATATATAATATATTTTATATTATTATATATAATAAATATATATATATATTATTATAAATATATTAATATATATATTATTTTATATATATTAATATATATTATAATAAAATTATATATTATATAAATTATTACATATATATTATATAATATATAATATTTTCTTATTATATATAATAATATATCATAACCCATAGGTTGAGCAAATCATGGAAATGATGAAGGAGTTGTGTATGTGAATTCTCATCTGCAGAGAACAGGAGAATATCATCAATGTAGAGTAGGGCAGAATGGAGAATAGGATGAAAATCCTAGTGATGGCTTTTTGGAACAGGGAAGGTGCTGTCTTGAGACCGAATGGTAGGACAGTCCATTGATACTGGGCATTAGGAAGACATAAAGCTGTTTTTGTCATCAGGTTTGTGTGGTTTGCGAGAGGGTTTGCAAGGTGATAAGTAGCCTTTAAAATAGTCTCGGCATTCACAATCTGCATCGCACATGTGAGGATCAACGTCCCAAATGAAATGACCATTGATTTTATCTGTAAAGACTAGGATGGATACCAATTTGCCAGAAAGCGCCTTTGAGATCGAATTTGGAGAAAATGTTGGCACCTGGGAGTTGTGAAAACAACATGTTGGTTCTGGGAACAGAGAATTTATCACTCTGAAGAAAGAGATTGAGAGGCTTGTAGTCAATGACTAATCTTTTCTTGCCTATGATCTGTTCTGATCGTTTTTCAACATAGAATGCTTGACACGCCCATGGTGAAGAGGTGTGTTCAAGAAGACCTTGCTAAAACAAGATATCACATTCTTCATTTGCTAATCTGAGGTCTGATGGTGAATGCCAGAATGGGTGGCTTTTGTAGGGTTAACATCTTCATTGAGCTTGAAGGGCAGTTTGATGAAGAAGTCTGGGTTTTTCCACAAAGGATTGGGGTGATGAAAATCAGCATGACTATTGGAGCAAAACTGAAGTAGTTTTCGTTGGATGTGTTCAAATGAGGGTTGGATTTCGGACAAAGGGAAGATTTTGGGAATGTTTGAAAATGACTTGAACTCTTTTTTGTATCTGATTCCCTTGGATAGAAGACGAAGGGATTTGCATTGGCAATAGACATCCCATCCAATGAGGATATCTTTGCCAGTCAACAGCTCTTGATAATTGCCTACTTCGACACAGGATCTCATAACACCATAATGAATCCTAAGATCCTCCCTCCTGCTACATGGAAACCCTCTATCCATTATTTCAAAGCAGTTGATGGAAAAATATTTACTACCAACTTGATTTCAGCAAACAAGATTGGTATTAAGATTTTCCCGTCTTACTTACAGTCTTAGAGTTTTCCCCACAAATCGGCACTACCATGATCTAAACAGGGTACTCACTGAGTGACTGTCCACAGACGATACAAGGACCTTTAAGCCAAATGACCAATATCCATTTTCTGATGTGCAGAATCCTCAACTAGAAGCAATCCTGCACAGAGCATACTTAGATAATTACAGACTGATATTCATCATCTAGATAAATATTGAAGAAGAAGATGAGAGAATTTAGAAAGCCATTTTAAAAGCTTTGTGTGTTATCTTAAAATGGCTTTCTAAATTCTCTCATCTTCTTCTTCAATATTTATCTAGATGATGAATATTAGTCTGTAATTATCTAAGTATGCTCTGTGCTTGTCTCTAGTTGAGGATCCTGCACATCAGAAAATGGATATTGGTCATTTGGCTTAAAGGTCCTTGTATCGTCTGTGGACAGTCACTCAGTGAGTACCCTGTTTAGGCCATGGTAGTTATTTTTGTCCTTTTGTGTGATGCTTGACTTATCTGTACTAATGTACTGATGTAATCTATCACGTGAATATGTACGCGATTTTCATGTAAGCTTTGTAAGCTTTTGTTTATCAGCTCTCCTCCTATATAATAAGGAGTCTCCCCTTGTAAAATCAGAACAAGTCCAGTTCATATATAGAATAAAAAGCTTTGTGTGTTATCTTAAAATGACTTTCTAAACTCTCTCATCTTCTTCTTCAATATTTATCTAGATGATGAATATCAGTCTGTAATTATCTAAGTATGTTATGTGCTTGCCTCTAGTTGAGGATCATGCACATCAGAAAATGGATATTGGTCCTTTGGCTTAAAGGTCCTTGTATCGTCTATGGAGTATCCACAAAGGATTGGGGTGATGGAAATCAGTATGACTATTGGAGCAAAATTGAAGTAGTTTTCTTTGAATGTGTTCAAATGAGGGTTGGATTTCAGACAAAGGGAAAATTTTGGGAATGTTTGAAAATGACTTGAACTCTTTTTTGTATCTGATTCCCTTGGGTAGAAGACGGAAGGATTTGCATTGGCAATAGACATCTCATCCAATGAGGATATCTTTGTCAGGCAAAGGTGTTCCAATAACTTGGACCCAAATGGTATAAGATGGGAAAATCTTAATACCAATCTTGTTTGCTGAAATCAGGTTGGTAGTAAATATCTTTCCATCAGCTGCTTTGAAATAACGGGTAGAGAGTTTCCATGCAACAGGAGGGAGGATCTTAGGATTCATCATGGTGTTATGAGATCCCGTGTCGAAGTAGGTAATGGCATCAATTGGCTTGGAATATTTGTCAAGAAGGATGTGTATTGAGGCTTGAGGGTCTGACTGGGAAATGATCTGTGAGACCTAGTAGGATTCATGGATTGAATCAGCATCTGAGGAGGCAGAGTATTCTGAATCTGTTGTAACATATGTGTCTTGAAGCACAAAACTTGTGTTTTGATCAACACATTCTTGTTCAGAATAGATGGATTCAACATCAGCATCAGTTGGAATGTCATCTGCCAGTTGTTCAATCTGATGAACTAATTTTGCCAACATGGCCTTTTTGTTGCGGCATTTCTTTGCATAATGACCCTTTTGTCCACAGATGAAGCATTTCTGGGACTTGTTCCATGCACTCTTGGACTTCTTCTTGAAGTATTTGAACTTTTTGTTGTTGTTGTTCTTGTGCTTGGATTAGGATTGCTAAAAATGGTTTTTCTTCTTTGTCTTGCAGGTACATGTGTCTTTGGATTTACACTTGATTTGCAGAGAAGGTTGCTTACAGCTGGTTTCATATCTTCGTCCTTCTCGTAACATCTTGGAGAAGACCTTCTGTGTAACACAAAGTTTTTCTAATGCACTCAAAGAATACATATGGATTTCACCAAAAGTTGTATCATTGAGGGTTCTGCCAGAAGCATCAATTTTTCTCTGTAATCTTATCACATGTGTTACTATTGGTGTTACTATTTACATTTGTTTGTTTGTGTTTGATTACAAACTTTTAAAATTTGTTTGTTTGTATTTTGATTGTATTAGGTTTTGTTTGTCTGTATATATTTTGTTTTCACGAACATGTGAACTTTTCATTTTGTCCTTTTATAAGATAGTTATCTACTATCTGTACTGATGTACTGATGTAATCAATCACATACATGTTCACGTGATTTTCATGTAAGCTTTGTAAGCTTTTAGTTTAGCTCATCTCCTCCTATATAATGAGGAGCCCCTCCTTTGTAAGATCAAGTTAAGTTTACCAAAAAAAAAAAAAAAGCTTTGTGTGTTATCTTAAAATGGCTTTCTAAACTCTCTTATCTTCTTCTTCAATATTTATCTAGATGATAAATATCAGTCTGTAATTATCTAAGTATGCTCTGTGCTTGCCTCTAGTTGAGGATCCTGCACATCAGAAAATGGATATTGGTCCTTTGGCTTAAAGGTCCTTGTATCGTCTGTGGACAGTCACTCAGTGAGTGCCGTGTTTAGGCCATGGTAGTGCCGCTCTGTGCTTGCCTCTAGTTGAGGATCCTGCACATCAGAAAATGGATATTGATCCTTTGGCTTAAAGGTCCTTGTATCGTCTGTGGACAGTCACTCAGTGAGTACCCTGTTTAGGCCATGGTAGTGCCGCTTTGTGGGGAAAACTCTAAGACTGAAAGTTAGACGGTGCAGGTACCTGCCACCATAAATACCATAAAACTCGAGGAGTGAAATAATCAAAGGGAGACATCAGGAAGGGATCAAGGAAAGGTTTTGTTGGGTTGATGAGGGTATGATGACATCCTTTCTAGAGTTCTGTTAAATAGACAATGAGATGGGACTTTGCAAAATCTTGGATTTGATCAAGGGTAGGTTGTTGATTTGGGGGAAGAGTTTGTAGTAGCTCTGGTGGAAAGGTTAGGTTGGTAAGAGTTGGGAGACCTGGGGAAGGATCTGATGAGGAGGAGGCTGAGGTAGCCATAAGGACTAATGGAATTATTCTGGTTGAGGTGATGAGATGGACTGGTTGAGACCTGGAAAGCATGTCTGCAATTATATTGTGTTGGCCTTTCACATGTTTAACAGTGAAGTCATATCTGGAGAACCAATCTTTGAGTCTCAACAGTTGAGGATTAGGAGGAATCTTATTGCGGAACTCAAGGATATTTGGAAAAGATGAGTTGTCCATTTCCACAATAAAGTTTCTTGTCCTGAGGTGGAAGTCAAACTTTTGGATTCCATTATGCCCTACTCTACATTGATGATATTCTCCTGTTCTCTGCAGATGAGAATTTACATACACAACTCTTTCATCATTTCCATGATTTGCTCAACCAGTATGATATTATGCTTTCAGAAAAGAAAAGTATGATTGGCCTAAAAGAAATAGAATTTCTTGGTATGCATATTTCAAATAGTCAATACCGTCCTGGTCCTCATCTGGTTTCACAACTCCTAGATTTCCCTGACTCAAACTTTACACACAAACAAATTCAACAGTTCCTTGGAATTGTTAATTACACCAGAGATTTCATTCCTCGAGTCAGCCATTACACTTCAGTTCTTTCTGTTCATCTAAAGAAGAAACCTCCTCCTTGGAGTGCTTCACACACTGATGCCATAATCCAACTGAAGAAAATTGCACAGTCTTCACCAGCTCTCACTATTCCATCCTTCGGCCAAATAATCGTCCAGACTGATGCCAGTGACACCTATTGAGGTGCCATCCTTATTGAAGAAAAAAATGGTCAAAGAAGATATTGTTGTCACGCTAGCGGACAATTCAAACCTGCCGAACAACATTATCACACTATCTATAAAAAGATTCTCGATGTGAGACAAATCAAGTTAAGTTTACAAAAAAAAAAAAAAAAAAAAAAAAGCTCTTAAATGGCTTTCTAAACTTTCTCATCTTCTTCTTCAATATTTATCTAGATAATGAATATCAGTCTGTAATTATCTAAGTATGCTCTGTGCTTGCCTCTACACCGTTTAACTTATAGTCTTAGAGTTTTCTCCACAAAGCGGCACTACCATGGCCTAAACAGGGTACTCACTGAGTGACTGTCCACAGACGATACAAGGACCTTTAAGCCAAAAGACCAATATCCATTTTCTGATGTGCAGGATCCTCAACTAGAGGCAAGCACAGAGCATACTTAGATAATTACAGACTGATATTCATCATCTAGATAAATATTGAAGAAGAAGATGAGAGAGTTTAGAAAGTCATTTTAAGATAACACACAAAGCTTTTTATTCTATATATGAACTGGACTTGTTCTGATTTTACAAGGGGAGACTCCTCATTATATAGGAGAAGAGCTGATAAACAAAAACTTACAAAGCTTACATGAAAATCACGTACATGTTCACGTGATAGATTATATCAGTACATCAGTACAGATAAGTCAAACATCACACAAAAGGACAAAAATAAAAAAGCAAACATAATAATACCAAGTACATTTGCTTTCTTGTGAAAGCAAAAAGCAAACAAACAAAAATAAATAGTAACACATGTGATCATTTTTGCTGATTGACTGGTGTGTCGAACTGCACCAAAGTGAAGGTGTGAATAACCTTCTTTGATCCACTGATCAATCAACGGTTGACCAATTTCAAGATCAACATATTGCTCAGCTGGAGAAGCTGGGATGAGGCAATTATCAAGAGCTGTTGACTGGATGTATTCTTTGACTGGGGGGTGATCTGTGTCGGACAAGATGGGTGACTTGTTTGGCTAGATATTTAGAATACATCCAGTCAACAGCTCTGATACCATTAGTGGGGGGTGGCAGGTACCCTGCACCGTCTAACTTACAGTCTTAGAGTTTTCCCCACAAAGCGGCACTACCATGGCCTAAACAGGGTACTCACTGAGTGACTGTCCACAGACGATACAAGGACCTTTAAGCCAAAGGACCAATATCCATTTTCTGATGTGCAGGATCCTCAACTAGAGGCAAGCACAGAGCATACTTAGATAATTACAGACTGATATTCATCATCTAGATAAATATTGAAGAAGAAGATGAAAGAGTTTATAATATTATATATATTACAATGTATATATATTATAATTATGATATATATAAGAGGGGCACTCTAGTCATTTGAACCTCTTGTCCCGTCATATCCCAATTATACTAAACACATAATAGTACAATTAATAGTTATGTCTCAGACCTTACAAACACAATACAGAATAACTTGTCATGTCCCGTCCTGTTCCACCTTGTCCTGTCCCATCTCCATGCCAAACGCACCTTAATACGCGGGACGGGACAGGACAGGACAACGTGTGACAATTTATTCTTGTCCCACGTTTAGCGCGACTTTAGCATGAGACAGAACGGGACAAGGTGGGACAAAAATCACCAAATTCTGTCCCACCCAAGACCCTAGGCCAGACTTGTCCCCAGACTCGAAAAGACCTTTTTACCCTTAAATCTTTAAAAAAAATCACAAACTTATGCAATATTATATATATATATATAATATTATATATAATTATAATATATATATGTTATAATAATATATATATATATATTTATAATATGTATATGTTATAATAATATATATTAATATATATAATAATACAATATATATGATAATAATATATATGAATCATATATATTATCACTGTATATATGATTTGGAGTCAGGAAGTTGGAATTATTTTACTGTCATTAATTATTAAGTGATTTGGAGTTTTTATTTTAGTTGTAATTGTGATTTGCAGTTAGAATTTTGAATTTTAATTTTTATTTAGAGTTTGGATTTGTGATTTAGAGTTTTTATTATCACTGTTGTCTACTTGTCTATATGACTTGTGAAAATTGAACATTGAACCCAGTTTTTACTTTTTATCTTTTGTTTGATTTCAGGTTTTTTTTTTTTTTTTTTTTCTTGGTGGGGGGGGGGGGGGGGGGGGGGGGGGGGGGTGGGGGGGGTGCCCACCACTATATATGATAACAGATAATATATATATGTTATTAATATATAATATTATTATATTTAATATATATATCAGATATATATATACATAAATTATATAATATATATTATTTAATTTGTGTATATATATCTGATATATAATAATATTATATAATAATATTATATAATAATATTATATATTAATAATATATATATATTATATTATAATAATAATTATCCAGAACAAGTTGCTCTTCCTATTCATACATATGACCAAGAATGACCAAGCTCTCCCACTCCTTCATAGGTCCTCACAGAAATACCCGACACAGAACCACAAATTAGAACTATAAATGTCCTTGATAACAGCCTTATCAATTATGAAATTCTTATAACAGATTACCTTAGCCATGAATCTAGAACCAAATATGAGTCCAGTTATTGCCAAAAAAAGCATAGCTAGTTCAAAATGAGATGGTTACAGAGTGTCAGAACCCTTAACAAAAGCATACCTTTCTTTGAATGGTATAATGACAGAAAAAATATAGAAAGTGAATGTCAATGCCTAGTCATAGACCAATCAACTTTCAGCTCTTATAAAACTAGGAGAGGAGAAGAGATAGTCTCTCATCCTCATCCAAGAACATGTGAAATAGAAATGGAGAATGAAGACCAAGCAGGAGCCACTGAAACCATGAATTGCTCGTGACTTAGTGGAATCTACCCTTAGTCCAAGAGATCATGATGATAACCAGTGTTAAATTAACCATGGTTATCCTCACCACAGTCATCTACTTTCCTATTTAAAGGACCCCTCTCCAGCAGAAGAGGCAAGCTTCAGTTTTTCCAGTTTTAAGTTTTCTCTTGTTCTACTTTGTAAACTTTCCTCTGTAATATTCCTCTCTCAAATTTCCTCTCCTTTGTAAAAAAGCTTGATATTAATAAAAGTGTGTGCGACTTATTTTGCATCTACATTGCCGTCAGACTAATACTGATCACAGTAAGTTTATGTTAATTTTATTTTCTATTATACAAGTTGGAATCCGTTTCAATTTCATGTTCTATTACTTTTTACATTTTATTTTATGCATTCTATTATGTTTGTTAGTTCTCCGTTTTGATGTCTCAATTATATAGCTAACTTTTGCCAACGACTTCGCATCATCTGCAAACCTTTTTTCCAAAGACTTAAGAAAAATCATACATCTTGGACTGATGAACACACCTTAGCTGTCCAAAAGATAAAAGCCCAAGTCAAAAATCTTCAATGTCTTGTTATTTGTCATCCCACAGCTCCAAAAATAGTTGAGACTGATGCTTCTGAGCTTGGTTATAGTGGTGTCCTAAAACAAGTCATCAATAACCAAGAATATCTTGTTAGATATGTTTCAGGGGTCTGGAATGATACCCAACAAAAATACTCCACTGTCAAAAAAGAAATACTAGCTATTGTTTTGACTATCCAGAAATTGCAAGACGACCTAATCAATCAAAAATTTGTTTTGAAAGTTGATTGTCAATTAGCAAAATTCATTTTGAAAAATGATGTTAAAAACCTTGCTTCTAAACAAATATTTGCTAGATGGCAAGCCATATTATCTACATTTGATTTTACTATTGAACATATTAAAGGCTCAGATAATAGCTTACTAGATTTCATGACCAGAGAATTTTTGTAGGGAAGCCCATGAATAGCAGCAAGAAGAAAGGGCAGGGCCCCAAGCCCACTATCAGGCCTGACTTATCAAATGAGAGCAGTGCTCTAGTGACTTATCATGGAACCAACACTGCCGCTATTGTGACTTATGATGACCAAAAGTCTAGCCCAGATAGGAAGCTTAGCCATCAGGACAAATACTCTATTGCATCCAGTCACTTGGCTATTGCAACCCAATCTCCACTAAGACCCACTTTATCAACCCCATTACAAATTGCAAATAGCTTCTCCACATTAAGTTCAGACTCATCATCTTTTAAAACAGTAGCATCTTCCCTTATCAGCCCACATTCAGTAAAACATGACAAGATTATTGAAAAACAAAAGACTTATGCTCCCTCCACATCATCATCATTTCTTAAAATCAATAACCCGACTTATCATTACCATGAGAAACCCTATTTTGATAATTTGTTTGTAGTAGAAACCCCACTACTACTCGAGACTTATTTCAAGGAACCTAAGAAACTTGCGGATGCAATCATTGATCCCATGTTTTGTAGGATTCCAGAAGACATATTAAAAAGACATATTTTTTATGAATTCATTCTTGTGGATACAGATTCAATCTACATTTCAGATGATTTTGACAAAATTGACACGAAAATATTAATTTTTAGAAAAATAAAGTTTTGCAAAATCATTACCTTAGAACAATGGGGAAACGACCCAAACAAGAAAAGAAGATTTTCAAGACCTTTTCATATCTCTAAATTTTCTTATTGGGATTACATTGATGCATGGACTTATGTGTTTTATGGCCAAAACCCTGAAAACTCTTTATCTTGGTTTATCTATTTGGATAAAGATTTTCCTCTCAATATACCATTCTGGTTTTTAGAATGGTGGGACAAGTATGGACCAAATATTGATTTCTTTCCTACTATCATTAAAGAAGGTTACCAGTATTGGGTCATACATATTGATAAACCCAAAGATTAAGTTTTTATTCCTGACTTATTGATTTTCTTCAGGATCTTTAGTCTCACTTGGATCTTGATGCATGATTACAAAATTCAAGAACGACTTATTGGCAATGTCAATGTTCCTTATTTTGGAAGACAGACAAAAATCAAATGGTTGAGTGGTATGAACATGGCTGACCATGGTAAAAGTAGGGTTGCAAAATGGTTTAACGAAAATCCCAGTCTCTGCAACGCCAACACAAACCAATCTTAGTTTTTAATGGCCAAATCTCAAAATCAGGCCAAAATTGCAATAGTAGGACTTCTGAAAAACTCCTAGCTATCGTTGATGAAATGAGGAAAACTATGTCAACTATGTCTCAAAAAGACTCAGACTCAAAAGATTGTGACGATTTTCTTAGCGAAGATGACCATACCGAAGGCAACAGTCATCATAACACATTCGGCCATGACTTATCACAGTTTCAGGGGCTTTAGCCCCATAGAATTTACCAGACTTATCCTCAAAGAGCATATGATCCACTATTAGCACCTATTATCACCTATCGTGACCTTGACTCAGCATCCATCATGAACCAGCATTCATCATGACTTATAATCATGGCTCGTGACTCAGCACAAATCATCAATAGCCATGACTCAGCATTCATCATGACCTATAATCATGACATAGTGTCGGCAGCCAATGAGAGAAAAAAAAAAAAGTCAACAGAAGAAGACATTTGCTTATGACTCAACATCAATCATCAACATCTATCAGTAGAAACCAACATTTGCTCGTGACTTAGTGGAATCTACCCTTAGTCCAAGATATCATGATGATAACCAGTGTTAAATTAACCATGGTTATCCTCACCATAGTCATCTACTTTCCTATTTAAAGGACCCATCTCCAGCAGAAGAGGCAGGCTTCAGTTTTTCCAGTTTTAAGTTTTCTCTTGTTCTACTTTGTAAACTTTCCTCTGTAATCTTCCTCTCTCAAATTTCCTCTCCTTTGTAAAAAAGCTTGATATTAATAAAAGTGTGTGCGACTTATTTTCCATCTACATTACCGTCAGACTAATACTGATTACAGTAAGTTTATGTTAATTTTATTTTCTATTATACAAGTCGGAATCCGTTTCAATTTCATGTTCTATTACTTTTTACATTTTATTTTATGCATTCTGTTATGTTTGTTAGTTCTCCGTTTTGATGTTTGTTAGTTCTTCGTTTTGGTATCAGAGCCTTGAGACTTGTTGAAGAAGAGTTAAGTTAGACCTATTCTCTAGGTACAAAAGTCAGTAGTCACCAGGATAGCCGTTAGCCAAGGGAGGCGTTAGGCATACCTTCAGACAAGCTATGAGTTAAAACCTAGGTTTTAGTCTATTCTGACCTTTTATTTTCCATGTCTGCAAGTAGTTCTAGGTTCGGGATAGAGCCTGACGATAATAATAGTATTGCATGCCAATCTATAACATACTATGAGACAAACTGGGATGATAAAGACTTAGTAAACTGGCAATTGCCAAATATTCAACAGTATAACATTTATAGGAAAAGTAGAACATTAGATTTTAGAACCCTTATAGGACAAAAAACAAAAGAGATTATTGTCAAATTCCACAATAATACTTTTAGTTCTAATTTGTTAAATAAAAATAGCTTGAATCATTATCATATAATTGAATATAATGATTTTCATATAGGTAGTGTTCAAATTGGTTTGAAACCTTTGGCAAAAATTGGTCTTAACAATTCTCTTCTGGTAGTTCTTCTTGACAAAAGGATTACCAACTATAAAGAATCTATTTTGGGAATTGCTAAAACCTGTTTGACTTATGGACCAATTTATTTTCAATGTTATCCAAATTTCACTGTTGCTTTAAATTCTGATGAACATAAGGAGAAATGCATTGTTATTGATAACAAGCATAGCCACTGTATACTCTGTAAGGGATAGTTTCTTCATATTGGAGGTCTGGCGATGTAGGTTTTGGATAATAGGGTTTGGTACCATGATAAAATCTGGTATAGTTATTATTGTCAGCAGTACCTTGGTTCATTAATTTGTATATCATTTTCTCAAAGCTTTCTGTTGGCTCATTATTGCTGGGTTTTGAGGAAGTGTCGATATTTGTGTTTAGAGTTTGGACTTTTGGCTAGGTTTAGTTTTCTAGTTTAGGAATTTGTGTTTGTGATAATCTTTCTTTTAAGAGTTTCAAAAGTTCTTATGTATCAAGAAGATTATGGCTATCAAAACATTTTTCAATTCCTGTGGTGTTAGGAAATAAAAAGACATCAGGTTGGTATGATGGCTAACACTCTTGGGGTCTGGTTTCATTTCTAGATGAGCTTTCATATGTTGGAAAAGCTTCAGGGACAGATCTGATCAGAGCTTGGTATTGGTTGACTTTAATTCTATCAAACTGGTCTCCAACAGTTCTCAGATAAGCATTTGTGTAGTTGTTCTGCTTCATGACTACTCTTATTTGTTGTGTTGAAGCAGGAACAGTGCTGGATAGAGATAAGTCGATAAGGATGTAAGGGGACCAATTCATGGTTTCAGTGGCTCTTGCTTGGTCTTCATTCTTCATTTCTATTTCACATGTTTTTGGAGGAGGATGAGAGAGTATCTCTTCTCCTTTCCTGGTTTTATAAGATTTGAAAGTTGATTGGTCTATGACTAGGCATTGACATTCACTTTCTATATTTTTTCTGTCATTATACCATTCAAGGAAGGGTATGCTTTTGTTAAGGGTTCTGACACTCTGTAACCATCTCATTCTAAACTGGCTACTATTTTTCTAGCTATAATTGGACTCATATTTGGTTCTGGATTCATGGCTAAGGTAATCTGTTATAAGAATCTCATAATTGATAAGGCTGTTATCAAGGATATTTATAGTTCTAATTTGTGGTTCTGTGTCGGGTATTTCTGTGAGGACCTGTGAAGGAGTGTGAGAGCTTGGTTCTTCTTGGTGGCAGAGAGCCTTGAACCGTCTAACTTTTAGTCTTAAAGTTTTCCCCACAAAGCGGCACTTCAAGACCTTAACAGGGTACTCACAAAGTAACTGTCCACAGACGGACGGGGACCTTAAGCCAAAAAATCAATATCCATTTTCTGATGTGCAGGATCCTCAACTAGAGGAGGATCCTGCACAGAGCATACTTAGATAATTACAGACTGATGTTCATTATCCAGAGAAATATTGAAGAAGAAGATGAGAAAATTTAGAAAGCCATGAGAGTAACACAAAACTTTTATTTATTTAAGATCTGATAATCTGTTGATTTCTTTACAAAAGAGGGGCTTCTCATTATATAGGAGGAGTGGGAGAATACAACCAGAATAATGTACAGAAAACATACCATTCACGGGACCTACATGGATTACAATCATAAAGGTTGCCGGGACGGGTGGCACAAAATAAAACAATAAAGCAAAACAACAAAGCAAAAGTAATAATAAAAAAACAATAAAGCACACATAATTATTTATTACATAATTATGAAGAGGAACTTGAGATAAGATCACGAGCTTGAGATAAGATCACGGGCTTGACAGATTGCAATTATTGTGGTCTTCATCATCTAAATCAGCGACTCCACAAATCCAACAGGGTACTGTATCAAGGTCTATAGGGTCCTGTGAGTCTTGCAAGTAGCAATCTTGTAAAGGATTCTAGCTTTATGGGGAGTCTCTAGGTACTCCCGGGAGGATGAAATATTCATCTGTAGAGACACTATTGATATCACAAAGAAAGTTCAACAAGGGTATCTGAAGTTTAGTGGGATATGTCTATAGGTAATCAAAAGTGGTGTGCCATTCATAACTTATGTTAGATGTCCAAGGAAGCTTCTTATGAGGATTGTAGCGATAGGGCCTGTGAAGTATCTAGATGCAAGATACAGAAGAGGCTATTTCATTATCAAGCTTCCATAGATTATATTGTCTCATAAGTTTGGTGAGTTCATCTTTCCAATGGGACAATGAATCGAACCATTGAAGGAATGTCCATAGGAGGGAGTGTTGTTAGGCCGGATCATGTAGATGACCATATAAGGCCTGAAGAGGGAAAACAATGGCATGATGATAGAGAACTGATAAACACCATAAAAACCATAAAACTTGAGGATTGAAATAGTAAAAGGGGGGCATCAGAAAGGGATCAAGGAAAGGTTTTGTTGGGTTGATGAGAGTATGATGACAGTCTTGACTTTGGAGTTGTGACAAATAAACATGGAGGTGAGACTTTACAAAATCTTGAATTTGATCATGAGAGGGTTATTGATCTGGAGGAAGAGATTGTAGTAGCTCTGGTGGGAAAGTTAGGTTGGAAAGAGCTGTGAGACAAGGCGAGGGAGTTGATGAGGAGGAGGCTGAGGTAGCCATGAAAACTAGTGGAATTCTCCTAAATGAGGTAATGAGGTGGACTGGTTATGGCATATAAAGCATGTTTGCAATTATATTATATTGGCCTTTCACATACTTAACAGTGAAATCATATCTGGAGAACCAGTTTTTGAGTCTCAACAGTTGAGGATTAGGAGGAATCTTATTGCGGAACTCAAGAATATTTGGAAAAAAAGAATTGTCCATTTCCACATTAAAGTTTCTTATCCTAAGATGGAAATCAAATTTTTGGATTCCATTTTTTACTGCTAGTATCTCTTTGTAGATAGTGTGATAATGTTGTTGGACAGGTTTGAACTAACCGCTGGCGTGACCACAATATCTTTTTTGACCATCTTTTTCTTCGATAAGGATGGCACCCCAAAAAATATCATTGGTATCAGTTTGGAGGATGATCTGACCAGTGGATGGAATAGTAAGAGCCGACGGAGACTGTGCGATTTTCTTCAGTTGGATTATTTCATCAGTGTGCAGGGCACTCTAGGGAGGAGGGTTCTTTTTTAGATGAACTGAAAGAACTGAAGTATAATGGTTGACTCATGGGATGAAATCTCTGATGAAATTAACAATTCCAAGGAACTGTTGAATTTGTTTGTGTGTGAGGTTTGAGTCAGGGAAATCAAGAAGTTGTGAAGCCAAGTGTGGTCTAGGACGGTATTATCCATTTGAAATGTGCATGCCAAGGAATTCTATCTTTTTTCGGCCAATCAGACTTTTCTTTTTTGAAGGCATGATATCATACTGATTCAGTAAATCATGAAAATGATGAAGGAGTTGGTTGTGTGAATTCTCATTTGTAGAGAATAAGAGAATATCTTCGATATAAAGTAAAGCTGAATGGAGGATAGGATGAAAAATCCTGGTGATGGCCTTTTGGAAAAGGGAAGGGGCTGTCTTTAGGCCAAAAGGAAGGACGGTCCATTAATATTGGGCATTAGGAACACAGAAGGCTATTTTGTATCTATCACTAGGATGGATACCAATTTGCCAAAAAGTTCCTTTGAGATCAAATTTGGAGAAGATGTTGGCTCCTAGAAGTTGTGAAAACAGCATGTTAGTTCGAGGGACAGGGAATTTGTCACTTTAGAGAAAGAGATTGAGAGGTTTATAGTCACTGACCAATCTTTTCTTGCCTCTGAGTTGTTCGAAACATTTTTAGTTCTCCGTTTTGGTATCAGATAATATATATTATTTAATTTGTATATATATTATAATTATAATTTATGTGTGTATATATATATTTTCTATTATCAGTTCGTCTTGACAATAAATATATCAAGATGAATAATGTGGACCGCTAGATTTATATACTTTGACTCAAAGTGTATGCACTTGTCAAAACTTCTCCATAATTTGTGGTCCACATTCTTCGTCCTGATATATTTATTGTCAGGACGAACTAACAATAGAAAAACTGTATATATATATGATATATATATATAATAATATTATATAATAATATTATATATTAATAATATATATTATATTATTATTATTATATAATATATATTATATTTATTATTATACATAATAATATAATATAATATATATAAGATATATATATTATATATAATAATATTTAATATATTATATATATCTTATATAAGTATTATATATAACAATATTTAGTATATCATATAAATATAAATATATATATATTATAATACAATGTATGTTATATAATATTATAAATATTAATAATATATAAATATATTTAATATTATAATATTATATATATATATTATATTTTATTATTATATATATTATTTTATATGTAATGATTTTTAATATATTATATATAATATTTTATATAATATTATATATACATATGAGGGGCACTCTAGTCATTTGAACCTCTTGTCTCGTCATGCCCCATTCATACCAAATGCAAAATGGTACAATTATAAGTTCTGTCCCAAACATTCCAAACACAATATGGAACAATCGTCCTGTCATGTCTTGTCCTGTCCTGTCATGCCATGTCCCGTCCCACCCTGTCCCGTCCTGTCATGTCTCGTCCCACCCTGTCCTGTCTCATCTCTATGCCAACCACACCCTAAGGGTGCGTTTGGTACGCGGGACAGGACATGACAACATGGAACAAGTTGTTCTTGTCCCATGTTTGGCGCGACCATAGTGTGGGACAGAGTGGGACAATGTGGGACAAAAATCTCAAAAATCTATCCCACCCTTGACCCTCGGTCAAGTTGTCCCATGCCATGGGACAAGTGTGAAAATGACTTTTATACCCTTTAAAATTTTCAAATATTACAAGCATGTCCTCACCTGAATCCATCTCTCTCCTTCATTAATTCATCATCGAATCCCTCTCTCCACAACCTAACTTCTTCTTTATCGCCCAAAATCCAACATCTCCATCACATTATCACACTAACAATCTTTCCTCCTCAACACCTTCATCAACACACACAAAAAATTTCCAACTGGATCCAGATTTAATTAAAATATATATATTTATTTTTTTCATTTTCTCTCTTCTTCTTCATTTTCTACTGGATCAAAATTTTATGGGTCCATTTTGTCCATTCCCTTCTCTTTCATTTTCTCTTCTTTCTTGGTTGGATTTGGAGTGGTTTTAAGTTGGATCTGCAGTTGTGTACTTGATTATTGTTTTTGTTGATGGTGATGGAGGTCGGCGACGGTTGGTTCATCGGTGATGGAGGTCGGTGACGGTTTCTTCGTCGATGATGGAGGTAGGCTACGGTGAGTTCATTGATGATGGAGACGATGATGGAGGATTTCGGCGAAGTGAAGCAAAAAAAAATATTCAGATGGCAGATCTGCCATCCATTAAAAAAAAAACGAATTTAGAAACCTCTATCATCTTTTCTTTTGCTTTGATATGTTCCAGAATTAATTTTTTTTAATTTTGATTGAAAAACATGGATTATTGGATGAGATTTGTGTTTTTTTTTTTTTTCATTCGATTTGTTTTTCTTATTTGTGGAATTTAATTTGGTGGTGATGGGGATGGTGGATGTTGGATGAGTGATGTTGATTCAATTAATATTTTTCAATAACAATTTTTTTTTTTAATATGATATATAAATATATTTATTCAATAAAATCAAACAAACAGGGACACTTTGGTCATTTGAATCCCTTGTCCCATCCCGGCCATACCAAACATATAACAGTACAGTCCACTGTTCTGTCCCAAACGTCCCAAGCATTTCAAACATAATACAGAACAATACGTCCTGTCCCGTCCCGTTCGAGTACCAAACGCACCCTAAATGAACCAAATAGAATGTATGATCAATGCACGCATGTATACTAATAAATGAATGAATGTTTAAAAAAAAGAGGTATATAGTCTAATGAACTCTTAAAAACATAACAAAAGCTCCCTTAACAATCAGCATACAAAAAGATAAGATATAAGAAACTTATGAAAAACAAGTATTTATAGATCTAAATCCTTAAAGAATTTTTATTTTATTTATTTTTATGCTCAACTATCATTGTGTCACTAAATGTCTTCAAGTATATATATATTTTTTAGTTGTAAGGATTAATTGCAATAACATAACTTGTGTTTTTTAATAAAGGCTTAATATTTAAGTAATTGAAATAATTTCTGCAGCCCCCTCGCCGTTAGTCAAAACCCATTAAAGATAATGGTTGACAAGATTTCTAGGGGTAAAATAGTCATTTACAACATCAATTATTTTGGGTGGAAATATAATAATAAATTAATTATTTATATGATAATTGAAAACTAAACATAAATATATAAAGAAATATAAAGTATAAACAATATTGGAGAAGATCTCCTCCATGGAAATCAGACCTGTTTCCATGGGGATCTGAAGGAGATCTAAACCAGATCTCTTTCTACACTCTAGTATCAAAAGCCATTTCCCCTTTATCTAAAGAGAAGGTAAGCTTCAGGAGATCTGGTTCTCCTCCAAAAATAGTGAACCAAATCCAAATCTTCTTCTCCAAAATTGGAGACTGGATCCCTATTAATATAGAATAACGGAAATCAGGTCTTCCATTAAAAGCCCAGATCTGCTCCTTCACACGAGGTTCAATCTGCCCCTCGCGGAGGAGTAAATCCTCCATTGCCAAATTCATTCAAGTGGTGGAGTTTTTTTATTTGGTAGAATTTCACCAAAGTCCCAACTTTTTTCATGATTTATCAGCTTTATAAATGTCTTTACTATATTAATCACTTTAGTCCTTTCTTTTTTCTAAAATCCATCACTTTAGTCCTTCTATTAGTCAAAATTGGCAAATTTAGGGGCATTTTAGTCTTCATGCATTATTATATGCACAAATATGCCGACACTACATGTAAAAAAAATGTAAACATGTCTAATGGAAAGATGTAATTTTTTCTTTTCTTTTTTAACAAAACCTTAAACAATTATATTAATAAAATAATAATAATAATAATTGTCTATTAAAAAAAAAATAATAAAAATTGTGTAAGAATTAAATAATAATAATAATGAGATATTTATGAAATATTTATTTTTCAAAAATAAAAAAAATAAAAAAAATATTAAAAAGAAGAAGAAGAAAAACCTGATTTTTTTTTTTTTTTTTTTTTTTTTGTATTTGATTACAGATTTTTTTTTTTTTAAATTGTTAATGGGTTTGTTGTTTGATTTTTTAATTTATTTATGATTTTATGAAATAAGTTTACTTTTTTATTTTAATATTAAGCTAAAATTATAATTTTAGCTAAATTAAATAAAAAAGAAGGGTAAAAGTGTACTTTAACCCATTTTATTAAAGTTGACTATTAAATATTTGGTCAAATGAATTAAAGTGATAAGTTTTGAAAAAAGAAAGGACTAAAGTCATGAATATGGTAAAGACGTTTAAAATGGTGCCAAATTGTAAAAAAATGTAACTTGTGTGATATTTGCCCTTTTTATTTTGTTAAAATAATGTTTAATTTTTGTGGGTTGATGATTTTGCTATAAAGATTGTTTGTAGGTTGATGATTTTGTTTAGATAAAGATGAAGTTTTGAAGGGATGTTTAAGTGATAATGAATTTTGGGGAATGAGGTTAAAGAAGAGATGTTTGGTGATGAACCTGGGTGATGTTTGAATGATGAAGATGAAGGTGGTGTTTGAATGATGATGAAGATAAATTTTGAAATCTGAACATAGTGTTTGTGAGGTGAGAAAATGAAATATAATGAAAAGGAAAAAGAATTTGGAAGGAAAAAGAAAAATTTTGTAGATCGTTTTTCTTATATTTTATTCATTTTATTTTTCTTCAATTTCTTTGTATTTTTATAGTTTTAAATTGATTGTTTTAAGAGTAAAATGCCCTTGAAACTTTTTATAATGAAGTATATGGGCATTTTTGACATTTTATGCTCAAATCTCATTTAACTGTTAAATAGAATGGAAGTCAACTAAGACAAAAGGGTCTGATGCAATTAAATCAAAGGAGTCGATATTGACACCCATAAATATGATAAACACACCCATATTTTAATAAAAAATTTAATTACAAAAACACCTCAATAAGAATTTACCAATAAGGACAAATTAGTTTAATTAAAAATAAACAAAATAATATTTACACTCATTAATTACACTCATATCTTTTAATATCGATGATCACTTATTGTGATCTAATTAGCTGCAGAGTTGGTCAATACTCAATAAAATGAAACGCTACCGGTACTACAAATCTACAATATTCAATATTGAATGAACATTGTGTTGGATATGGCTCGAATTACCAATGATTACCAAACACGATTTACCAATGCGGAGACTTCCTGGAGACGTGAGAGCGTTTGGGAATATGAGGTTATGTTTGAGGGAGGCTTGGAAAAGACATGAAGAGAAGCGACGGACAGCTCAAACCGCTGCCGCGCAGCTGCCATTTTGGCAGCGGTACCGGCAGCGGTCCGGCAGCTGTTTGCAGCGGAGTGACACAATTTAGGCAGCGGTAGTGGCAGCTGTGCGGCAGCTGTTCGGCAGTTGTCCTGCAGCTGTCCGCAGCGGTTTGACACCGCTGCTATTTTTCAGCAACGCATCAACAGCGGTTCCAATTCCAGTGTTTCACGCTGTGGAAAGCGCTGTGGCTTTCACAGCGGTCCGACAGCGGTTCGACAAGGTTTGACGCGTGGATCACGGTCTTCTGAGTGGTCAAGTTCAACACGGTTTAGGAAGCAGGTGGCCAACTGCAACTTGAGTCGTAGTTAATCACAAGCACGCGTTGAATCAGGAAATATGCATGGAAGAGGAAATATGTTGCTTCTAGAGTTCGAATGGGAAAAGGATTTCTCCTTGAATTAAAGACTTGTCATAAATAGGAAATAGTATTTATGTGGAACAAGTAAATCTTGTATGACTAGGAGATAGATTTCCTTGTTAGTTTAAACTCCCTGTAATACATATAAATAGACCATAATAACTAGGTTATTAGTGGTGGAGCATAATAGCAAATACAAGAAAGATCTCAAAGTGAGCATTGGGTGTAATTGGGTTTGGGGTATTATTTAGAGAGAGATCCTGAGTGTGTGGTTGTAACAATTTACTACATATTGGAACTTTCTCTTGTCGTCCTGACAGCCGTGGTTTTTTCCCTGATTTGGGTTTCCACGTAAATTCTTGTGTTGTTGTGTGCTTGGATTTTGATTTACTTCTCTTCATCTATCTTTTCTTTGTTATTGTGTTTGTTTGTGTTCTATCCGGCAACGCTTCCGCGCGTATAGTGAAAGGTTTGTTCGCTAACACATTGCAGGTACTGAACTGGATTAATTATATAGTTGGTCAATAATCAAAGTTACAGTAAGGAGTTTATCAATGAGTGCTAGTACTTCTAAATCGTAAATACCTTTCATATTCTTTTGCTATTGACTGCTGGCTACTGGCTCCAAAAATATATCATACCACGAATCTGTGAAGTTGCATGTTAATTCTGTCTTGAGTGATTGAAAAGCAATAAGCATAAAGTAAAAGAAAAGTCATTGGTACATAGTCGGATCCTTGTATGCTTCTCCATATTTACTCATCTAGCCGAAACTCCAACTTGTATTCTTTTATTTCCATGGGAGAGATAATTATGTGTCCCTCTTGGGCAACATCTCCACAGCAGGAAATTGGCCTAAAGTAGAGATTCTCGAAATTTAAAAATTTAATAATTTCCGAGATTGTGTTTTCGAGTAGGAGAATTTAAAAATTTATCATTTGTAAAATTGGGTGTGTTAATAACTTATGATGGTTTATAAATAAATTGTATTGAAATGAAAACATTCATTTAAATAAGGGTATTATTGGCATTAAGACGGGTGTTTATAGTAATGTTTTAATTTTAAATTTTAGACATGGGTGTACTTATAAATATGGGTGTGCATATCATATTTATGGGTGTATCCGTACCCTTAAATCAATTAGTTGCATATTAAACTTTTAAAAATCCTTCGGGATATGTTATTGCAATTAATCCTATTTTTTAATAATGTCTTGAAGTATTGTCAGAATGTCATTGTCACTTCAACTTTCAAACAAAATTTGTTTTTAATCCATTAGGTTGATTTCTTGTAAAATATTGGGTTTTGTTAAATTCACTTTTCTTTCTTCTAAATTTCTGTTTTCGTGAGTCTGAAAATCAAATTTATCTATTACATATTTATTTTATTAATTTGAATTTATCACCCCCTAGACCATTATTTATTTTTGTGATAATATGGACTTATCACACCTAACTCCCTAAGTAATAACAGTAATGGACAAAATGAGATTGGTTCAATAGTTAAGCCTTTCACACCCACACCACGAGGTTGTAGGTTCGAGTCTCTCCTCCCCTCTCCCATAAAACTCTGAATTATTATAATATTTTAAAAATAAAATAACAATAACAATAACAAGAATGTGACTTTGCCTAAATTTGGTTCTCAAATGAAGGCATCACCATAATTCATTCATTTAAATTGTATTAGATTTGCATGAATTAAATAAATGGATTATAGTTATGGCATATTATTTGAGTACTAAATTTGGACAAAGTAACATTACTCAAGTAATAATTATCAAGTCAATAATGTTATACATTCTAATTTGCACCTCACTTCGTAATGAGATATCACTTTAATTCAATGACATATGTGGACATTAAATTAAGGGATATTATTATTATCCCTCGACTATTGAGGGAATAACGTTTTATACCCTCATATTTCAGAATTCACCGTTTCCCTCTTACTATTAAAAAAAGTTAGATCGTTAGATGTTAAGGTAGTTTGGTAATTGAGAGAGGAAATAGGATATTTAATGACAATATATATATATATATATAGAAAATAGAAAAAATCAAAAGAAAACAAAATCATGATCTCTCTTATATCTCCATCTGAGGCGGAGGATATCCTCCATCTCCACCAGAGATGGAGAGGAAACAGGACAATCATCAGCTCCTCCGACAATTTCACGTTTTGTTTTATAAAAAATTGAAAAGATGTTACATGAGTATTTTCGTAATTTGTAGTTATATACCGAAAAGAAATTTAAAAATATGGTTATTAACAATTAAAACTTCAAATGTGATTATAAATATATTTTATATGATTTATGTGGTCATTTTTGACAAATTCCACTTCTTACGTTTATGTTAAATTTAAGCCTTCAATTTACAAAAAACTAAAGAAGTTTTTTCTACAAGGCTGGTTAAAAAAAAAAAAAAAAAAAAAGCCCCTTTTGCTACTAGGCATTTTGTACTCTCTTCTTCTTCAAATGGACCTAGTTAGACCTGACGCGGTTCCGGTTCGGTTCCGGTTCCGGTTCCGAACCGGCGGTTTCGGTTCCGAACCGGCGGTTCCGGTTCCGAACCGGCGGTTCCGGTTCCGGTTCCGAACCGACGGTTCCGGTTCCGGTTCCGAACCGACGGTTCCGGTTCCGGTTCCGAACCGGCGGTTCCGGTTCCGAACCGGCGGTTCCGGTTCCTCGGATAGGTGGAACCGGAACCGGCGGTTCTGAACCGGAATTTTTTTTTTCTTTGTTAATAAAAAATAATAATTTAGACTTGTATTAGTTGTATTGTTGTATTGTAACTTGTAAGTTGTAGTTGTAAATAAAATATTAAAATAAAAATAAACAAAATTACAAAATTAAATAAAAATAAAAATAAACAAAATGACAAATTACAAAATTAAATTAAAATAAAAATAAACAAAATGACAAATTACAATATTAAATAAAAATAAAAATAAACAAAATGACAAATTATAAATTACATTTCATTAATTCATTGGGTATTTGGGAATTAGGTGATTAGGTCACCCGAAATTCGATAATAAATAAATGACAAATTACAAAATTAAATTAAAATAAAACTAAAAATAAATGTAAAGTTATTAGTCTTGCACTTAATTTTTACCACAATTAAGTTGCCTACGTATCCTCTTGGGGGATTTAGAGGAATCAAAGGCCACATAGTTTTTTTAGCTTTTATTACATGTTTGGTGAATTGGTGCCATCTGTAGTATGTACTGTAGATCTGCTATTCCAGCCCCGCTACTCCTGTTTCAGGTTCGTCGTCTTTGAAGAAGTCGAATATTGGTTCTTGTTGAAGTTCTTGTTGTCTGTATTGTGCTTTTGTCCAATTATCTACACAAACTTGAATTTGTAGTGATGTTGGAGTTAAGCAAGAACGCTGTTCATCCAGAATATTTCCTCCGGCGATGAACTCTTGTTCCACCGCCACCGTAGAAACTGGTGTTAAGAAAATATTTTTGGCTATCATAGCCATGATTGGATAATACACTACGTGCTCTTTCCAATATTGTAAGATTTCAAATTTTTTCCCTGGCTTATCTTCTATAAACTCAAAAGGAGTATTTAGATAAGATTCCAGCTTGGAATACTTATCGGTGTTTGATGAAGAAGAACATCTAGGTTTTTTGGATTTTTTGGATAACATACTATACCCTAACTCTATAAATCCGGAGGAGGAGGATGTTGGGCGCTGAGATGTAGTTTGTGTATGTGTAACATCTAAGTTCAGTGACAATCCATAAACTGTAAGATATTCATCATATAAATTATACAATAATTTCTTAACTCTATCACAACATGCATTAACATCATATTTCATATTTAAACCTTTGACCCCCATAATAACCCTTTAGATAATAAGACATACTCTCAAATTTACAACGTGGATCAAAAATCATGGCAATCAAATAAATATTTGGAATCTCCTCATAATAATCTAACCATTTTAGCTTCATAGCATTAACGGCTTCCCCTATTGATATGTCGGATTCACAATGAGAAAATGCACCAGCAATATTAATACTTTCAATAATAAATAAATGAGTTGTAGGATAATAAACACCAGATAAATTTTGTGTAGCATTATGAAAGACTTTTAACAAATTGAAAACGTTGTAACAAGCATCCCAATGTGATTGATAAAGTTGAAGGTGGGTAAAATGTAATTGAATAAAAGAAACTAATAAATCCCAATAGTCATAACTTTGAGCAAGCAATTTAAAAGTAGAATTCCAACATGTTGGAACATCACGAGAAAATCCAACAACGCGTCTACCATTTTGTTTACAATATTTTACCCATGCATTCATTGTAGAAGAATGTTTCCACAAAAAACATTAGGGCATTTTTAATAGGTAGAACAAAATGATCAAGAGTTTCTAATCCTTTTTGAACACATAAATTTAAAACATGGCATACACATCTTTGATGAAAAAATGTACCACCAAGATAAGGTTTGCATAAATCAAGTAAAGATGGAATAGCAGCGGTATTGGCAGAAGCATTATCAAAACCAATTGCAAAAATTTTGTTTTCAATTTTATACTCTGAAAAAATAATTCTAAGCTGTCTAAAAATATTATGAGCAGTGTGTGCATCATCAAAAACTCTAAATGCAAGAATTCTTTTTTGAATAGTCCATGTATCATCCATAAAATAGCAAGTGACAACCAAGTATGAATGCGATCGCCAATAGTCAGTCCATATGTCGGCACAGACGGAAACACGACCGTTATATTTATCAAAAAGTCTTTCTAACTTCTTTTTTTCTTTTAAATAAATCTTTTCAAGTGTTGATGTGAGCGTGGTTCTAGGAACACGGCATGCAGCAGGGTTTAATGCTCGTCGACAATAATTAATAAAATCAACAATTTCACCAAAACTGAATGATAGGTGTTCTACTACTATCATTCTTGCTAATTCTTCTCTATTTTGTTCATCAGTATAACGAAATAATTGTTGGTTAGGAGTAGCGTACCTGGGAATTTGTGTTTGTGACCTCGATCTGGTCTTTGCTTCTGGATGTCTAGCTAAAAGATGCTTCCGATAAGTGTCATGTCCTCCAGATTTATGCCATTTATATACTTTGTTGCAGTAATTGCAAGACACTGCAAAGCTCCCATCTTCTTGCCTAATTTTCTTAAAATGTTTTATGAAGAGATCAGATTTGCTCTGCCTCTGTATCAGATCTTCCTGCTGGACCTGCTCCTTTGGTTCCTGTGGATCAAATCCAAAATCTGGAGGTGTATCAATATAAGGCATATTTTCTGACTGGCTTGTCAAATTGGGGCTGGGGGGGTGTCATCGGGATGGGGTTCTGAAATTATTAGAGGGGGAGTATGAGAGTTGAAACCTAGGTCTTCAGCATAGGCCCGGCGTTGCAAATACTCGTGATAGGCGGTGTCGTCACGACCGAGATTATCGATCATAGGACCTTTACCTCTCATCGAAATTGAACGCCTAAGACCGTCACGGCCGTGACCACTTCCATTTCCACTTCCACTTCCATTTGCCATTTAAAAATTGAATTGTAAAAGTAAAATAAATTCGAAATAAAATTAATTGGAAATAAAATTAATTGCAAATAAAATAAATTAGAAATAAAATTAAATGCAAAATTGCAAATAAAATAAATATTAAAAACTTAGTAATTGACAACGAATTGGAAACTTGGAGAGTTGGAGTCTTGGAGAATAGAGAGAGAAATTAGAAATTTAGAATTGGAAATAAAATTAATTGCAAATAAAATATATCGGAAATAAAATAAATTGGAAATAAAATATATTGCAAATGAAATAAATATTAAAAACTTAGTAATTGAAAATAAAATAAATATTTGGAAACTTGGAGAGTTGGAGAATTGAGAGAGAAATTAGAATTAGAGAGAATTGGGAGGAAATAATTGTGAGGAAAAAGGAAGGGGGGTTTGGGGGGGGTGTGGTATTTATAATAAAAAAAGAAAAAAGATTAAAATTAAAAACTGAGCTGTTGGAGCCCCCAACGGCCTGCTGACGTCAGCTGACCGTTAGCAGACCGTTGGGGGGCAACGGTCAGCTGACGTGCAACGGTCGGCTGACGTCAGCTGACCGTTGCACTCCAACAGTATTGTTTTTATAAAAAAAAAAGAAAAAGGAACCGACCGGTTCAGAACCGGAACCGGAATCCGGTTCCGATTTTGAAAAAATTTGAATCGGTTCTGGTTTCGGTTCTTGAACCGGAACCGATTTTCCAGTTTCGGTTCCGGTTTTCCCGGTTCCAGTTCCGGCCAGTTCCGGCCAGTTCCGGCCAGTTCCGGCCGGTTCCTTCGGTTTGAACCGGAACCGAGTCAGGTCTAGACCTAGTTTATTCTCTTAGAATTGCGTTGTTAATTTGCTATTGGAGTTTTCATTCAAATGGATTTTAAACTACCTGGCATTTGAGAGTTTGCTTTAGTCTTTGGGCCTTTGTTAGCAAACGTTTCTCCAGGTTCATACAAAGCCTCCATAATTGGCCCATTTAATGCCTATTAAGTGCTCTCTTGCATACAATTAAAATAGTAAAACTCGCATAAGAATTTTTTTTTAACATTTATTATTATTTTATTATGAATATTTGACATGTTCATCAATCGATGGAAGTAACTTCCATTTTTTTGTATTCCCACTAGCTCCATCATGATGACTAGAGATGCACATTTCCCCCCGGGGCCCCAATTTTCCCCGTCCCCATCCCCATTTGGGGATTTTTTTTTGGGGGAAAAATGGGGAAATGGGGAGGGATGGGGATGAAAATCATCCCCAAATTGAAGTGGGGATGGGGATGGGGGGACCCCTCCCCATCCCCATTTCCCCATTTTCCCCACAATTATGTTGAAATGGGGATGGGGATGGGGGGAGGTCCTCCATCCTCATTTCCCCATTTCCCCAAATTATATATAATAATATAAATATAATTATAATATATATATTTTATATTTTTTTTATTCTTTGAAAACCTAACTCCCTAACCCTAAGTATATATACAATTTTACTCAAGACCTAAAACCTAAAACCTAAAGTTGCTCTCATTTTCTCAACAATTAGTTGTTATTGTAATGAACTTGTGAATTTTAAAACACTTTATTTTGTATTTGTAATGCACTAATGAATTTTATTTTATATTTGCAATGGAATGTTTGATTTTTCAGTTTAATTTGTAATTTTTATTCAAATGGGGAAATGGGGGAACGGGGGAAACAGGGGAACGGGGAAACGGGAAAAAACGGGGAAAATGGGGAAAATGGGAAATTGGGGATGGGGATGGATATAGGTCCCCCCAAAATTCCCCATCCCCATTTTCCCCAAATGGGGAAATGGGGAGGGATGGGGGAAGAGTCTAGGTAGTGGGGATGGGGATGGGGGGACCTATATCCATCCCCATTCCCCAAACGTGCATCTCTAATGATGACCAATTTTATTATTCATTATGTTGTCATTTATATACACTTAGTGTAATGTGTGATTGTGAGGCTATATAAAGAGTTCTCACCAATGTATTTGATACATTTTGATGAAAAAAAAATTGAGGAATAAAAGATTTATTTCTTTAGCTATTCTTTATCTCTCTTGTCTTCTTTAAGTTTATGCTATTATATTATTGTTTATTCATATTCATTTTTTAACACGTTATTAGCACGAGTATCTAACTATTTGTTTGTAGTTTCAGATTTGAAAGTTTCTTGCTTGGAGACAAGATGTCATCTGATCCAAGTTTAATATGCGGTTAGGGAGAGCAAATTCTTGTTAGAATCAAACTCTCTAACAAATTGTAAAGTATTTTTAGCTTATTATTTTTGTTCTAAATATTGGTTATTGTTCTCCCATCTTATTTTTGTTTACAATATTATTTGAGTTGTCAAGAAATAAAGATTATAATTAATTAAATGTATTGCAACTTGAAGATTGCAAGAATAAAGCGAATGGATTGCAACCCAAAGATCACAAGATCAAAGAGCTAGAAGCTCGATTTGATATTTGATAATTGTTAAATCAAAGAGCGTGAAGCTTGATCTGATGTCTAAAGATTGAAAATTAAAAAGTCTGAAGCTCAATTTAATGTTTTGAGATTGCAAAATCAAAAAACTTTAAGCATAACATAATCTTATTGGAAATTATGGATTACAATCAAATCAAAATATGAAATATTGAATTTACATCAAATTGATCGGAACATAAAGTACTGAATTCCAATTGTAGTGGTAATTATTTTTGGAATCTGAAGTTCTAAAACCTATTATTCTCAATTATAATCTTGAAGTTTATCTAAGCATGTAGAGATATAATGAATTTTAAACTTCAATCAAGTATGAATTTTGTTAAGAACCTAAAGTTTTGAAATAGTAAATTATGAACATTATAAACTTGAAGTTTATATACGCATGTAGAGATATAATGAATTTTAAACTTCTATCAAGTATGAATTTTGTTAAGAACCTAAAGTTCTAAAATTGTAAATTGTGAACTTAATGTTGTGATATAATCTTAACTAGATATCTAATCGCTAATGGATATTGTGCAATCACTTTTGTGATTTATTTCGGAGGATATGGACTATAAGATAAAGTCCGAATATTGAAAAATGGAAAATATATTTTATTGAATTTTGAACATGATCCTCCTAAAGAAGGGTAATTTATTAAAGAAAAGTTGTATTGAAGAGATGCATATTTTGAAAAATTAAAGAGATTTTAATAGCCTCTGAAGAGGTACATCAATCTAAATCAATTATATTGGTAATATATAAATTGAGATCATATGTTGCTCTGCATATTATGAATATATATATATATATGTGTGTGTGTCGACATGATGATGAAAAATAAAAGGTAGAGTTATATTTATTTTAAACTTGAAATTTTTGGACATGTAGTCTAAATGTTTGATGGCATCAAATTAATTGAATAAACATGATTTTTCATAAGAAATAAAAAAAGAGTTTACTACAGAAACCTAGTTTGGTTATGAATAAAAATCCTTGAAGGATTTAAATTGCTCGAGTCAAATAATTCAAATTAACATAATTTTTATATATGATAAAAATAAAAGAATTCTTGTAGTAGTGCACACGCTTTGGTGAATATTTTAGAGAAAGAATCACCAAATATGAAATCAAAGATATATATGTTGTTTGAAACTTATTAAAACTCATGATGAGCTTACAAATTGTACTTATCTAATGAAGTATCTTATTGTTGGAAAAATAGTGAATGGGTGAATGAGAAATTGATATTTTAAGTGCACCCGTTGAATTGGAAAACAATGAATCCCACATTTGTGGGAAACAAATGTTAAGTCAAGTATATATACAATCACGTGTATAGTAGCTTACAAGCATGTGTAGCATAAAGGCTTTCTCACAGACTGTGAGCTCGATGAATTGTGTGCGGAAATGTCACAACGGTTCGAACCGCGGATGCGCACCCATGACTCAGCACATTTTTTGCCACGTCATTGAATTTTCCAATTTAAAAACGGCAACAATTAAGTGAATTAATTATGTGAATCATAATTGTTATTTTAAATTTCAAGTTTAACCACCAATTAATGGTGATTCACTTCCAATTAATTCAATTTATAAATTAAAAGGAAATGTTAAATTTTGAATTTAAAATATTCAATACTTTTAATTGCCTTGATTAACGAGAATCAATAGATATGATTCTTGGTTTAATTCCTTATGTTTTCTTCCCTTGAATGAGTTCTATATATATGGCCTTATTTTATTCATTCCAAATATACCGAAAATGAGATTTCCTTGATCTGCTATTCTTCTATTCTTCTTGCTCCATTTGTTCTTCGGTTTTTGTGGGTTTCTCTGGTAAGTTCGGACTATAATTTGAGTTCGCTGAAAGTAGTTTGTGTTCTATACACTTCTACTGGTTGAATCGTTGTATTCTGGGAAACAAATACTAAACACATACGGTGTTGACAGGGAATTTGTCTTAAGGACACCGTGTGAAACACGGGACTCGATTCTAGGTTCCTAGTAATATTTTCATTGTTGTTTGTTTTGTAAATCGAAACTACCTCAATAATGTTGTAAAGGGAATACCAAAATCAATTTTGGATAACAATCTTAAGACAAATTTTCCTTATTTTTTTTCGTTTAAAAAAAATAAAAATAAATATTTCAGTGTTTTTCGAGTTTTGTTTTACAACACAACGAATCGTGAATACTGATATAACACCAGTTGTGTATATATTTCCTATTCCAGAGAGATTACTGGTGAAACGATTATAATTTCATATGATCACATACACCCAGTTTATATATATATTATTTGTGTAAACAACCTGGTGATACCAATTGTGATATCAAAGTTTGTGATATCAGATATTGCTAGAGATTATCGATGTGTGTGAATTGATTACCATTGTTTTTAACAAACAAATCTTTATGCGCGTTACATATTTCCGGTGTTGATTCACAGGTTTGATATCAAAGTGGTTGATATTAGTGTTGTTATCATTGTTTGATAATAAATATATCAAGTTTTGATATATTAAAGCATGAGAGCTTGTGATAAAACATCAATAAACACAATTTCTAGTGCTTGATATATTATTTTATATATCATGGTTCAAATCACCAAACCAGTGTTTGATAACAATAGTGTTATCAATGTTTGATAACAATAATATATCACATTTTGATATATTAGAGCATGATTGCTTGATATAAAATATCAATAGATACAACTTGTAGTGTTGATATATATTAACATTGGATTTTATTCAGTGTTAACATGCTGGGTTATGTTACCAGTTATTCATGTTGATTCAAACATGATATTGTATTAATATCAATGTTTGATATTATGTGACGATCATGAAGGGTCAGGATTAGAAAGAAGAAGTGATCCTGGGCCGTCTAATTGATATTAAAAGGAACATGAGGTGCACGTGACTGTGCAACCGAGAAAGAGAAATGAGGAAAGAGAGTGCCATGTGTCTTGTTTCTATTTGTTAGGGAATTTGTTTAGTCAGTTAGTTTGTTAAATCTTCGTTGATAAATAACATTCAGGAAGAAAGGAGAAGGCATTCAGATTCATTGTAATTACGAGCTCTGCTTGTTTTGGAGGATTGTTCTCCCTCGAAGAGAACCTTTGATTCAGAATAATAAAGTTACTATTGTGACAGTCGTATAATGAAGGGCCAGGATTAGAAAGAATAAGTGATCCTGGGCCGTCTGATTGATATTAGAAGGAACGTGAGGTGCACATGACTGTGCAACCGAGAAAGAGAAATGAGGAAAGAGAGTGCCATGTGTCTTGTTTCTATTCATTAGGAAATTTGTTGAGTCAGTTAGTTTGTTAAATCTTCGTTGATAAATAGCATTCAGGAAGAAAGGAGAAGGCATTCAGATTCATTGTAATTACGAGCTCTGCCTGTTTTGGAGGATTGTTCTCCCTCGAAGAGAACCTTTGATTCAGAATAATAAAGTTACTATTGTGACAGTCGTATAATGAAGGGCCAGGATTAGAAAGAAGAAGTGATCCTGGGCCGTCTGATTGATATTAGAAGGAACGTGAGGTGCACGTGACTGTGCAACCGAGAAAGAGAAATGAGGAAAGAGAGTGCCATGTGTCTTGTTTCTATTCATTAGGAAATTTGTTGAGTCAGTTAGTTTGTTAAATCTTCGTTGATAAATAGCATTCAGGAAGAAAGGAGAAGGCATTCAGATTCATTGTAATTACGAGCTCTACTTGTTTTGGAGGATTGCTCTCCCTCGAAGAGAACCTTTGATTCAGAATAATAAAGTTTCTTTGTACTCTGTTTCCTTTGTTTGATCGATTTCCACTAACAATTTAATACAATTGTTACAATTGGTATCAGAGCTCACACGATCGGTGGGCATTAATGGCGGAAAACACGCGTGGATCTCAAGCTCTACGAGATGAGTTTGCAAGTTCTATGGCGACTATGGAGAAGAGATTGATTTCTCGATTCGAACATCAGTTTGGTGACGTGAAAGGCAATATGGATGATGTGAATGGCAAGGTGACTTCTCTGGATAATTGTTTTTCTACAATGGAAGAGCACATGTCCACGATAATGACTATGATGGCTTCAATGCAACAAGAACTGTCAAGATCAATGATGAATCCTGTAGAATAGGGAGGTGGTTCAGACGTTGGCAGTGGACACCGAAACAAAGAAAGAACTAATGGCAGAAATGGAGAAAGGGATCGATATGATAATAGAGATCCTTACCTCAAGAATGTGAAAATTGATTTACCGAAATTCCGTTCGGGAGATCCTGAGCCTTGGGCGCGCAAGACATTACAGTATTTTGAACTCTACAAGATTCCTGTTGAAGCACGTGTCAAGGTGGCCCAATTTTCTTTAGAGGAGAAGGCAGCTGAATGGTTTCAAGACATTCGTGGGACTGAAATTGCTGATTCTTTTGAGATTTTTTATCCTGCTCTTAAAGCTCGATTTGCTTCTGCAATCATCCACTCTTATTTCGGCCAACTTTGCAAGCTGAAACAGAATGGCACAGTAAAAGCATTAAGGGGTGAATTTGAACAATTGGCAAATAAGATACCTAATCTCTCTCCAGACTTGAAACTTGATTGTTTTCTAAGTTGTTTGAAATAAGAGTTGCAAATCTCTGTTAAAATGCTTAAGCCTTCAACTACGCTCGAAGCATATGAGTTATCGAAACAACAAGAGGCGTATCTAAGTATTTTTTCTGGAAAAACTTTTACTATTGGGGGAAATAAGGCTGGATCAACATCCACTAATAGTTGGGGTACTAAAAATAGTTCTTTTAAGGAGACTTCTTCCATTCCAAAAGAAAGTCAATCTTCAACAACATTTAACTCAGGAATTGGAAGCACATCATCAGTCAATAACCCTCAAGTTTCCAGAATTTCAAGAAGGGAAATTGAAAAAAGGAAGAAGAAAGGCCTTTGTTTTTCATGTGATGAGAAGTGGAATCCGGGCCATAAATGTAAAATTCCCAAGTTGTTTTATATAGAAACAGAATATGATGAGGAAGAAGTAGAACCACATGATGGGGAGATTTCATTAAATGCAATCACAGGGTCACAAACATCTAATACCATAAGGCTGGAGGGATACATAGATAAACATAGACTAGTAATTCTATTAGATTCAGGGAGTACACACAACTTTGTTGACTCTAAATGGATCAAGAAATGTGCCCTACAAGCAGAAAATGATAGAGTTTTACAAGTCAAGGTAGTCAACGGGAAATTGCTAAAGAGTGAAGGTTTCTGTGCTCAGATACCAATCAAGATTCAAACTTTCCAGATTATTGTGGATCTATTCGCATTGCCTTTTGGAGGTTGTGATATGGTCCTTGGTGTTTCATGGTTGAAGTCCTTAGGTTTAATACTATGGAATTTGAATGCTCTAACTTATAGTTCCAATGGGAAAGAAAGACTATACAGCTGACAGGAATTCAAGCACCTATTAATCAACTCTTTTAAATAGAAGATAATTTCTTGAAGATGCAGAAAGGGTTGTTCTTGCAAATTTCAATTTAGCCAACAAAAGTTAAACAACAACCACCAGAGTGGGTTCAGGAAGTCCTTGATGAATTTCTGGAAGTCTTCAAGGAACCAACCGAGTTACCACATCATTAGATCACACTCAAAGAAGGCTCATTTCCTGTTTCTGTCAAGCACTATAGGTATCCTTTCTACCAGAAGGATGAAATAGAGAAAATTATCCAGGAACTGTTAAAAACATGCATTATAAGAGATAGTCAGAGTCCCTACTCTTCCCTAGATTTTTTAGTGAAAAAAAAAACATATGGAAATTGGCATATGTGTATAGATTATAGGACCCTTAAAGATTAGACAGTAATGGACAAATTTCCCATACCTATGGTGGACGAATTGTTAGATGAACTCTTCAACGCAAATTTTTTTTCTAAGCTGGACCTCATATCGGGCTACCATCAGATCAGAATGAAACCAGAGGATGTTCCCAAGACGGCGTTCCGCACACATGAGGGACACTATGAATTTTTGATCATGCCGTTCGGACTCACAAATGCTCCCTCTACCTTCCAGTCTCTCATGAACAACATCTTCAAACCATACCTGAGAAAGTTCATTCTGGTGTTCTTTGACGATATACTCATTTATAGTCAATCAACTGACTTGCATCAGCAACATCTCAGGTTAGCTTTGCAGGCATTACAAGATAATATACTTTATGCTAAGATGTCAAAGTGTAGGTTTGGGGTCACTGAAGTGGACTATCTAGGACACTGGGTCTCAAGCAATGGGGTTAGAGCTAATCTTAAGAAATTACAAGCCATGATTGATTGGCTCATACCTAAAATAATCAAGCAACTAAGAGGATTCTTAGGCCTCACTGGTTACTACAGGAAATTCATAAGAGCATATGGTCTTATTGTAGCACCATTAACAGCTCTGTTGAAGAAAAATGCATTTAAGTTGTCTATTGAAGCTGAAGAGGCATTTTTGAGTTTAAAAGATACAATGACTTCTCCACCTGTTTTGGCTTTACCTGATTTTAATTCTCCATTTATAATTGAGTGTGATGCTTCGGGTTTAGGAATTGGCGCTATCTTGATATAACATAAGAAGCCAATTGCGTTCTTTAGCCAAGCATTGAAAGGGAAGGAATTTCTTGCAGTAATCTCAGCAGTTAAAAGATGGCGACCCTATTTGCTTGGTCAGAAATTCACCATTAAAACTGACCAGTAGAGTCTTAAGTTTCTGCTTGAACAGAGAATTGGGATCTCGAACCAGCAGAAGTGGTTTTCCAAGTTGCTCGGATATGACTTCTCTGTGGAATACAAGCAATGGTGTGAAAATAAGTTTGCTGATGCGTTATCCAGAAAAGATTCCATGGAAAACCATGCTGAATTATCCCTAATTACCTTTCTTGTCCTTGAATGGCTCACTAAGCTCAAGTTGTCCTACACTTCTTGTTCAGAATTTGTTGATCTTTGGCAACAATTAAAGGACAATAAGCTGTATCCTCCTAAGTACTAGGATAACAGAGGCATTCTACTTACAGAGGGCAAATTTGTGTGGGCAAACATTCACCCCTTAAACAAAAAGTCCTTTCTTTTGTCCATAATTCTACATTAGGGGGTCATTCTGGTTATGAAAAAATAGTGCAGAGAGCAAAGCGTGATTTTTTTTTTGGAAAGGCATGAGGAAAGACATTAAGCAGTACATCTGTTCATGTGATATTTGTCAGCGCATGAAGAATGAATCCATCAACCCTCCTGGCCTTCTACAACCCCTGCCAATTGCAACAGTTGCGTGGTTAGAAATCTCAATGGATTTTATTGAGGCACTCCCTAAGTCCAATGCTTATACGGTGATTCTTGTTGTAATTGGTCGTTACTCAAAGTATAGCCACTTCATTCATTTGGCACATCCATATACAGCTTCCACAGTGGCTCAGGCCTTCTTGTCTAATGTGTTCAAGCTCCATGGTTTACCCTAAAAGATAATCACCAACAGAGATTCCACCTTCACCAGTCACTTTTGGCGTGCTTTATTTGAACTAATAGGTGTTTCTATTAATTTCTCATCTGCGGATCACCCTGTAACTGGTGGGCAGACAGAAATTGTTAATAAGTGCTTGGAAACTTATCTTCGTTATTTTTGCTGTAATTGCCCCAAAGATTAGTCCAAGTGGATTCCGTTCGCGGAATTTTGGCACAACACCAATTATCATGAGTCCACTAAGAAATCCTCTTTTGAGGTCCTGTATCACTTACCTCCACCCTGATTACTTAATTACATCCCTTGCACTTCCAGAATTGATGTTGTAGATGATTTGTTAGTGACTCGTGAGTCTGTAATGGCTGACCTCCACGAAAATCTCACTCTTGCTCAACAGAGGATGAAATGTTATGCTAATCTGAGACGTTCTAACACAGAATTTAATATCGGGGATTGGGTTTACCTTTGGCTGCATCCTTATAGACAACAATCTGTGGTGTGAAGGAATTTTTAGAAACTAGCTCCTCATTTTTATGGACCCTTCAGGTGTTGGAACGCATCGGTGCTGTAGCATACAAACTGGATTTGCCTGCTTCTTCACGGGTTCATCATGTTTTCCAAGTGAGCCTCTTGAAGAAGAAACTTGTGGCCACTATCATCCCTATTCTCAGTTTACCTCCAACTAACGACAAAGGTCAATTCCATTCGGAGCCTGAGCAAATTTTGCAGCGCCGGATGAAAAAGGTGAATAATTGTGCGATTACATAAGTTTTAATCAAATGGTGCGGCCAAATCGATGAAAAAGCTACTTGGGAAATATGGTACCAGATGAAGGAAGCATACCCATACCTTGTGGGCAAGGTGCTTTAAAAAGGGGGGACTATTTTGACGGTCGAATAATGAAGGGCTAGGATTAGAAAGAATAAGTGATCCTGGGCCGTCTGATTGATATTAAAAGGAACGTGAGGTGCACGTGACTATGCAACCGAGAAAGAGAAAGGAGGAAAGCGAGTGCCATGTGTCTTGTTTCTATTCGTTAAGGAATTTGTTGAGTCAGTTAATTTGTTAGATCTTCGTTGATAAATAGCATTCAAGAAGAAAGAAGAAGGCATTTAGATTCATTGTAATTACAAGCTCAGCTTGTTTTGGAGGATTGTTCTCCCTCGAAGAGAACCTTTGATTCAGAATAATAAAGTTTCTTTGTACTCTGTTTCCTTTGTTTGATCGATTTCAACTAACAATTTTAATACAATTGTTACATATTAGTGGTTCATAACAATATTATTATTGTTTGATATCAATTCAAATTTATGTTATTGTTATATCAAATTTGATATACCAGTGAGTGATATATATATATATATGTTATAAACAGCTTGTTTATGATATAAATGCTTATAATTGAGAAAGAAATTGAGATACAATTGTGTTTGTATCTGGCGAATGGAGCATTGCATACTGGGGAGCAGATTATCAAGCATTCTGTATATTGGACTGTTATTATTTATATTATAACATTTGTGTTATATGGTATTTTTCTATATAAGTGTTTTATATACCGGTGGACGGTGGTTGATATATTAGCAGGGCCAGACCATGAGGACAGCAAACCCAGCAAAATGCTGGGGCCCCCAAAAAGTCCATCTACTACTTAATCTTTTATAAAATTAGAGGTCTCAAATGATCCAATCTACTTCTTCATAGTTTATAAAATTAGGGGCCTCATGTCTAATATATTTAAGTTTAAGAAAGTTCAATATCAAACCTTTCTTTACTTTTTTTTTTTAATAAGGCCCAATTTTCTATATCAAAGCCCAATTATAATTGTTACTTTTTTTTTTTTGTTGCTGCATACACACAACCAAAATGGATCTGATTAACACATCCTTTGATATATGATTGTGTTTTGTGTGTTGTGATTTGTGGGGTTTGGTTTTGGCCTCGTTTTCTTGCAAAGAAAATACTCGTGAGGGACGTCTTTTTATATATCTTGTTTAATTTTGAAACCCTTGATAATTAATATACGTACATATGGTTGCCTTTTTCTTGCAGATAAAGACGTATAGAAAATGCCAATTATACAATTCACAAAGATAAAAATAAACATCAAAGCCCAATTAAATATATCAGTTCAATTTAATAAAAATAAACATCAAAGCCCAATTGAATTATAATATATCAGACTTAGTTTGACATCGTCTGAGTCAAAATTTTCCAAGTCCAATTGAACTCTTTTTTCTTTTGAAAGAGAGTCCAATTGCTAACCTTTCTTTGCTAACCTAGTTTGACATCGTCTGAGTCAAAAATCGCCACCCTCTCTCTCAATCGAATAGCTTCCTTTCTCATTTCGATTTGCTTCCAGAAAGGTGTTTATCTCACCTCTCAATGTCTCCTTTTCTTTTATTTCTGAAAACAATCCACAATTTCTTGTAATTTATAAAATCAATTGCTTTTATTTTTGAACTTTTGAAGTATCTGTTGAATTTAGTTGAAATTGGATTTGATGCTATTTTTTTTTCTTTGTAATGTTGAATTTTTATGTCAGTGATAATAATTTTATATAGGGTCCTGATTTTTGTTCTTATCATAAAATTGCTCGGGCTCCAAAATGTCTGGAGACGGCCCTGTATATTAGTGATTATATATATAAATATCAATGTTTGATATATTATATAAGTGTTATATATAAATAGATTCTACTTGTATATTTCAAGAGTTTGATATTATATCATTGTGTTTTACATACTGAATTTGATATATTAATTCAAAATTTCAAACTGTAATTCTAAGGGCTAGTTTGGTATTGCTGTAACTTTTATAATAATCACTGTTAGTTGTGTTGAATGAATAATTAGTTGTGAAGTAAATCGGCAGATGTTTGGTTAATTGTATTTTTAAAACTACTGTACAACTCAAAAGCAGTATACATATGTTTAGTAATTTTATTGTAAAAATGCTGAGATTAGTTACAATGACTAAAATATACATGAGTTTAAGATCCTATTTCATTTTTTTTATTAATTATATATATTAAATCAATATTTAAATTGGAAAAAAAATTCCATAAGAACAATAAAAAATATTTTAAAAGATTTTATAAATCAAATTAATATTTAAATAGAATATTTAATTTTGAGATGAAATAAGGTATATAAATTATTTTAACTTGATTTTATAAGGATAATAATGATATTTTAAAACAATTATTAAATGCTGGAATAGATTATTCCATAATCACTTTTAAAAAGTAACCCCACACCTACTTCTCAAAATCACTGTCAAAACTTGCTAAATTATCAATTAATCACTTTTTGAAGTTTTACCAAACTTTATTTTATGTTAAAATTATAAAATAATCTGATTTTAACTTTCCAAAAACAATATCAAACTTGCCCTAAGAGTACCGAATCAACTGTGATTCTAAAGGGTGTGTTTTGGATTTAGTGAAAAATGAATACCGAAACAAACCCTACTGGAAACTTTCTTGTGAACCAGAGTGTGGTTCAAGAGACTTCGGTGGTCAACCCGATTGTGGGTCAATTGACCGACTCGTTACTAAACCCTTTTGTGGGTTAAGTGAGTACCTCGATGGTGAATCCGTTTGTGGCTATGGTTTCGGTTCTTATGAACCATTTGGAGAAACCGCAGAAATTCAGTGGTTTAAATCTAAGAGGTGGCAGCAAAAGATGTTTGCTCTACCTGACCACTCTGAATCTTGCGAGATTCTTGACTTAGAAAGTTCTTAAGGTCAATAACGGTGATTATTGTCAAAATCAATTCTTTTGAATTTCAAAAATGTAATTATCAATTTAAAGGTGATTAATTTCTATTAATTCCAGATTAACTGAAATATTAAATTTTGAATTCAAAACAAACCAATTTGACTTTAAAGTTGCCAATTTTAATGAGAATTAATTTCCAAATTAATTCAGTTGATTTCCTATTGATATCACAATACGCTGATACGATTCATGAGAAATTCAACAAGAATGATTTTGGGTTGTTTAAAACACCGGTAGAAATAAATCTACAACTATCCAAGAATAAAGGTGAGAGTGTCTCTTTACGTCAATTCTTAGAGGATATTCCAAAATGGCCAAAGCATGTGCATGCTATTTGCATTCATTGTGATAGTCAATCAGAAATAGGAAGAACACAAAGCAATATGTATAATGGTAAATCTAGACATATACGTTAAAGACATAATATCATTATACAACTACACTCAACTAGGGTTATCTCAATTGACTATGTAAAGTGAAAGGATAACATTGCGGATCCGCTAACTAAAAGGTTAATTAGAGAGTTAGTTGAGATATTATCGAGGGGAATGAGAAAGGGACAACCTAATTGTAAGACTTAGTTGGATCACTGTGAGGGCTATCCTCATGTCCATTCCTATGAGGAAACAATTATGCCCATAGGTAAAAGGTTAAGCTGTACTTTTAATGATTCTTATGCGTTAGAAATTCTTGCGTCAAAAATCTGAGCAGAGTAATGCAGGTTACTCTCAATTAAGAAATTACATATGTGAGTGAGAAGTGGGGCCGCTTTTAAAAGATAATAGATAAGGGCTATATTCTTTAGCAACACTCACAGAACCAGGCGATGTTCATGACCAAAACGAACATAACAATGAGAACCAAATTAGGTCAAGAAAGATTCATGTGTGAGGAATATTATCATTTACACAAACGGCAGAATAATTCAAGGATATCATATCTACTGATCAGCCAGTAAATTAAGCATATTTTCACAAGGGAAGGTTCAAGGGTTAGCGTCTACCTATCCTATGCAGGTTTCGACCGCTGAACTTACCATTAAGTCATTCGTTAAGTATTCTTGTCTCCTAGGTCAATTTCATTCATGTGGGGGATTGTTGGAAAAATAGTGAATGGGTGAATGAGAAATTGATATTCTAAGTGCACCCGTTGAATTAGAAAACAATGAATCACACATTGGCGGGAAACAAATATTAAGTCAAGTATATATACAATCACGTGTATAGTAGCTTACAAGCATGTGTAGCCTAGAGGCTTTCTCACGGACTGTGAGCTCGATGAATTGTGTGCGAAAATGTCACAACGGTTTGAACTGCGGATGCGCACCCATGACTTAGCACATTTTTTGCCACATCATTGAATTTTCCGATTTAAAAATGGCAACAATTAATCGAATCAATTATGTGAATCATAATTATTATTTCAAATTTCAAATTGTAACCACCAATTAACGGTGATTGACTTCCAATTAATTCAATTTATGAATTAAAAGAAAATGTTAAATTTTGAATTTAAAATATTCAATACTTTTAATTGCCTTGATTAATGAGAATCAATAGATGTGATTCTTGGTTTAATTCCTTACGTTTTCTTCCCTTGAATGAGTTCTATATATATGGTCTTATTTTATTCATTCCAAATATACCGAAAATGAGATTTCCTTGATCTGCTATTCTTCTATTCTTCTTGCTCCATTTGTTCTTCGGTTTTTGTGGGTTTCTCTGGTAAGTTCAGACTATAATTTGAGTTCACTGAAAGTAGTTTGTGTTCTATACACTTCTACTGGTTGAATCGTTGTATCCTAGGAGACAAATGCTAAACACATACGGTGTTGACAGCGAATTTGTCTTAAAGACACCGTGTGAAACACGGGACTCAATTCTAGGTTCCTAGTAATATTTTCATTGTTGTTTGTTTTGTAAATCGAAACTAGTTTAAACCTCAATAATGTTGTAAAGGGAATACTGAAATCAATTTTGGATAACACGTATATGATGATATTCAATTTTGGCCAATGGATTGAATATTTTCATATTAATTTAATCATATGTGAATTAGCATAAATATAAGAAAAAATCCTAAAGCACTTTTACATGGATAAGACTAATCCATTGCATACTTTGGTGGTTATTAATAATTACTAAAACTGAAGAGTATGATCCCATTTTATTCTTAAGGAAATAATAAAGAACTCAATGGTCCTGCAGTACCAAATCTGATTGCAATTGATATTGTATATGACAAGTTGTAAGTGATAAAACAAAATGATGTTGTATATGATATTGAGATGTAATATCTTTACAAAAATATTGAAGCATTCACATCAGAATGAGGGGAAGCGTATTTATCAAGATGAGTTATTAATTTCGGAGAAAATATTATGTACTGCATTCTTTTTCCTTCACTAGATTTTATCCCATAGGGTTTTTCCTAATAAGGTTTTAACAAGGCAATTTTATACCTAAATATCTCCAAAGATTAATTTAATGTGTAGATGATGTACTCTTTTCCCTATGCTAGGTTTTTTCACATTGGGTTTTTACTAGCAAAAGTTTTAATGAGGCTTATTTATTATACAATGAACATTCAAGGGCGAGTGTTATGAACATTTTACATAGTGAGTGTTCATCAATCCATGGAAGTAACTTCCATCCTTTTGTTTTCATGATCAATTTTATTATTCGTTATGTTGTAATTTATATACACTTATTGTAATGTGTGATTGTGAGGCTATAATGCTATATAAAGAGCTCTCACCAATGTATTTGATACATTTTGATGAAAACAATTGAGAAATAAAATGTCTCTTTAGCTATTCTTTATCTCTCCAGTCTTTTTTAAGTTTATGTTATTATATTCTTGTTTATAACATATTTTAAAATATTACATAAATTCAAGTTTTTTTTTTTTTTTGGAGGGAGGAGACTAGAACCCACAACTTTATAGTGTAGGTGTGAAGGGTTTACCACTAGACTAACCTCATTTAGTCTAAAATTTGTATTTATTTTCAAAACATAGAAAATTGTATATGAGTGGCTTTATTGCCACCCAAAAAATTTCTCACCATACCCATTTTTTAATGAAAACATTTATTACTAAAGTATCCATGTATATAATTACTTAAAAGGACAAACATGTATATAATAAAACCAAAATTATTTTCTACAGTCATACCATTAGGGTAACATCATCTTGTCCACACCCACGACTTCACCTAGGACATGGAGTTTAAGATTTTTTTTTTTTTAAAAGTCCATAATATCTTATGGTATTGGATTGAGATCAATATTTGTATAATTTCATGATTAAATTGATTGTCTTGGACTTTTTAGTGATAACTATACATACAATTACACAGGTAATTCAAAGTATTTGAAAAATGGAAAATTACATATACATCCTAATCCTGAGGGTCTTTCTCCTCTATCAAACTTTCACATATCATATAATCACAATCGATATCATATTTGCGGGTGCTAGGTAGATCCATATTGTTCTATAAAAATTAACTTTATCTTAATTTATTTCATTGATGATATCATGGTTTCATATAAAATTGACCAAAAATAATAGCAATTTTTTTGTTGTTGTCATATGTACATATTATAGGCATATCTATAACATACTAATACACATTATTAGTTCCAGCAAATTTTTTTTTTTTCAATAATTAGATGGCTCAAGAGATATTAGGCCATATGATGCCTATAAAATGGTTCTTGAGATTGTTTTGAGAATTTCGAATGTCTTGATGGCTATTATTTATACTATTGTGGTATTTGTTTATGCGCATTTTCATTATGTGTTGATGCATGATCTAAAAAAGTACATTTTGTTTGAGTTTTTTTAGCTCAGGCTAACTAGCTAGTTTGGGTTTCTCAACCCAGGTTAGTATGTTAGCTAGCAAATTTATAGGGCTCATATTTAAAATAAATAAAAAAATCCAAAAAGTCTTTAAATAAAATTTAGATAATCCTAATAGTCTATAAATAAAATTCAAAGACTCCTTTTAAAAATTCCAAAATCCTGATAGTTTATTCTATATAATCCTAATAGTCTTTAAAATCGTACAAATCCATAAAATCCTGGTACCCTAAAATTGTCTATTAAAATCCAAATCTAATACACCCCAGTAAGTTTATGCTATTATATTTTTGTTTATTCATATTCATTTTATAATATAATTTTAAATATTACATTAATTTAGTTTTTTTTTATTTATTTATTTTTTTTTTTTTTTGAAATTTTGAGGGAGGGGACTCGAACTCACAACCTTATACTATAGTGTAGATGTGAGGGGTTTACCATTAGGCCAACCACATTTAGTGTAAAAATTGTATTTATTTTCAAAACATAGGAAATTGTATATGAGTGGCTCTATTATCACCCAAAAAATTTCTCACTGCACCCATATTTTAATGAAAATCTTTATTACTAAAATATTCACGTATATAATTATTTAAAAGGACAAACTTGTATACAATAAAGAGTGGTACTATTGACACACCCCCTACTAATATGTTTATGCTCCATTTTTTAAATTATTTAGTATTAATTTTTTTTCCTTTATCAAAATTACTAAAAGATACATACAATTTAAGAAAAAAAATATTCTATAAAGTATATGTAATAAAAACCCACATTCCTAAAAAAAAAAGGTTCTTTTAAACCTTTTCTTGAATTTTTTTTTTCATAATTCTTAATCCCTAAAAATACTTGTACGGATCTTATTTAAACAATAAATCAAACACTTTGGGTGCATTAGACAAATCAGATATTGATGATTATTTTTTAATCTCATTACTCTTTTAGAATCTGAAAATGAAATGATGATAACCAAAACAAATACTTGTTCTTTGCTTCTTGTTTCATTTTGTTTGTGGGCTGTTTCGTTTTTTTCTCTTAGTGTGTTTTGTCTTAAGTTACTCTGTTATTTGTTTGCTTGTTTTTTGTCTTATGACTTCCTAACCTTTTCTATAAGAGTAATGCTACATTGCCCAAATCTGGTGCCCAAATGATGTGGCAACAATGTAGACCATTCATTTAAATCATGCAAATTTAATACAATTTAAATGAATGGTCTATATTGTTGCAACATCATTTGAGCACCATATTTGGACAATGTAGCATTACTCTTTCTATAAAGCTTGATGTTAAAAAATAAAAAATAAAAATTAAAAAAATTAAAAAAAATCCATTCATGGAAGGTGAGAAAAAGACGAGACTAGAGATAAAGAGATTTGAGATAGATGGAGATATTAGTAGGGATGGCAATTAGACCCAGACCCACGAGACCCGACCCGGACCCGACCCGCGTGGGTCGGGTCTGGGTCTGGGTCCAAAATATTAGACCCGATTCAGGTCCGGGTCGGGTCCGGGTCTAGGTCTATAGACCCGGACCCGGACCCGTAGACCCGAATAGTGAGTTTTTTTAAAAAAATAAAAATAAAAAATTGAAGAATTTGAAATTGAAATTGAATGCAAATAATAATATTTCCCTTTTATGTCCTATATTTATTAATTTTTTTATTTAGTTATTTATATATTTAAGTATATATATTTTTTTAGTTTTTTTTTTTTTTTTTGGTTCATGGGTCTACGGGTCCGCGGGTCCAGACCCAGACCCGCGAATTTTCATGGGTCCTCGGTCGGGTCTTGGTCTGGGTCTTCCTAAGACACGCGGATCCAGACTCGAACCCGAACCCGAACCCGAATTTTTTCATGGGTCTGGGTCCGGGTCCGGGTCTGGGTCCAATTTTTTTTGTCGGGTTCGGGTCTGGGTCCAGTAGGACCCGACCCGAACCCGACCCATTGCCATCCCTAGATATTAGAGATAGAGTTTATTAAGTTTGAAAAATAAGTAAAATGGTAGTTTTGAAAATAAATAAAATAAATTAATAAAAATATTTAACTTTATTTAATTAAATTTAAATTTAAATAAGTGGGACATAAATAAATCAGTAGGGAATGTACCAATAACACCACTCATAATAAAACCAAAATTATTTTCTACATTCATACCGTTAGAGCAACGTCATCTTATCTTGATTTATATGTGATTGAGTATGACTTTTTAGACTAAATTTATTATTGCTCAAAAAGTGTTTTTTTTTTTTTTTTTTTTTTTTTGGTATTAAGATTCTTTTTACTTTTTAAGATGAGAAACTCTAAATTTATTATTCACTGCAAATGCCTCTGTTTGGCTGCCAAGAGAATAAAGGATTTAAGTAAATGAATTTTAAAGTCCAAATGTATCATAGTATAAAAAAGTCAAATTCACAATTTGGACCACATATGTTGTCTGCCAATTTTAATCGAGAACACATAATAGAATTATATAGAAATAAAAAACCAAATTTAAAGAATCTCATAGACATGGCATGTGCATATCACGTCATTCTCAAAAGAATTAAAACGGTCGACATCAACTCTGATCACAAGAACGACAAAAACCCACAAGCCACGTGTCCCCAGAGGATCAATCTTGTACTGGTATAGGTACACAACAGTGGTGTAACTCTTTGATTGGACAGAGCGCCACGCACCAACAACACGTAATCATCTAAAAATAAAACGGCACCGTTTTGACCCATTTGAGAAAGACCCAGACTAGTCAGGAGAGTTTTCACATGAGCCCATCAACCACCGAGTGTCATATCGTACCGTTCAGGTGGCACCACGTGTGGAAACTGTTTAGAGGATCAGGTTGACACGTTTGGTAGCTAAGTCACCGTCATCAACACCTATATAAGTTACAAGGTACTTGATTTTTTGAATCATTTTGATTGCACTTTCACTTTCACTTTCACTCATGATATATTATGGAAGGCTCATCAGGTATTACAGGGATTGATAGAAAACCATCCATTGAAACAGAGCCCAGGACTCTGAGTATTGATCAAATCCATGATGCAAGGGTAAGTTACTTATCCAGAGAATAAGAGATCTCATCCTATCTGATCTCTGATCATTATATTTGGAGCAAAATTCTATCAATTATCTATGCGTTTTAACATTTTGAGAGGTTCTGGTTTTCTTCGAAGCAAAGCGGTATTTAAGTTGAAAAGTTGAAAACGTGCTAGTACTATCACAGTTGCATGTGTAGGTGGGTTGTTGATTAGGGTTTCTAATTTGATGATATTGATACAGGAAGAAGCGTTAAATGTGATGAGAACAAGCAGCATAGAACAAGCCACGACTATCTTTACCCAGGTAATATATAATTCCTTTCTTATAATGCATCAATAAAAGTTTTGAGAAATTTAAGAGTTGGTGGACGGTGGTGATACTGACATGCAGGGTTTACAGGCAGTGGATTGTGGTGTGAAAAGGCAAAATGATACATCGATGGATGACGACCTTGGAGAAGATCAGGAGTTGCTCCTCCAGAATTCGAAAGATGAACAACAAGTACCAGAGTTCATGAGGGATGTGGCCACTGCACCTTTTTAGATTCTCTTCACTCTTCATGACTTTGTATGGTACGAATCGTACGATCCCTGTAATATATATTATTTCCATTTCATCTTTAATTTCTTTATATTTTTTCATATTCTATAGTCTATATAGTCTATACATTGTACCAATTACTTTGAAGACAAAAAGTCCAAATTAATTAGTTGTCTAATTTATCAAATCTCATTTTGTCTCATAAATATTATTCAAATAAGGTTTATTAGGTAAATACTTGCATTATTATTCCATAATAATAATTACGTGGATGGCCACGATGGTCTTGTGGCTTTTGATTGACAAATGACAATCAAGCCATCCTTTTAAGCAACAGCAAATTGGTACAAGTAAATACAACTCCAAACAAAAACTAGATTTCCTAATAAGCATTGCAATGATGAGGAGGGAAGGCTTCATACATTCAAGAAAAAGCCGACCATGGAACTTTAAATAAGATTCTTGAAAAGCCTAATCAGTCAAAGAATGAAATGGGTTATGAATCATTGGTTTAACCAAGTAAATCATTTCTTAGTCTTAATACAAATCCTGATTGATCCTATTAAGATGTACACTTCAACAGCTACATGAATTTCAAAAAAGTCTCTTCTCATTTTTCATATTGACTGCGGTGAAATGCAAAGTTTTGATCCAAAAGGCGTAGATCAAAATCAATAACATAACCCACTGGTAACATAAAAAGAAATAAATCAACAAAAATCTCGGGGAGGAATATGGTTCCAGATACTGCAGCAAGTATAGATAATGTCATCCCCTGCTCCTTCATTAATACAAGATATGGGACCGACACTGTGTCGTTAGTGTACCCACAACTCCTACGAATCACCTCAGCCTTGACATCAATGGAGGGGCACAATCTGCATAAAGCATTGCTTCGGATGGACATAGAGTTTTCACAGAGAAATCCTATAGATTGTTTTACTGGTTCCAAGTATGTAAACAGAACTTCACCCAGGACTTCCTTGTAATAATTCACTGGAAGGACTAACATCACCGTGGAGCTTGATTTGCATTTCTATTAACACTGTTTTCCTGAATTATTTACAAACTCAAATGAGCAAAAGCCAAGAGGAGAAAACACAGTTTTTTTTTTTTTTTTTCTATAAAAAAAGAAAACAGAATAAGCCTCAAGGATCATATGATTAATTGAAAAGCTTACCTTATGGACCATTCAATGGAGCATCTAGATCTTGTAACTCTATATATGGCTCCATGTTGTAGGCAATATTGTCACTGCCCATGAAATCATAAAAGTCATCAGATACTCCACCTAGGTTCCCCAGGTCCGCTAAGTCATGGTAAATGTCAACCCCGTCGAGTGGTGTAGCTTCAATATTCTCATTATGCTCATTATCATGGTTCTGTAAATCAATGGAAAAACTTGTGTCACAACGGTATCCTAAACAATTTTAACAAAAATCCTAAACAAATGCAATGAAATACTGAATTGACAATGCAGAAAGTGAATACATATAAACCAAGAGATAACAAGAAAGGTTGCTAATTTTATCAAGAATTAAATTGTAGAAGAAAAAAAAACATATTCAAAAGAAACACATCTATTATTAAGAATTTCAACACGCATATACAAATTAAATCTGTTTGAACTTCGAGTACAATGAATGTTTTTTCGGATACCCAAAACTCCTCTAACCTTTCCCTTATTCTTTAAATTTCAAATTAGAGGCTACTGCAAAATCCAACAATCTTGGTACCATGGAAATGGAATTCATAGAATTTTAGTATTTTAGGAAAGTGACCCCAATGTGCATTGACCCCTTGGCATATTGGTTGAAAGCCCCACTGCTCAACCACAGGGCCAACCCTATGGGGTTAGGTTCAATAATACTAACCAATAACTAAACAAGCAACTCAGCACAACACATCTAATTGCTGCAAACAAATTTCAACACAAATATGTTATGCAGATATTAAGTCATAAGAACAACATAATAGCAAAATGCCAAGTCAAAAGATATCAATGCCAAACACCCGATGAAACAGAGAAAACTCCCCAGAATTAGGGAAGAGGAAATAAAGATAAAAAAAGAATGTAGAAAGTAACTAGCTGACAGTGATCAACTCAGCAACCATATGATAAGAGCAAATATGTGATGTGAAGCCATTCAGTAAAAAAAGAAAAAGAAAAATATGCACCTTATCTTGACCATTTTCAGTTGGAACAGGTGTGCTATCCTCCTTGAAGAAATCAAGCATTGATACCATATCATCTTCACCAGGAAACAGATCACCCCCCATAGGTACATCATTACCAACGGTGACTGGTGGAAGCACCTTATATGCAGATGGGATAGCATCTGAAAGACATGACTCAGACAATCCAACACATCGACCCTCAGGAACAATGGAGCTAGCAGCTAATGGAACGACTTGGTTAGGCACTGGTGTGGAAAGAACAGCAGAAGACACAACTTCCACAAAATTGACATCCTCATCATCGTCATCCCATTCTTCCTCCCTAAATGGTGCTCCATATTGAGCACCATTTCTTGGGCCTGGACCATCCTTCTGGAAAACTATACAGAGCACATATGCATCCTGAACACAAGAAGAAGTTAAATACTTAAATTACAGCAACAAGAAACCCCTCAATCAGCCATTTGTGGGAAGCAATAAAAATATAAGCAAACACAGCAACAGGTGAAAGCCAAGATGATGATGATAATAATAATAATAATAATAATAATAATAATAAAAAGAAAAATAAAAAGAATAATACACATTAGAAAACCTAGGTAAACTTCAACAGAGCACTAATTAAGAGGAACAGTACTTCAACAGAACACTAATTAAGAGGAATCCATACAAACAATAACGTCGCAACAGTACTTAAACATTGAAGTCCAGAATTAGAAGAAAGAGGTGCATACAAGATATACTTTTGCATTTGTGAGGGAACTAGCCGGCTAAAAGGAGCTACAAAGCCTATGTATTAGATAACTACCACTTTTGAAGGCAATAAATAGAAATTTAACTCATCAACTACAACATCCAAGAAACTGTTAATAATTTCCATTTCTTGTGCTAAAAGCAATCAATCTAGAGATCTAGAGTCATTAGTAAGCTCTAAATTTCATATTTAAACTAGAACAAGTAAGAAAAATTAAATTTAAAAGAGTCCAGAAAAAATGTCTCAATTCCTTGAATTTAATATATTCTATACCTAATAAAAATGCTGAATGATTTAATTGAGAGAAAAAAAAAAGGAACAAAAAAAAAAGAAAAAAAAAAAGAAGCAATTAGACAGCACAATCAGAAAAGAAAATGGAAGAAAAAAAAAATTGTATTCTCTACTTAGGTACTGGAACATGGCACATGCCAATATTAAGGGAAAAATATGACAGATCAGAACTCTTGTGTATGAACTACCAACAGAATAAGCAAGCGCTAACATCTTAAGTGCCTTAAAAGAGGCCTTAGTGAATACGATGATAACCAATGAAAGATCTCAATATCCAATGTATAATGAATATGCATAACATTTGGGAATGTCACTGTGATAGTGTGATTCTCTTAATGGAAAGGAACATTTCACATTGAACAAATCAAAAACATAAATTACCTGAACAACCCCTCTGTCAGCTAGATCCTTCTCTTCAATTCTATACTCATGCATAACCCAATCTGTCCGGTCACCTCGTGGGGCTTTGCCTCGGTGAAAAACCAGTGTCTTTATCATCCCCACAGCTTCATTATTGTAAAGAACAGGTCTATCCTTTCCTGTGGTTTTCCAATATCCAAACTCAGTCGCACGGTTCATTCTTGCCCCGTTGCTATATTTCTTCTCACGCGGGCAAAAGAAATACCACTTCAGATCTCTACTTCCCATGCACGACTTGTCTAAAGAATAGGAAAAAAAACATCCCAGTAAGAAAAACAAACATATACAAAGTAAAGCTAATCTCAACCACAATTAGCAAAAAACAGATAACGAGTTCTATACCTGGTAGATCCCAAGGAGCATACTTGTATATGTCAACCTCTGCAATAGCCTCAAAACAGAGTTTCTTACCCATAACCTTCCTCTTTAAATAGTACTTGACCAATTCAACATCAGTTGGATGGAAACGAAATCCGGGAGGGAGTGACGTTTTCGCCATAGAGACACAGAAAAGACAGTCCCCAAATACAGTAACTTTTGGTTCACGAGTAGTGAATAAGGTTATTGCGTGTGGATCTCTTCAATTGTTACTGGTTAAATGAGGAGGTAACGAAAGCTATAACCCAAAAAATATGGTATTTTGAACAAATGAACAAGCACTATTGTAAAGCGCAAAATCGAAAAAAATCACTAATGAAGAGATAAAAAAGAAGAAAGCAGATAGAAAAGCTGTCAAGTCCAATGGCGAAACAAAAAGTTCCGCGAACACCACAGCCTCCCCCTGCTCATAAACCCAAAATTACGCCGAAGAAAAGATGCGTCTTTCTTGCTGGGATCAAAAGACATTTGGTGTGCAATGCAACCCTGTTTTAAACATTATTAGCTTCACAATCTGAAATCGGGTACACAAAACCCTAAAAAAAACAAACACTTTGCTACACAGATAGAAGCGATCAAACACATAAATATAAAAAATAAAGCCAACCCGGATAAATCAAACACGTAAAACTCAAATATTTGATGCTTTTTGGTTATAAAACCCATTTAAAAAACAAAAACCAAAACCAAAAATATCCCAAATCAATCTATCAGGAGCCCTAAAACAAATAATTGCTAAACAGATAAATGAACAAACTAATATCAAAGTAAAAAACCGAGATTAAAAAACACGTAAAAGTCATGAATTCAATGTCTTTAGGTTATACAAAGATCAAGATCCCAAAACCCAGAAAAAAAAAAAAAAAAATACCCAAATCATACAATCAGAATGACCGAAACAGTAAACAATTGCCAAACAGAAACAGTAAACAATTGTAAAAGAGAGAGAAAGAGAAACGCTACCTAAGAGAGAGCACCGGGAGAGAGCGAGAGAGAATGTGTAAGGAGAATTTTAAGTGTGAGATGGAGTCATAGAGAGAGTAAAATAGAGGCAAAATTAGGGTTTATATAGATTCTTGACTTTTATTGGGGTTTGGATGGGAAACTTGTTCACTAATCCACTAATCCTCGACTTCTGATTGGTCCAGTTGCTCAAAAAAAAGCTTTTTTTTTAATTAAAAATAAAACTTTTAATTAGCTGGAAATTTGGAATGTTGTCTTATATTAATTCTTATTTTTACTCATTATTTTTGGTAAGTAAAAACCAGCTTCGCGTCGACTGTGGAATAGAGAGGCCACCGATGTGGGACCCGTCATGGTGGAGCTTGTAGGCTGTGTCGAAGGTGCCCAACCAGAGACGGGTCCGGTTCTCCGGGACCCATTCGCCCCAATGTCACTGTAGAGTTTGAGTGTTTCGGGACAGCGAAAGAGCAACACCAAGATCGTCGGCGATGGAGTGAAGTGGTGGTGGGTTTCCGGCGAAGGGAGGAGGAGTCCTCCATTACGGATAAGAAATGGAGAGAATAGAGAGAGAACATTGTTGTTTACTAATTGTCAGTTTGTCACTATCAGCACACAAAAAGATAAGATATTTAAGAGACTTACGAAAAACAAGTATTTATACATCTAAATCCTTGAAGAATTTTTATTTTATCTCTTTATGCTCAACTAAGGGTGAACACAAAAACCGAAACAGGAATTGAACCGAACCGAACCAAACCAAGTCGAACTGAAAATCGGTGTTTGTCTATTTGGTTTTGTTCATAGATTCTATTCGGTTTAAACCGATTTGAAATTTAAAAACTGAATTGAATTCGATTCGGTTTCGGTTTCGGTTTTGGTTTTGAACATACAAAACCGAATAAACCAAATTGTATTAATGAATTATTTTGTAAGGTTCAATTTTATTATGGACTGTTTGTTGATGATATTTTATTTTTAACTACATTTTTTTGACTTCTATTTTATATAAGTTATGAAAATTTTATATTTTGATTGAGTATGTCGACTGAATATAATTGAAATTTTAGATGTGGATTGAAAATTTAGTTGTATTTTGTTTAAATTATTTTTTACATATTATGTTTTCTTAAAAAAAATAAAGTTTAAGCCTAAATGCCAAAAAAGCAACTTAAAAGCCAAAAAGATTTACAAACATATAAAAAAACCTTCAAAGCCCAATAGACCGAAAACCAAATTGAACCAAACCGAGATAAAGGTGTTCGGTTCAATTCAGTTTTCAGGTTCAAAATTGTTCAAACCGATTCACATTTTCAAAAACTGAATATATATCGGTTCAATACAGTTTTGACCAAAACCGAACTAAACCGATCCATGCCCACCCCTATGCTCAACTATCATTGTGAATTTGTGAGTTGTATCATCTCACTTTATATTAGTGTTTGAAAATACTTGCCTAGGCACTAGGCGGCAACCGGCCGTCCCGATTAGAATAAAATCGCTCGTATTAGATAGCAGGTAAAAAAAGGGGTAATTTGGCCAATTTGTTGGTCGATTTTACCGATTAATCATTTAGGCGGAGTCAAAATCGCTTTTATATCCTAGTTACAATGATTAAATTTGAATATTAATTTTTTTTTTTTTTTAAGAAATAAAATATTAGTTTTGTATGTAGGAAAAATAATTATAAAATAAAATAAATTCTCAGCCATCTAGGCACCGTCTAGGAGACTAGGACTAGGTGATGGGTTGCTGCCCGATTAGCGCCTAACGTTTACCAAAACACTGCTCTATATCCCATTGATATCCCAACTCAATAGGTATGGACCGAAAAAAAGAAATTAAAAAAAATACGGTTATTAATAATTAAAACTTAAATGTGATTATAAACAAATTTCATATAATTTATGTTACGTTTATATTGAATTTAAACCTTCAATTTACAACTAATTAAACAAGTAACTTTTGCTACTAGGCATTTTGTAATCTCTTCATCTTCAAATGGACCTAGTTTATTCTCTTGGAATTGCATTGCTAATTTGCTATGGAGTTCTCATTCAAATGGATTTTAAACTGTCTGGCATTTGAGAGTTTGCTTTAGTCTTTGGGCCTTTGTTAGCAGATGTTTCTCCAGGTTCATACAAAGGCAGCTTAATTGGCCTAACTATTTTTTTTTTTTTTTTTTTTTTTTTTTGAAACAATTGGCCTAACTATTGCCCATTAAGTTTTCTCTTCTATATACTTAAAATTGTAAAATTCCAATAAGAATTAAACAAACAAATTGCATTTATTTTCAAAACATAGAAAATTGTATATTGGTGGCTCTATCGCCATTTGCCACCCAAAAAGTTCCTCACCACACCCATATTTTAAAGAAGATAGATTCTCCTTACAATCCAATGTTTTTCTTTTTACACTTCATTTTTAAAAACACTCCATTATAAACATTTAAATTTAAAAAAATTCTAAAGACACTTCATTTTTTTTTCAAAATTATCTCTTTTTATCTTTTGGCACTCCTATATTAAAGACACTCCATTTAAAAAAAAAATTCTAAAGACAATCCACTTCTAGAGAATAAAACTAAACAAAAGTGAGGAGATCGAAACGGTTTTTGAGATCAAATTGTGAAAATATGAAAACAATATTTGATTTCCTTTTATGGATTTTAAGTTGAGTAAAAAAAAAATTTATAGAGTAAAAATAATAATTTTAAATATATTTTTCTAGAAAAAAGAATATTATATATATATATATTTCCTAGTGATGGTGATGATTGAACGTGGTTGGTATTTTAGAAAAAAAAAATTTCAAATTTGATTGAATAGGAAAACTTTTTTTAAATATATATATATATATAACAGGTGATGATAATGATGGAGGGTTTGATGATGTGTGAGAAAAAAATTATTTTCAAAAAAATATATATATTTTAGGGTTTGTGAAACAAGAAAAAAAAACACAAAACAATAAATAAATAAACCTGTTTCCTAAAGAAAATAATTTGGAGTGTCTTTAAAACTTTTTTGTTTTGTTTAGTAATTTTAATTCTCATTAAGAAAAAAAATTTAAAATGGAATGTAAACAGATAATTAGTAGATTAACAACATCTTTTCCCTTTAAAGAAAATCTTTATTGCTAAAATATCCATGTATATGATTACTTAAAAGGACATACTTGTATATAATAAAACAAAAAATATTTCCTACATTCATATTATGTACGCCCACCTAATATATCATAAACTCTAATATTATATTGGAAATCAATACCGGTATCATAACATGGAAATATAATTTTGATATTTAATCAAATAATTGATGAACAATTAATTGATTTGAAGGATTGTGAATGTATAAAGGTATGTGATGTGTAAAATCATGTTATAAAAACTAACTCGTAAGTACACAAATCGTGAGATAAGTACAGCGGAAAGTATAGATCGTTACCACGAGGAAAAGTAAATTATTGATTATAACTACTCCTAATTAAAGCTAGGCAATTAAAAGTATCCAAGAGGTTTTTAATTGATTGATTGATTGAATTGATTGAATTAAAACTAAATTATCTAAAAGAGTAAGTAACAAGAATATGTGAATATGATCAAGAGGTGAGAGACTAGATAATTGATGTTCCCTATATGTAATACTCAATGTTCATCAATTATTCCATTAACAAGATTCATTCCAAATTTAGAGTTCATTCTTATCTTAATTCCTAGGATTTAACCAGGTGCTCTCAATCACAACTCACTATCGTTGAAAGTGTGAGCTATAACCAAGAACCCATTACATGCAAGAATTATAGAACCAAAATTGTCTCGCTTTAATTCCTATGTCAAGAACAATCATTCTCATTAAATTGAAAAGTAATTAAGATAACCTATATTCCTATAGTGCAATCTCAATTTATAAATTATCGAAACCCTAGACAAGTATCAATTAATTTCCATAGATCAATGCAAGTCAAGAGTAAAGACATATAATGAATTTAACAAATCTAAATTCGAATTGATTAATAAAAATATGGAAGTTGAATCATAACATGAGCATCACATAGGTTCACATCGATCCCCTAGTATGGAGTTAGTTACACATAGCGGAAATAACAAGAGAAGGGAAGTAATAAAAAAACCTATAGAGGCCTCCAATGAATTGATCAGATCTTCGATGTTTTCGTCTTCTTCGTCTTGTCAATCTTCTATGTGTAAAGGTGAATGAAGGAACGGTGTTGGTTGTGGAAAGGTGGTGTGAAACGGTATGGTCCGAGAGTGAACGAGCCCGCCCTCCAAAAAAATAATAGGAAGAATTTATATGATCTCCACAATTAGGGTTCCAAGATTTCCTTTAAAAACTCGGAATTCGCACCACCGCTCCCTATACTGCGGCATGGACAACTTGCTTGTGCCACAGTTCTTAAGGCAATGGCACTCTGGAGGATTGTGCAGCACGGGCTGCGTCTCATGTAGGTGTCTGGAAGGTGATATGAATTAGGTTGCAACATTGGGCAACTATATGGCATGGGATGCATTTGAGGTTAATGCCTGGAGGGCGGTATGGACTGTGGAAAGGAATAGAGGTCTAGTGCTTATCACCGCTTGCTAGGCCACGTCTGAAGCCATGCATGGGTAGCGGTCCAAACCGTGGAAAATGACCCTCATCCAAGACTTACCACAAGAATATGACCTACACATGCTCTACAAACACAAATTAAATATATAAATGACTCGAGAAACAAGTAATTGATTGAAGGAATGAGGATAAAAAACATATACAATAAATGACCAATCAGTATGATTATTTTAACTATATGCAATTTAAAATTATGCATCAAATTGCAGCATTTTATTGTTGAAAACTATGCATTTTTTTTTTTTGTACATTCAAAATTATGCATTAGTTGCATTTTACAGCAAATAATAATAATAATAATATGCAACAATAAATAAACAATGAGATTAAATTTGTTCCATTTTACAGCAAAACTATGTGTTACTTCAATTTTTTTGCATTTTGTGGTTTGGTTTGATTTTCTCTAAAATGCAGAAATTTAATGATTAAAATTATCAATGAGACTTAATTACTTAAAGGATAGTTTGGGTAATTCTAAGAGCATAGAAAGTAAGAAATCACAATTTTAATTTTTAATATCGGTAAATGGGTGTTTTGAGAATATTTTGGGTGGCAATAATTTATTGGTGGCATTGAACATATTTTTCAATTTTTTAATCTTTGAGATGTGCATTTAGCCACCGACCCAGCCCTGACGCATGGGTGGAGGGGAAATCGGCCTTGCCCCGAATATTAGGGGGTCCAATTTATTTATTTATTTTTTATTTTTTTTATTTTTTTTTTGAATGAATGAATAATTATAATTGTTTGCAGAATTAAATTGAATTAAATTACAGGGATATTATTAATTCTCCCCTTGACGTTTTAGTCAACTATCGTTTTACTTCCTCAGTTTTCAGAAATCGCCATTCCCCCTACTGTTATTTAAACATTAAAAAAAATGGGTTGATTGTTAAATGCAAGGATAGTTTGGTAATTGGAAAAATAAAATTAGTTATTTTATTTTGTAATATTTAAGAAATCAAAGATGAAATTAAAAATCGTATTCTCTCTCATCTCCCTCTTTCTCTCTCTGGTCACTATCGACTCTCATCTTCTCCATCACTTCCTTCATTCTCTTCAACACCAAAAAAGATCTTCTCAGATTTGTAATCACCCAATGGCCTTCACCAATCTTAAAATAATAATAATAATAACAAACAAAAACATGTCTACATAAAAAATCTTAAACAACAAAAATCTTCCAAAAAAGAAAAGATTTATCACCCAAAAAAAAAACCCAGATTTGTTTCATCACCCAAAAAAGAAATCCAGATTTTTCACCAACCAACAAGAATCAACCCCAAACAAACAACCATTTCCATCTCTAGCGAAGGGAGAGATTGAGATGAAAGAGAAGATAGAATAGAGATTGGGCTAAGATGAGAGAAGAGATGTGTGAATGGGAGATAAAGATGATGAGGATGAGAGATCGAGGTAAGAGATTGAGATTGATTTGATAAATTGGGGTGAGATTGAGAGATTAAGAAGATGAGGATGAGAGATCGATGTGAGAGATCGAGATTGATATGAGAAATTGGGGTGAGAGATTGAGAGGAGTTTCATCACAGACCAGTTTTTATTTTTTTTTCCTATTAAAAATTTGAGAATTTTTCGGATTTAAGAATTATATTTTTTTTCCAATATTTTACATTTTTTTAATGTTTTATCTTTAATAAAGTCGGGAAAAAAAAGTCGGGAAAAAAAAGTTTTTTGTACCGGAAAAATTTTCAGTTTTTTTTTTTTTTTGCAAGTGCGTTGCATTATTTATATCATCCATGAAAAAAAATATCACTTCAAAATTAAATAAATGCCTTTAAATTTTGTAGGGTGTCGACCTACAATCGATATGGATCGGGTTGTATATTGTCAGGCCCAATGCAACTTGGGTTGAGTTTCCGTGGATCGTGTTGTCGTCTGCTGGATTGACCTGCAAAAGAACTTAGTCGACCGAAATTGATATTGGTCGTCCGACCTAATAACCTGCAAAAATTGAAGAACAGACAAAATAGAATAGCAATAAAAAAGAATAGTAAAGGAATTGATTTAGATTGATAGCCTTAGTTATGCTTGGGCTGAGCAAGACGACCAAATCACGCTGCTGGCTGTCATTTGGGCCACTTCAGATTGGGTCGGAGTAAATAAGTACTTGGGCTTTGTACCTTTGGGCATGTGGGCTATTTTTGGCTACCACAAATTTCATCAAATGTGATATATATTATATATACTGAACAAAGGGACCTATTTTAGATTTTTGTCCCAGACCTCTAAACTGTCAGGATTGGCCATGCTGTTAGGTTCCATTGTCCAATATAGCTTGGTAATAAGGGCCAGTTCTTGTTGTAGCTTCTGTAATAAGTACTGAGCTGTGATAAAGAAATAATCAATGATAAAGTTAAGCGGTAGGCGTTTGATAAAGCGTATTTTTTAATTGTCAACATGTTGTGGTATTATATAATGACCAAAATATATAAAATTTTGTATTTTTTTTTTTTAAAAAAAAAAATCATCCACCAAGTTTTTTGGTCTACAAACCAATTAAATTAATAAGAATTTCTATCTGAATTAAATTAAAGTAGAGTGAGTGAGTTGTATTTAAGATCCGTGTAGACTTGATCGAGATCTACGACTGTTTATTTTTAATTATTATTATTTTTTAATTCTACGAAATTACAAATACAACAATTTTTAATTCAATCACAAAATAATAATAAAAATTAAAGTAAACATACCTGAATGCATTCAGAAACCATGAAATCAATTATTACCTCAACTAAATGTGAACAAAAATTATATTTCTTGATTGATGTTGTATTTTATTAAGTATATATTATTAGGGTTTATGATAGATTGGGTGTAGAAAGTAAATTTAATTTTCAATTTAAAAGCCATGTATTTTAAGTAATTAAATGCAAGAAATGGTATTTTAGAAATAAAAAAGTTTCATTAAAACATAAATGTTTGGAAGATATTTTATGGGTGACTCTAAAGAAATTAAAGATGATCAGATGGAAATGAAGTGTTATATATATATATATATATTACATGAAGGAAATTAGGTAAAACTCATTTAAAAAAAAAAAATTGTTCATCGTAGTGTACAAAGTGTTACATGAAGAGTGAAGAAACTAGAAAGGTGCAGTGGCCACATCCATCAGCTCCGGTACTTGTTCATCTTCCGAATACTGGAGGAGCACCTCCTCTTCTCGAAGGTCATCGTCAGTCGACGGTGTATCATTTTGCCTGGTCACACCACAATCCACTGCCTGTAAACCCTGCATGTATGACCACCGTCCACCAACTCTTAAAATCACCAAATTTATCAAACTTTAATTGATGCATATGCATTATAAGAAAGGAATTATTACCTGGGTAAAGATAGTCATTGCTTGTTCTATGCTGCTTGTTCTCATCACATAAAGCGCCGCTTCCTGCATCAATATCGTCAAACCCTAATTAAGAACACCATCAACAACCCACCTACACATGCAACTATGCAAGTGATACTAGCACGTTTTCAACTTATAATGACGCAAAACTTAAATACCGGTTTGCTTCAATGAAAACCAGAACCTCTCAAGATGTTAAAAACACTAATACATATTTGATAGAATTTTGCTCATATACAGTGTTTTACTGATAGCAAACCTTGTTTATAAGGAAATACACGAAACTCAAAATATAGTAATCAGAGATCAGATAGGATAAATCCTACGGAGATCATAACACAAGTCTAACATCAAAAAAGTAGCTTACCCTTGCATAATGGATTTGATCAATACTCAGAGTCCTGGGCTCTGTTTCAATAGATGGTTTTCTATCAATCCCTATAATACCTGATGAGCCTTCCATTATGTCTTATATATCATGAGTGAAAGCGTGGGTAATCAAGATGATTCATGAAATGAAGAACCTTGTAACTTATATAGGCGTTGATGACGACGACCTACCCATTACTCAACCACGTAAAGAAACGTGTCAACCTAAACCTCTAAACGTTTTCACACGTGGTGAGGTCCTGTGTGACACATGGCAGCTGATGAACTAATGTGGAAACTCTTAACTTGTTTGGGTCTTTCTCAAGTGGGACAAAACGGTGCCGTTTCCTTTTAGATAATTACTACGTGTTGTTGTTGGTACTTGGTAGGTGGCGCTCTGTCCAATCAGAGAGTTACACGACTGTTCTCTACCGATCCCGTAGGGACACGTGGATGTGGACCGTTTTATTTGTTTTGAGATTGACGTGATGGCACGTGATGTGTTTCAGTCGGGACCGGCTACCATACGCAGGAAAACGTAAGGGTATCATACCATGCATCTCAACAATTAGTTACAACCATTGGATGATGAAAAAGGCTCATCCAACGGCTAAAAAATAGGGATACTTTGATAAATCAATAGAATGGGCAACCTGTTGGACCGGTTGTTGATCAAACCCATTAACGGGGTGTATTCAATTAGGATTTCAAAAGACTTTTAATGACTTTTTTTAAGTGGATGATTTTTGCAGATTTTATAGAATTTTATAAACTTTACAAGATTATGAAAAACTTTCATAGACTTTATTTAAAAGACTTTCATAGACTTTCATTTTAAAAAACTTTCGTATACTTTCATTTTAAAAGACTTTTATAGACATTTATAAACTTTCATTGACTTCTAAATATAATGTATAATTTGTTTTAGCAAAATTATATATATTTATCATGTCAATAAAAATAATTTTTCAAGCAAATTAAAAAAAAAAACTATCGTTAATTAAACATGACAAAAGCATTTATGTATATATATGTGATTTATTTATTTATTTTATATTAATTATATTTTGCATTATAAAGACATTATGCTCCTTTTTTTTTTTATAATTAGTCAAAATTTTATTTATTTTTTATAATTAGTTAAAATATTATAAATTTTCTTTTAGAATAAATGTAGCAAACCGACAATAATATTAACGTTTAAATGTCTCTACGAAAGTTTGACAATGAATATAAAAAATCAACCAAAAGTTTATTCAAGTTACTAAAGATAAAACATAAAAACCGCACTTAGTTGTTGAATAAGATCCATGCCTAAAAACGGATAGTTTGATATTGATCATAATTACATGGAGTCACACTCATAAGCGACTTTGATTATGGCATATTGGTATGGTTAAGTAGTGGTTTTTGTCTTTTATTATTTTTATTTTATATAAATGAAGTTCATTTGATTTGTTTCAATGTTGTTTTAAAAATATAGGTAAAAGAATATGAAATATCTCGTCTTTAATTGCATAGAGAATAAAAGTTGTTTTATATTATTTTTTAGGTTTTTTTTTTTTTTTAGATCGTTAATGTTTATATGTTTATATATATATATAATGTTTTAAAATTATTCGTTTTATTTTATTTATGAAATTTGTTAAGAATGAGTATGCTTTTATTTGAAAATAAAACATATATTTAGTGGTTGATGTTTTTTAAAGAGTTATATACTTTTCTTTTAAAGTGAAATAATTTTTTTTTTTTTTTTTTTTTTTTAAAGTCATTCAAAGTCTTAATAGGAATGAAAGACATATTGTGAGATTTGTTATAACTAAAAATCATTAAAAGTCATTGATATTTTAAAGTCGTTTAAAAAATCTTGATTGAATACCACATGACTTTTATAGAGTCGTTAAAAGTGTACATTGAATACACCTAAACTTTTTAATTTCACAAAAGTTATTAAAAATCTTTTAAAATCCTAATTGAATACACCGCCCTAAAATTCTCATCTCTTCTCTCACTGAAAGCTCTCCTGTTCTCTTCTATTCGATGAATCGATCCCGTTCATTTTTTGTAGGGTTCTTTCTACTGTGTCTCCACTAAATTCAAGTTTAATATAAGAGGATAATGGAGGTAATCTCCATCACAGTTCTGGAGTTCATCTCTATCAGATCAAAGCTTCATCTTCAATCTGTCCACAACTGGTACGTATCCAGGCTTCAATCTCTCTCCTTCGCCTACCACAGCTTCGCTGTCTCTCTCGATCCCTCTCAAGCCGAATCCCTCCGCCGATCTGACACCATCCATATGTAAAAGTTGTACGCATCCAGTTCTGGAGGTGCTTTAGATCGTTGTGTTGTGTTGTTTGATCGATTCTAGTCTTGAAGTTGTTTTGGATCGGTTTGTGTAATAAATTTAATGTTTGGTTTTGAATTTTATGGTGTGATTTGTTCATTTGGAAATCAGGTTTTGTTGGGCCTTGAGTCTTTTGACTTTTGGCCATAATGTGGGAGGAACTAAGAAAATAAGATTTGATGCTGAATTACAGTTCATCTAGTATACTTAATTGCTTTAGGTGTTTTAAATGGAATTAACAGAAGATTTTAAATGGAATTAAAACACCTAAAGCAATTAAGATTTGTTGCTGAATTACTTTTGGCCATAATGTTCTGGATTTGTCTTTGACTCTTTGTACTTAATTGCTTTAGGTTTGACCGTTTGACCCTGCGCCAATGCTGATTTCTCTACTTTATTTTGGTATGATTAGTGAGTTTATGAAATATTCTTCACTGTTGTATGTGCATCTTCGGGTTTCTCTTTTATGAGTTCTTGATTAGGTTTGGCATTATAAAAGAGAAGGTGGCTAATTCGTTTTGTGTTGTGTGTATGACTTGGATCCTGCACTAAGATAAAAATAATATCCCAGTTATGTTTTTATGCTTGTTTCTCACGGATAATACAAAGTAAATCTGTAGAGAAGATTGACCTTACTCTTTATTTTTCAATTTTGCAGAACAAATACTTTTGGAATTACAAGGATGATGTCAAAGCAGCTAATGATTTGTTGTTGAAAGGAGATAAAGAGGCACTTCAAAATCTGAAAGGCCTGCAAAACCTGGTCATTTAGAGAATCGCTCAGCAACTGTTTCTGACAGAATGAGATTAAAGTGGCAAGAGATAATAAGAAGAACCCAAAACTAACGAAGGAGGAAGAGGAGTTAGCCAGAAAGACACATCAACCGGCCACAAAGGCAGAACTCAGAAAGAAAGAGGAAGCAACCAAGTAGCCAGCCATTTTTTGCTCTTTTTGTTTGTGTACATAGGTGCACTTACAGTGGTGTTGTGTATACTTGAATGGGAATGGAGGTTTGGTAGCTGAAGGATCTAACCCCATAAATAAATAAAATAGGGGGGAATATCATTTGGGTCTATATCTTTTTTTTGAATTATAAATTTTTTAAACGAGTTTGCTTTTTTATTGAAATTTTCCCCGACTTTTGAAAACTATATCAAATAGGTCATTCTAACCTTTTTTTTAACAGTCAAACGTCACAGAATATATAAATTGATTATTTTACCCTTAATTTTAATTAAAGAGTTTAAAAATACAATTTTACCTTTAACATTTTAAAATTTTACAATTCAACTTTAATATGATCCAATCAAAATTTAACACGCGGCTAAAATTTTAAAATAAACTATTAAAAAATTTATTAATATAAAAAAAATTAAATTTAAAAATAAACTAATTAAATAGATGAAATAAAATTCATTAAATAGATGAAATAGATGAAATTACAATTCATTAAATAAAAAAATATATTAAAAAAAAAAAGGGGTATTAACTTTTAAATCCAAATTAAAGTTGACTAATGGTTGATCCATATATTACAAAATAAAATAAATATTTTATTATAAATTATAAACAAAAAAGTTAACAAAATTAATAAAAAAAAGTCAAAATTAAAACTCTATCTCGATCTTCATCTTCAACATCAAGAAATGTTTTATATCCAATTCATAAAACAAAAAATAAAAATAAAAACTACAAATAAAAAACATTTTAAAAAAATAAAAACATAAATTTAAAAATAAAAAATAAAAAATAAAAAAGTGGATCTCTGCCGTCCATCTCAGAGATGGACGATTGAGATCCAATTAATCAATAAAATAAAAAAAAATAAAAATAAAAACCAACTTTACCCAGATCATCTATCTTAATAAACTCAGATTCTCTAATCCAACTCCCAACCCATCAATTATCATCGATCAAAACAATATAACAATATTTCAACTTCACAAAACCTAGATTCTTTAGAAACCAGAGATCTACAAATAAATTAATTTTTTTAAGAAAAAAATTAAAATGGAAAATTTTCCAGATTTGAAGACATTCTGGAAGAATTCATTCATGGGATCTTCAGTGTCTCCAAATTCGACTGCAATGTCACCATATGATTCATCAAACTCTCATTGTTTCTCTAGGACACCATGAATTCCTTAAGATCGTTATTTTCAATGACAGCGTCCCACACCTTCTTGTCATTCGCAATTGAAGCAACAACAGACTGAGCACAAAACCAAAAATTAGAAACCTTAATATTTTGATGCAAGCGAAAGGGAAGATTCATCTTAGATGGAACAATCTTCCAGAATCAAAAATGATAAGGGATTGATATAATATGTATCAATAAATCAATATAACTACCAGACGTGAGAAAGGACACACATTCACTACCCCGAGATTGAAAGGACACACATTCATCTACCACGAGATCTGGAAAATTTTCCAAATTTCTTCAATAGAAACACTATCCATCATCAATCATTCAGATTCAAACCCAAATGAAACCCAAGTCAAACCATCATCATCAAACCAAAATCCAAATTCAACAACATCCAGAAACCAAGCCAATCTCACCGTCAAACCCAAACCAAACCCCACCGTCAAACCTCCGACTACCATCACTCGGCGGGAAAGAAAGAAGAGAGACGCGGCGGCCAAGACAACGGAGAAGTTGTGCGACAAAGAAGAGAGAGATGAGAGAGAAGGGTTTCTTAGAGAGAGAAGATGGAGAAATTAAGTGAAGAAGACGGTCTGAGAGAGAAGGATTTGTTTGTTATCTCTTTTCATTTTCATTTTTTTTTCTTAAGAAAATCAAATTATATTATTTGAAAATTATTTTTTTATTTTCTTTATTTAATTTGTATTATATAAATATTTTAACATTATTGATTTTTATTTTATTTCTATTTTTGTGACACATGGCAAGTTCTTGGTTCAAAGATAGAAATACCCCTACAAATGTTGAGTTTGACTGACAGTTGACTAACCGATGGACCTATTTGATACAGTTTTCAAAAGTCAGGGAAAGTTTTGATAAAAAAGCAAACTTGTTTAAAAAATTGATAATTCAAAACAAGATAGGGACCCAAATGATATTCCTCCATAAAATAATAATAATAAAAAAAGATACAACTCTTAGAAATTCCACTGGTTGTAATGTTAAGTTGATTCTTTTTTAGTGACGATGATATTATGCATATTATTTTGTCAGAAATATGGATATATAAGAGTTAAGAAATTTTAGGTTTTTTTATTTTTATTTTTTATATATGGATGATTCTAAAAAAATTTATTTTATTTTTGTTATTGTCATAATTTGGGAAAAAAATAGAAACCCTTTAAGATGATTAGTAAGTTTATTTTTTTTAACCAATCCTCTTGTAATTATAGTTCAATTTACTCGTGAAAATTTGGAAATGTAATGCTAAAAGCAAGATGCTACAATTGAGATGTTTTAAGGATTGTTTTAATCCATCTTTTTTTTTTTTTTTTTTTTTTTTTTTGAAGGAAATACAGAATTACAACCGGCATTCAGCCGAAACAACAGAACTGATACAAGAGGGAAAATCCTCAAGCCAAAACAGATCCTCAACACAAGAGAGGCCGTTTTTAGCTAACAAATGTGCTACACGATTAGCCGTTCTAGAAACGAAACCAACGGAGACACAACGAGCCTGAACTAACAGGTTTTTAACATCGGAAATAACAATACCAATTTCAGAAGCCATAGTATTTGAACTATTAATCCAACCAACAACAGTTTGAGCATCAGATTCTACAAGACAGGGAGATAAACCTGAATTAATAACCAATTGGAGGCTCCGAAAAATGGCAACAGCTTCAGCAATTTGTGGGGAGAATGTGGCATCAATCTTCTGAGAACTAGATGCTATTACAAACCCTTCCCAATCTCGAATCACAATTCCGAATCCTACCAGGCGACCAGCAGTATTTAGAGCTGCATCACAATTAACTTTGTATAAGCCAGAGGCAGGGGGAGTCCAAGCCTGATTAATAGCAGTTACACGAGCTGGAGATCTGGTAATAACAGAATTAGCATTGTGAAAGTCACCAAGAAAACAGTGAGCCCAATCATCAACATTAATAGACCTGTTAACAGAGGAGGTATGGACAGCCTCATTGCGAAGAGACCATACTTTCCACAAACACACACAAAAAATTTCCAGATCAACAATACTCAGGCGAGAAAAACATTCCAGCATAAACACAAAAAAATGAGACTTCCCTTTGTGAATGTCTGCCAGTTTTGGAAACCAAATAGAACGTAAAAGCTTCAACTTATTGCAACCCCAAAGGCTATGAAGGATGGATTCGGTTTTGGAATTACAAAGGGGACAGAGGATATTAACTGGAATTCTCCTGTGAAAAAGAACTTCAAAGGTGGGAAGAAAATTATTACAAGCCTTCCAAATAAAAAGCTTTACCTTAGAAGGGATTTGGAGCCTCCACAAAGATTTCCACCAAGAGATTGAGGAAGAAGAGAAAGAACCAGTCAATGAAGAACTTGAATCAGACCGTAGAGCATTACCTACCCAATAGCCAGATTTTGCAGTGTAAGAACCATGCTGAGTATAATGCCATTGCAGTGAATCCTCTACTCTGTTGTTACTGATAGGAATACTTAAGATCGCAGTAACATCGTCTTCACAAAAAGCACCTTTGATAAGATCACCATCCCACATACCAGAAGAAGTGATTAGTGAATTAACAGTGGCCGATTCTCCTAAAGCTGGAGGAGAGAGGGGTTTTAACGTAGTAGGTCTCGGAATCCAGTTGTCTTTGTATATACGGATAATCTCAGTTTTAATCCATCTTCGATATGTATATATAATAGAGAAATAGAACCTGAAAAAAAGGGGGGAGATGAATATATTAAATATATTATTACTTAAGGGATAGGGTCAGAAATTTGAGTTCATATACGCTGACCCTATTACTATTTAATAAGAATATTATTACTATTGTTTTTTTTTTTTTTTTTTTTTTAAAGAAAATTTATTACAATTAATGCAGCTAACTCCGTATCTCTTTAGAAAAAAAAAAAAAATGTTATTACAATAACTATAGAATTTTTAAATTTTAAATGTTCAGAATTAAGTGTACTTAAAAAAAAAAAAAAGTGTTGAAGGATAAAATTGGATTGTAAGGAGAAAATCACTTAAATATATCGTTACAATTAATTAGAAAATAATAAAAATATTTTTTTGCAGACATTAACCTCGGGTGCGTTTGATACGAGGACAGGACGGGACAGGACAGGGCGGGACGGGACATAACATGATAGTTGTTTCGTATTGTGTTTGGAATGTCTGAGACAAAACTATTAATTATACTGTTATGCGTTTAGTATGGCTAGAACAGACGGGACAAGAGGTTCAAATGACCATAGTGCCTCTTATATATATATATATTTATATTATAGAGTAATTTACTATCAACTCGAACTCAAAGCATTCATGCAATAATATATGTATATATTATATTATATTATATTATATATATTATATAATATTTATATATAACAAAATATTATATATTATATATAATAATATATTATTAATTTATATAATATTATATATATTGTTATTATTATATAATAATATATAATATATATGATATATTAAATATATAATATAATATATATATATAAAAGATATATTAAATATTATATATATGATGTAATATATATAAAATATAATAATATATAATGTATAATGTATAGAATATAATATATATATATATATAATATCATAATATATATTATTATGATATATATTAATTTATTATTATATATTATTATTAAACATGTTAGTAAATTTTTTAAAAATTTAAAGGGTAAAGTAGTCTTTTTGTACTTGTCCCATGTCATGGGACAACATTGTCCAAGGGTCTTGTGTAGGACAAAATTTGGTATTTTTTGTCCCACCTTGTCCCGTTTAGTCTCATGTTAAAGATGCGTCAAACGAGGGATAAGAGGAAATTGTCCCACGTTATCCCGTCCCGTCTCACATACCAAACGCACCCCTAATGAGGAAGGCAAGAATTAAATACTACTGACAATACATTATAGGGAATTAGGGATTTTTTTTATTCATCTTCAATGCATATACATACATACAATATACATACATACATACATACACATATACACACATGTATATATATATATATTATAGAAAAATAGAAACAAAACAAAAAGAGTGGAATAGATTAATTTATATTAATACAATTTATTATGTTAAAGTGGTTTCCATCATGTTGAAGTTGAGTGGTTCCCGAAAACAACTACAACGTTGGTTATAACGTTAAAGTGATTTCCATCAACGTTGAAGTTGTTTCCGGGAAATACTTTGACGTTCATTTTAAAGTTAAAGTGGTTTCTATAATGTCAAAGTTGAGTGGTTCCCGAAAACAACTACAACGTTGGTTAGAATGTTAAAGTGATTTCCATCAACGTTGAAGTTGTTTCAAACGAGTAATTGTTCCCAGGAACAAATTTGATATTGATTTTAACGTTAAAGTAGTTTCTATAATATAAAAGTTGTTCTCTTTGTTAAAGTTGAGTGGTTCCCAAAAATAACTACAACGTTGGTTAGAACGTTAAAGTCGTTTCCATCAATGTTGAAGTTGTTTCAAACGAGTAATTGTTCCTGGGAACGATTTCGACGTTGATTGGAACGTTAAAGTGGTTTCCATAACGTAAATGATGTTCCCTTTGTTAAAGTTGAGTGGTTCCCGGAAACAACAACAACGTTGGTTAGAACATTAAAATGATTTCCATCAACGTTGAAGTTGTTTCAAACGAGTAATTGTTTCCGAGAATGATTTTGACGTTGATTGGAATGTTAAAGTGGTTTCCATAACGTAAAAGTTATTCTGTTTGCTAAAGTTGAGTGGTTCCCAGAAACAACAACAACGTTGCTTAGAACGTTAAAGTGGTTTCCATCAACGTTGAAATTGTTTCAAACGAGTAATTGTTCATGGGAACAAATTTGACGTTGATTTCAACATTAAAGTGGTTTCCATAACGTAAAAGTTGTTCCTTTTGTTAAAGTCAAGGAAGCACGGATACGGATACGGATACGGCACGATACGGGGATACGGTAAATCTCCAAAAACACGGATACGGATACGGCAGGATACGTCAATTAAAATAATATATATTTATATTTTTAAAAAATAAGAATATATAAAAGGATATTTGATAATTCATTCAAAAATCAAAACATATTCATATCCAATCATCCAAATAAAACATGTTACATAACAACCTAAGTCATAACAATGTAACATATTACAATATCCAAATTAAGTCGTAACATATTACAAAATTGAAAATCCAAATAAAACATATGTTACATAAGTTATAATATATTACAAAATCCAAATAATACATAAAATAAACTCATAAAATAGATACTAAATTCCTAATTAGCTTCATTATCATTATTCACATTGTTAAAGGATCTAAATAATTCGGCATCTAACTCTGGTTCATCAAGTGAAAGGTTTGCAATCTCAAGTATCCCGTTATTCTCCATGTCAATGGAATCAAAGCCAAAATTTCTTTACAGTTTCATTTTGACCCCTAATATTTTGAAATTATAATTTGACCCCGTTTTATACTAAAATAATTATAATATTGCCCCAAACGTATCCTCCAAGTATCCCTCAAGTATCCTCCAAGTATCCCTCAAGTATCCTCTAAGTATCCTCCAGTCAAACTTGTGAAAAAGTCAACGGATACGCCATTTGGTGTATCGGATACGTATCCTGGAGTATCCGGGAAGTATCGGAACTGGATACGAGTTCGATACGAGTTACCTCCACCAAATGAAGTATCCGTGCTTCCTAGGTTAAAGTTAAGTGGTTCCCGGAAACAACAACAACAACGTTGGTTAGAACGTTAAAGTGGTTTCCATCAATGTTGAAGTTGTTTCAAATGAGTAATTGATATCGGGAATGATTTTGATGTTGATTGGAACATTAAAGTGGTTTCAATAACGTAAAAGTTGTTCCCATTGTTAAAGTTGAGTGGTTCCCAGAAACAACAACAACGTTGGTTAGAATGTTAAATTGGTTTCCGTCAATGTTGAAGTTGTTCCCAAAGAGTAGTTATTCCCGGAAACAACTTTGACATTCATTGCAATGTTAAAGTAGTTTCCATAATGCAAAATTTGTTCCATTTGTAAAAGTCGTGTGGTTCCCAAAAACAACTATAACGTTAGTTAGAACGTTAAAATGATTTCCGTCAACGTTAAAGTTGTTCCCAACGAGTAGATGTTTCTAGGAATAACTTTGACTTTCATTGCAACGTTAAAGTAGTTTCCATAATGTAAAAGTTATTCCTTTTGTTAAAGTCGAGTGGTTCCTAGAAACAATTACAATGTTGGTTAGAACGTTAAAGTGGTTTCCATCAACGTTGAAGTTTTTCCCAACGAGTAATTGTTCCCGGGAACAACTTTGACGTTCATTGTAATATTAAAGTAGTTTCCATAATGTAAAAGTTATTCCCTTTATTAAAGTTGAGTGACTCCTGGAAACAACCACAACGTTGGTTAAAACGTTAAAGTAGTTTCCATCAACGTTGAAGTTATTCCCAACGAGTAGTTATTCCCGAGAACAACTTTGACGTTTATTGCAACGTTAAAATAGTTTCCATAATATAAAAGTTGTTCATTTTGTTAAAGTCGAGTGGTTCTTGAAAACAACTACAAAGTTGGTTAGAACGTTCAACGTTGAAGTTGTTGCCAACGAGTAGTTGTTCCCGGGAACAACTTTGACGTTCATTGCAACGTTAAAGTAGTTTATATAATGTAAAAGTCGTTTCCTTTGTTAAAGTAGAATGGTTCCTGGAAACAACTACAATGTTGGTTAGAACATTAAAGTGGTTTTCATCAACGTTGAAGTTTTTCCCAACGAGTAGTTGTTCCCGGGAACAACTTTGACGTTCATTATAACGTTAAAGTAGTTTCCATAATGTAAAAGTTATTCCCTTTATTAAAGTCAAGTGGCTCCTGGACACAACCACAACGTTGGTTAAAACATTAAAGTAGTTTCCATCAACGTTGAAGTTATTCCCAACGAGTAGTTATTCCCGGGAACAACTTTGATGTTTATTGCAACGTTAAAATAGTTTCCATAATATAAAAGTTGTTCATTTTGTTAAAGTCGAGTGGTTCTTGAAAACGACTACAAAGTTGGTTAGAACGTTAAAGTGGTTTTCGTCAACGTTGAAGTTGTTCCAACGAGTAGTTTTTCCTAGGAACAACTTTGATGTTCATTGCAACGTTAAAGTAGTTTCTATAACGTAAAAGTTATTAAAGTAGAGTGGTTCCTGGAAACAACTAGAACATTGGTTAGAGCGTTAAAGTGGTTTCCATCAACGTCAAAGTTGTTCCCGGGAAGTTGTTCCCAACGAGTAGTTGTTCCCGGGAACAACTTTGACGTTCAATGCAACCTTAAAATAGTTTTCACAAGGTAAAAGTTGTTACCTTTGTTAAAGTCGAGGGGTTCCCGGAAACAACTACAACGTTGGTTAGAACGTTAAAGTGGTTTTCATCAGCGTTGAAGTTATTCTCAATGAGTAGTTGTTCCCGGGAATAACTTTGACGTCTATTGCAACGTTAAAGTAGTTTACATAATATAAAAGTTGTTCCCTTTGTTCAAGTCGAGTGATTCCTGGAAACAACTACAATGTTTCCACGAATGTTAAAGTTGTTTCCACCAATGTTTACTTAATTTATATTTTAAAAGTAATTTATTTTATATTTAACTTTTCCATTTACTTTAAATTATTATTTTCTTTAATTATATAATTTCATGAATTGTATTTATCTAATATATTTTTATATTGTATTCATTTTTTTTTTTCAAAATTATTATGATGTTAATGATACTTTCAAGATTTTCTTTATTAGCAAAATAATTATATTAATTGCTAATATTAATTATATTAATTAATAATAATTTCAATTTTTTTATAATATTTAATATTGCCATCATAATTTTAATTAGAATAACTATAAAATTAAATTAACTATTAATGTAATGTTAATAATTTTATTTTAATCATTTTTAATACTAGTATATTTATTTATAAATGTGATTATATTATTTATCAACAATATTATATTAATGCTATGAGTTTTTCAATTCTTTATGTAACTTTTTTTTATATATATATATAAATAGATATTAATAAACTTTATTGTATAAAACAATTCTTTTTTAATATATACAAAAGTTACCGGTTAAAAACTGGTTGAGGGCATCAATTGGGTGCCATTGGCAGCCAAATTCAATTGCCATCATACCTGCCCATTTCTATATGGGCTCTTGTGATAGAGTCCATAGAGGTGTGGTAAAAAGAGCTATGTAACTAGTTTTGATCAACACATATTGATTGACACATACATGTATGACACATGAAGAGCTAAAGAATAATGGCCGGGACAGCATGATCAATGCAGAGGAGATGGACAGTTATTGCTATTTAAAAAAGTTAATTTATGGTACTTATCTTGTAGTCTACTGTTTTTAGAAATTAATTAATATTATTTCACATCAAACCCACATCTTACATCAATATTCAACATTTAAGTCTCTCTATTTCTCACATCACAATCATATATATAGTGGGGTTCTTACAATTTGGTCATAATCTAATTGAGACATGTCATTTTTTTTAACTTGTTAATTGATTTTTAATCAGATTGGTCCTTAAATAATTAAAAATAGCTCAAATTAGTTCTACAGTCAGTCAAAAGTCGTTAAACTAACGTTCAGAAGGGTAGAAAAGTCATTACGTCTGTTACCTATTAAAATTATTAATAATGTAAAAATTGTTCTATTTGTTAAGGTTGAGTGGTTCTCGGGAACAATTTTAACATTGGTTAGAACGTTAAAGTGGTTTCCATCAACGTTGAAGTTGTTCCCAATGAGTAGTAGTTCCTAGAAACAACTTTGACGTTGATTTCAATGTTAAAGTGGTTTCTATAATGTAAAAGTTGTTCCCTTTGTTAAAATTGAGTGGTTCTCGAGAACAATTTCAACGTTGATTTGAACATTAAAGTGGTTTCTATCAACATTGAAGTTGTTTCCAACGAGTAGTTTTTTCTGGGAACAACTTTGAGTTTGATTTTAATATTAAAGTGGTTTCCATAATATAAAAGTTGTTCCCTTTGTTATAGTTGGGTGGTTCCCGAGAACAACTCCAACATTGGTTAGAATGTTAAAGTGGTTTCTATCAACGTTGAAGTTGTTCCAAACAAGTAGTAGTTCCTAGAAACAACTTTGATATTGATTTCAACGTTAAAGTGGTTTCCATAATGTAAAAGTTGTTACCTTTGTTATAGTTGAGTAGTTCCTGGGAACAACTCCAACGTTGGTTAGAACGTTAAAGTTGTTTCCATCAACGTTGAAGTTGTTCCAAACGAGTAGTATTTCCCGAAAACAACTTTAACGTTGATTTCAATGTTAAAGTGGTTTCCATAATGTAAAAGTTGTTTCTTTTGTTATAATTAAGTGGTTCCTCGGAACAACTCCAATGTTGCTTAGAATGTTAAAGTAGTTTCCATCAACGTTGAATTTGTTCCCAACGAGTAAGTGTTTCCGGGAACAACTTTGACGTTGATTTCAATGTTAAAGTGGTTTTCATAATATAAAAGTTGTTCCCTTTGTTATAGTTGAGTGGTTCTTAGGAACAACTCCAACATTGGTTAGAACGTTAAAGTGGTTTCCATCAACGTTAAAGATATTCCCAATGAGTAGTTGTTCCTGGGAACAACTTTGATCTAATTTTTAACATTACAGTGATTTTCATAATGTAAAAATTGTACCCTTTGCTAAGGTTGAGTGGTTCTCGGGAACAATTTTAACGTTGGTTAGAACGTTAAAGCGGTTTTCATCAACGTTTAAGTTGTTCCCGAAATTAAGTTGTTCCCAACGAGTAATAGTTTTCGGGAACAACTTTAACATTGATTTCAACGTTAAAGTGGTTTCCATAATGTAAAAGTTATTCATTTTGATATAGTAGAGTGGTTCCTGGGAATAACTCCAACGTTGCTTATAACGTTAAAGTAGTTTCCATCAAGGTTGAAGTTGTTCCTAACGAGTAGTTGTTTCTGAGAACAACTTTGATGTTGATTTCAACGTTAAAGTTATTTCCATAATATAAAAGTTATTCCCTTTGTTATAGTTGAGTGGTTCCCGGGAACAACTCCAACGTTAGTTAGAATGTTAAAGTAGTTTCCACTAACGTTGAAGTTGTTCCTAATGAGTAGTTGTTCCTAGGAACACCATTAACATTGATTTCAACATTAAAGTGGTTTTCATAATTAAAAGTTGTTCTTTTGGTTATAGTTAAGTGGTTCTCGGGAACAACTCCAATGTCAGTTAGAACGTTAAAGTGGTTTTCACTAACGTTGAAGTTGTTCCTAACAAGTAGTTGTTTCTGGGAACAACTTTGACGTTATTTTCAACGTTACAGTGGTAATGTAAAAGTTGTTCCCTTTGTTAAGGTTGAGTGGTTCCCGGAAACAATTTCAACGTTGGTTAGAATGTTAAAGAATGTTAAAGTGGTTTCCATCAACGTTGAAGTTGTTCCCAAATCCCAATGAATAGTAGTTTTGGGAACAACTTTGACGTTATTTTTAACGTTAAAGTGGTTTCTATAATGTAAAAGTTGTTCCCTTTGTTAAGGTTGAGTGGTTCTCGGGAACTACTTCAACGTTGGTTTGAACGTTAAAGTGGTTTCCATCAATATTGAAGTTGTTCCCAACGAGTAGTTTTTCCTGGGAACAACTTTGACGTTGATTTTAACGTTAAAGTGGTTTTCATAATGTAAAAGTTGTTCACTAATGTTTACTTAATTTATATTTTAAAAGAAATTTAATTTATATTTAACTTTCCATGTTTTTTATTTTCTACAACTTCTCATTCCATTTACTTTAAATTATTACTTTCATTAATTATATAATTTCATGTATTGTATGTATCTAATATATTTTTATATTGTATTCATCTTTTTTTCAAAATTATTATGATGTTAATAATACTTTCAAATTTTCATTATTAGCAAAATAATTATATTAATTATATTAATTAATAACACTTTCAATTTTTTTTTATAATATTTAATATTTGCCATCATAATTTTAATTACATTAACTATTAATGTAATGTTAATAATTTTATTTTAATCATTTGTTAATGTTCATTAGTACTATATTTATTTATGCATGTGATTATATTATTTATCAACAATATTTATTTATACATGTGATTATATTATTTATCAACAATATTATATTAATGTTCTGAGTATTTTAATTTTTCATGTAGTTTTTTTTTTTTTAATATAAAATAGATATTAATAAAGTTTAATCTATAAAACAATATATATTTTTTAATATATACAAATGTTACAGGTTGAAAACCGGTTGTTTCCATCAATTGGCTGCCAGTTGGTCGGCAAATTATATTGCTATAATACCCATCCATTTCTTAATGGGTATACTAGCCAACTCCATTTAGGAATAATGTGATTTGCAAATGTCATGTACTCACTCATGCTTATGAGATTCTTCAATTGGTTTTTTATTTCTATTATGTGGCTGTCGATTAAAATTGGAAGACAGAATATGTGGTCCGAATTGTGAATTTGAATTTTTTATTTATAATATGATATCATTTGGACTTTCATATTCGTGATTTAATTTGAATGTGGATGAATTATGTTTTATATTTGTAATAGGGTTGATTGTTCTCTCGATAATTAAAACAATAACCCAAAATCTTCAAAATTCATTTACTTAAATCGTTTAGGCCTCGTTTGTTTTGCAGGTACAATTATTTTATTGTATTATTTTAGTACATTTTAATTGTCTAATACAGTAAACACCATATTAACTAATATATTATATTTTGTGATACTATGTTGTATTGTATTAGAAAGACACCTTATTTATTTATTTATTTTTCAATTAATATTTAATATTGATTAAATATGTGTTATGTTGTTAATATATTTTATAATTAAAAAATTATATAGGAAATATTTATTTTATTTATATAAATATTATTTATTTAAATTCTTTTCTTCAATTAAAATAAATATTTATTGATTTTTTTATTAAAAATATTTATTGATTTGTTCATGGTAAGGATATTTAGAATTAATCATTAACTATTTTTTTAAAATATTATATTTTTAAAATATAATAAAATACAATAAATTCATATATGAATAACTTAATATAATATAATATAGTGCATCACAAAATGCAAGTTTGTATTAATGATAATATAATCTAATACAATACAATACAATATAATCCAATACAGTCCAATACAACCCAATACGGTGTACCAAACAAACCCTTAGGGTCCGTTTGACACACTATATATGGATTGCATTAGATTGTATTGGACAGTATTATCTTTATCACAAACGACGAAAATCCCTTCTTTTTTTCTATCACTATCACGATGCGCTGAAACCAAAGCTCTTGTTTTCTATTGAATAATTGTTCGAGTAAGTCTTGAATGAGCCCTGTGAAAACTTGATACAAATAAACACATTTTTGTTCTACATCTCCGAGCTATATACTTGTCTAATTCTAGTCATTAAGTAAATGAAACTTTAATGAATAAATAATTGATTTCCTTTCTTTCATTTATTCTTTTCCCTATTCCTAGTCTATTAATAACAAAACGAATTCTTCCAATTTATAAAAGGATTAATTGCACAAATATACCCTCTATTTATCTAATAAAGTAAATTTTCAAACAAATGTCCTATTCAAACACAAACATCCCAATTGGAATGTGCTTGGGTATGGAAAATCAATAGTGCTCTTGGGTAAAAGGAAGGTGTTATTTTGGTGGGTAAATTTCACAAACAACCCTGAATTTAGATGTAATTGTATGAATATTCATTTTTTTTTAATATATAATAATTATATAAATATACCCTATTGTCAGTTGACTTTTGTAAACTTTAACCTTTAACCACATTTGTATCCCGAAATGACTAAACTACTATTGAAAACTTATTTATCTTTTCTTTTATTATTTAAATATATTAAAAAATATTTACTTAAAAAATTAAAAAAATCGGTATAATTTTTTTGTTACTTTCTTTCTATCATTTTTTAAAACAATTAGAACCCACAAAACTGGAAAAATGGCTTTGTTTAGTGGGTTTTGATTGTGTTTAGTGAGTTTTGTGGGTTTTGATTCTGTTGATTAAATGTAATTGTTGGTGGGTTTAGATTGTGTTGATGAAATGAAATTGTTTGTGAGTTGATGAGTATGAAATTGAATGTTTTGGTGATAAAGTTGGTTTTTGAAATCTGAAAATTTGGTGTTTGGGGACATGGAAAATAATAAAAAAAAAATGATAGAAAGAAAAATAAAATAAAAACAAAAAAAAAAATGTACTGATTTTTTTCAATTTTTTAAGTAAATATATTTTTAATATTTTTAAATAATAAAATAAAAGATAAATAAGTTTTCAAGGGTAGTTTAGTCATTTCAAGATACAAATGTGGTTAAAGGTTAAAGTTAACAAAAGTCAAATGAAGGTAGGGTATATTTATGTAATTATTAAAATGAATATTTATACAATTACACATAAATTTAGGATTATTTGTGAAATTTACCAACCAAAATAACCTCTCCCTTTTACCCAAGGGCACTATTGATTTTTCATACCCCAAACACATTCCAATTGGGATGTTTATGTTTAAATAGAGTATTTGTTTGAAATTTTGCTTTATTAGATAAATAGAGGATATGTTTGTACAATTAACCCTTTATAAAATTAAAATTCCAATGGATTAATGAGAGATGTTGCATGTCAAGTTCAACAAGTATTAGTTGCTCTATCAATCTATCATCATTCTCCAGCATAGAAATTGAGATTAACTTGAGCAATACCCGATCTTACAACACAACAAAAGTGTAGCTTTGAGAAGCCGACAACAAAATTAAAATGATAGTCTTCTTTAATTTCTCAACCCAATATCTGTGATCCTTAAAAGAAAATGTGACATTCCTCAAATTTATAAAATTTAAAAAGTCAACCATCCTAAAACCAACAAAATTTAATCAATTTTTGAGTTTAGTTTCAATATAATGGTTTATTAAGAGAAATTGTTCTATACTTGTTTTTGCTTTAGTGTTTTTTTGATTGGATTGTTGTTTATCGATTAGAAATATCATACTTTTTGATTAGTTTTTGTTTAAAGAAATTAAACAATAGTTTAATTTTCATTCTATGAAAATTAAAAAATGAGTTCATCATATGAGTTGTGCCAATGTTGTCTCTGTAGATTAATGAGATTAAAAATTACTAGGGTTTTTTTTTTTTTTTTTTTGTTTTGTTTTTTTTTTGTTGTTATATGTTAAAATTAAAATTAAAATTCAAAAATAATAATGGGTAATACTAAAATAAAATGAATGTCTTTAGAATATGAGTGTTAAAAGATAAAAGAGATAATCTTGGAATAAAAGGAGGTGTCTTTAGACTTTTTTTTAAAAAAAAAATTTTAAATTTTAAAATGAAGTGTTTTTAGAAAAGAAGTGTAAAAAGAAAAAATTGGATTGTCAAAAGAAGATATCATAAAATAACAAATTTTAGGATTTAATGAATTTTTTAAAATACCCAATTTGCCTTCGTTACTTAAAAGAGACTTGCCTTTATATAAATATTTTTTCCTAATATGATATCTTCAACCCTAATCTCTCATTAATTTTAAATTTATTTCTCCTTCATAATACAAAATTCATGGCTATTTCGATTGGTAATATAAATACAATTCTATTTATAAAACAGAGGATCTAATTAATATTAATATGCGTTTCAAAATAATAATATTAATATGTTGTTTGAGTTATCGAGTCTCCTTACAATGCAAAAATGCAAAATGCAAAATGCAATAAGAACTTATACGGGCATGACGCTTGCAATATACATCTTGTAGTGTAAAAGTTTAATAACAAATATTGAACAAAGAATGCAATGTTGTGAATTAATTGAAGAATAGATGAAGAACAATTAAAGAACATAATAATAAACTGTGAGAGAGACGAGAGAGATACAAAAGAGAGCTTTTCTTTGTAATCGATATTTCAGTTGATCAACAACCTAACAAAAGAGAGGGATAGTGGGATACAAATCTATTTACAGTGATCTGAGAACACAACTTAACCACTTGTATTTGTAATGATGATGAAGCCAATTAGAGAAGAGGAACATGTTGGAGAGGCAAGGCGGTGACATTGAATGAAGCAAAGCAAAACACTTGGTTGAGAATGAAGCAGAACTGGTGGTCTACAAGTTGCACACATGTGCAATGGAGATAAAGTGGGGAGGTGATGATGTGTTAAGTGGTGGGTATCGACACTATATTTATAACACTCCCCCTTGGATTCCCACCTCTTGTATTTTAATTTGCTAGGAAAAACCCAATGGGATAAAAACCTCGGCAACAATATATACAATGATCTTCTAGATCTTGTGGGGGTTAGACATTCTTAAAACTATCTTGTTAAAAACCTTGTCAGGAAAATGATCGGTCATTTATTGTATATATATTTGATCCCCATTCCGCCAATCAATTGCTTGCTACTTGAGCCTTTTAGCGCTTTAATGGGTGTGTTTGAGTGTTTTCAGGTTTTTGGATCAGATTGATATAGCTGAAGAAATTCAGATAAAAAGTGCAATTTTGAAGAAGTCAAGGGTCTTTTCTAAAGATGAGCAAAAATCGCTCTCACACCGCTGCTATTTTCTGAGAGAGGCGTCGCAGCGTTTATTGGGCAGAGGAGGTCGCTGTGCAAACCGCTCCTTCACCGCTGCCAAAGTGGCAGCGGTTGCAAGATTGGCCAATCCGCTGCCAAATTGGCAGCGGTCAGGCAGCGGTCTGCCTAAAAGAATTGGTTTTTAATCAGGTTTCTCCACCGAAGCCCGAGCAGATATAAATAGAGGGGTTTTCCTCCTAAAAAGGGTTCGTCCGAGAAACAGTTCGTCAGCCTCAAGTTACAACCTAAATCACTCAACAAACTTTCTTTCATCTTACATACAGAAGATTTGAAGACGAAGGAGAAGATTTGCTGCATCAGAGATTGGAAGATTGTCTACAATTTCCACGGGTTCTATCAACTACTTCTCTCTTCTTTTTATTTCAACTATGTGTAACTAAATCCATACTAGGGATTCAATGTGAACCTCTATGAATACTCTGTGTTAGAATTGACTATGATTTAGTAATTCAAGTTTTGTTTCATTCAAATTGGGATTTCTTCTTGTCTATGCATGGTTTTTGCTAGTCTTGAATCTAGGGTTTATATGTTAAGGTTGAGGGATGTGTGGGGTTTCACCAGTCTCAACCAATAATTAATTGAATGAATGAATTTATCGTAGCATGTTATTGCACGTTATCTTTGGTTCTCTTGTTCTTGTGCTTAATGGGTTCTCGACCATAGTTTTTATGCAGGGTTTGCTAAGGACTGTGGTTGAGAATACTTGATTGTGTGCTTTGTGGGTTGTAGGTTATAGTTGATATGCAGGGTTTGCTATTTACTTGATTGAGAAACGCTTGGTGTATGGTTGATGTATTTTCTGTTATGGTTTATATGCAGGGTTTGCTATTGATTGTAGTGGAAATACTTAATTTATCCCAGGACCACATAGCACTAATTATACATGATTTAAGAACGAACCCTTAACTTGATTAACATTCTTTGTGAAAGTCAATTCGAAGCATTGAGTAAACATAGTTGGGGAGCATTGATGACCTAGTCCTCTCACCTCTTGATCTCATTCTCATATTCTTGTTAATTGTTTTCTTAGTTTAATTTAGTTTTAATCTCAAATCAATCAAATCAATCTGAAATCTCTTGGTTATTGTTAATTGCTTAGCTTTAATTAGAATTAGTTTTAGTCGATAAATCTCTTTTCCTCGTGGGAACGATCCCTACTTGTCGCTGTACTTATCTCACGATTCGTGCACTTGCGAGTTAGGTTTTTATAACACGATTTTACACATCAGAAAACCCAGTGGGACAAAACATGAACGAATGGAAAATGAGTATAGTGCACATATGTCCGTTCTGAACTTTGCTCCCCCTGATTGTCTCGTTAAAAACCTTTTTAAGAAAACCCAGTAGGACAAAACCTGATCGAAGGGAAAAATAGTACAATGCAAATATAACAATAGTTAATGTTTTCTTTAAAACATTTCTCACATTTATATTTTGTTAGGGAAAACCCGGTGGGATAAAAACTTGAGCAAATATATTCATTAATTTGTCGAATCAAAGTAATATTTATGATAATTTTATGGATCAAGGTAACATATATACGATGATTAACAAGATCAAAGTAATATTTACAATGATTTTTTTGATCAAAACTACATATATACGATGATCAACTGGATTAATGTAATATTTATGATGATTTTGTGGATCAAATGATTTTTGGGTGTGTTTAGAGAATAGTCTCATTAAAAATCTTATCAGGAAAACCCAATGGTACGAAAAACCTGATTGAAAGGGAAAAGAGTACAATGCACATATTCCCCAATATGATTAATATACTTCATTTGATATGCTCTCTCTGATGGGACGCTCCCTATTATAAAAGTTCTTTTAAAGCAATCTTCTAGATTGCTAAACTGGGGTATATAGATGTTTATTTCATGAAATGAAATAACATCATAAATGATTGGAAAGAGTATAAGCAAAGACTTGCTTTATAGAGTAATTTCCATATGGAATCTTTTCAGAATCTTTTCAACATATTCTGATTGATGGACAACATTCTGATTGATGGACAAACATTCCATTTGATCTATGCTCGACCTGAAGGTCGAGACAATATTTCCTTTCCCATGTCTTTCAATTTTAAACTCATTTACCAAAAAAAAATTAAGAGTTTTCAAGAGCTCTCTAGGAGCTCCAATTAAATTCATATCATCAACATATGTTGTGAATATAGTAAATTCGGATTTCGATTTCTTTGCGAAGACACTTGGGTATATAATATAATTATTATACCTTTATTTTATCAAATATTCATTGAGACGGTTATACCATATCCGTTCAGATTGTTTTTAATCCATATAAGGATTTTTGTATGTTCATCAAATACAAATTCCGAGATCTCGATTTACATGCTTCTAGCATTTTAAATCCTTCCAGGATTACAAATATCTGCATTGAGTGAATCATATAGATAAATTATTACTACATCTGAAGACGCATTTCAAGCCTTTCAAAGGAAGCCAATTTAAAATTCAAAAAGTAATCGTATTCATCACTAGTGAATACCAAGTTTCTATAAGAAACCTTGTACTATGAGTCGTGCCTCATGTCCCATGATCTCGTTTTTCTTATTATATTTCCGTATAAAGATCCATTAATATCCAACTAGTTTGACATCTCTAGGTTTCTAGAGTACTATTGGTTTAAATACTTTATGTTTGGCATATGAAGTCAATTCTTCTTGAATTGCTTCTTTTCACTTAGGGCAATCATGTCTTTTGTATACAATCATTGATATTATGAATATCATAATTATCATTTATAATTTCAATAGCGCTATTGTATATAAAAATATATCATCAATGATTGTTTCCTTATGATTCCACATTTCTCTCATATGAATTATAGAAATTTTCTCAATTTCAATATACTTGAATCTCTGTTGAGATTTCTTCCATTTCAATGGATTTAGTCACTATATGGACTTTATAGAAATTTTCTTAATTTCAATATAATTGTATCTCTGTTGAGATTTCTTTCTATTTCAATGAATTTAGTCATTTCATAGACTCGTATAGAAATTTTCTCAATTTCAATATACTTATATCTCTGTTGAGATTTCTTCCATTTTAGTGGATATAGTCATTTCATAGACACGTATAGAAATTTTCTCAATTTCAATAGACTTATATCTTTGTTGAGATTTCTTCCATTACAGTGAATTTAATCATTTCATAGACTTGTGTCTCATTAGATATATCAGACTCTTATAGAGTTGATTTAGAGAAAGTGAATTTTTTTCATAACTCGAGTTTTGTTTATATTAGGATCCTGATAACAATACCTTTCAAAAATGTTCATAAGCTTATGAATCATAATATGTATCAGATGATTTATTTGTTGCTTTTTACTTAGATCGTTCTTTAGGAACAATCACCCAATCGGGGTTTATGAGATGACAACTTATAAATCTTGTTACCTTTAATATATCAAGTAACAAATTAATAATTATCTGATGATCAATTATCTTTCGTATTTGAGTGATACAAAGATTGAAATGAAACACATTTATATAGAGAGAACTGAACTAGTATCTCTATTTTGTATGAGAGTAACTTTTCATTTACTCTTTCTAGAGAAACTTTCAATTTGAAAATTAATCAATATAATAATATGCAGGTTGTGTGTAAAAATATAAACTCTCAGAAGTTTAAATGATCTAATAGAAGATTAATTAAAATCAATAATAATCTCATAATGATATAGAATTCTTATCTTAGATCATGCCAGAGATGAAATAAGGAGATATACTATACAATCAAATATTTTAAAAACGTGAGCAAGTCAATGACCAATTACAAGTTGTAATGGTAAATAATGATGATAAGTAGTGATCATAGATGAATTATCAATATGTAATATAGAATGTCCCATATAGAAATTGGTAATTGAATCAAATAATAAAATTCTTGTAATTACTTGGAGACGTTTGATAAGTGATTCCGCTGATTCATTATGATTATGAGTACATGCGAAAACTGGATGTTTGAACATCGATCTCAACTGGAGATGTCGATGTTTGATAGTACATAAACATGTGATCATCTTATATACAAACTGGACCAATAAGTTTTGGTAATTATAAATTGATCCAAATTTTTATCAAAATTACAAAATGGCCCAAAATAATTGCAAAACAGTCCATGAAGAATATCAAATTCTCCAAAAGTGGCCCAGAGCAAAAACGAACTTTGTGACCGATCTAGAGCAGATCGTGGGCCATAACCGACGATCATTGATCATCACCGTAAAATGCACTAGGCTGGTGTGAAAAATCGACAAAGCTCACCGACGAGGTGGCGTTGACCCGAGGGGCGATAGGTCTGGGTTGAAACCCACCAACCCAGAAGCAAACCCAGATCAGGGTTTGGTGATACCAAAACAGATAATCTGATGATCCAACACCTATCACATTCACATGTTCATCAAGTTCATCTACTGTCAAGTAGACTACTGATCTCATAATTCCCTTTTTTTAGCAACTCTAAATTATTCTCTCCAGAAGCATCAAACTTGAATGAAATGGATAAAATATTACATCCAGTTTCATTATACGCTAGGATCTTAAATCCTTTTATGTGATACTCACATCATCCTGTTGGATGTGTATGAAATGGATAAAATATTATTGCCAATTTTATTATACGTTAGGATCTTAAATCTCGTTTATGATACTCACATCATCCTATTGGATGTGTAAGTCATTTTTCTCAAATGAATGATATGTAAACATATCACTTTATATATATGAGATAAAATAAAATTATGGATCATAATGATTTTTCGAACTCCGATTCGAACATGAACTGAAAGTTTATATATAATTATAATCTAGAAAACTTCAGATTCTGAGTGGATTTGAAACCCCAGGTTCCAAATAATGAAGTATATCATGAATACAACATTGGATCTAGAATTCCAGGTTCTCATCGGTTTTTAATACCGTGCCGTATGACATTCATGAATATAACACTAGATCCAGAACTCTAGTTTTTCATCGGTTTTCAAAACAGTGCTGACTTAAATATCATAATTCCATAAACTTTAAGTTCTGGTTCGTCGGTCTAACCAATCTCATATATTGCGAAAAATGAACAGTTCCAGAACGGTATATATATATCCTGTAAAAACAAATCTAGAACGGTATATATGTTCTGTAAAAAAACAATTCCAGGACAATATATATGTCTTATAAAAACAAGTCCTATACAATATGTATGTTATGTAAAAACAATTCCAGGAGGCTTAGTTCACCTGCCATATGCATAAAAAATAAATCCAGAACTATAATATTGGGATTTAAAGAGAATAAATTCAGGACTATATATATATATATATATGTTTCGTTGACGGCAAAACCATCTTGTATACGAAATATATATTGTTGTATGTGTAAATTTGATAAAAGAACACGTCAGCAAAGAGGCAATAAAGACATAGACACGTCACCCATTGACTCGTCAACAGGAGGAAATCAGTCAAAAGAAGTGCCAGTAGGCACGCTCGCCGATTCAAAGAAAAAGAGTGTTCGCCACAACTGTTGTCCAGCGGAGAGGCGAAATGCGCTCGCCAATCTAAAGCGTTCGCCAAAGATGTACAGCTGGAAAGGGTGATCCAATTATCCAATCCAAGTATATTTCCACGACAAAAACGAGGGTTAAATCAGATACAAGACTCAAGGATTAAATCCTATTCCGAACAGAATATAATCTTCTTCAAACAAGGAAGAGTCCAAACAGGAAACTAACCCTAAAGAAGTTATATGTAGACTCTAGACTCCTTATACAAGACAAAATAGGAACTCCCCTACCAACACGGCATGGGCATGGGAAACCCTAGAAAAAACCAATATAAATAGAACCTTAACATCCATGAAAAAGGGTTCGAGATCAGAGAGAATAAGCAAGCTTTTGTATGAGAGATTTAGATTTGAGTGTGTAAACTATAAGCAATTCATAGTGATTTCTCTCGCCCTCAAGGGGCACCGTGGTTTTTTCCCATTCAAGGGTTTTCCACGTAAAATCCATCTTGCATGTGTTGATTGATTTTCTTTGTTTATTCGTTATTTATTAACATAATATTGTTGACCGAGTCAATCCAAAAATCACCGTCAACATATATAGATCAAGAATATTGAGATTTAAAGAAAATTAATTCATGACTGTATATATATATATATGTTCCGTTAATGACAAAGCCATATTGTATACGAAATATATATAGATCCAGAATATTGAGATTTAAAGAGAATAAATTCAGGACTATATATATATGTTCCGTTGATAGTAAAACCATTTTGTATACGAAATATATATAGATCCAGAATATTGGGATGTTAAATCATCCATCAGGGATCCTTTTCATTTACATACGATCGTACTGATAACGTGTTGTGAATTAATTGAAGAATAGATGAAGAGCAATTGAAGAACATAATAATAAAGTGTGAGAGAGACAAGAGAGATATGAGAGAGAGCTTTTCTTTGTAATTGATATTTCAGTTGATCAACAACCTAACAAATGAGAGGGATACAAATATATTTACAGTGATCCGAGAACACAACTTGACCACTTGTATTTGTATTGATGATGAGGCAAAGTAGAGAAGAGGAACATGTTGGAGAGGTAAGGCGGTGACATTGAGTGAAGCAAAGCAAAACACTTGGTTGAGAATGAAGCAGAACTGGTGGTCTACAAGTTACACACATGTGCAATGGAGATAAAGTGGGGAGGTGATGATGTGTTAAGTGGTGGGTATCCATACTATATTTATAACATGCAAGGGATAGTATAAACAATTATGTCATGTCATGCCACTGTTGTAGTCTAAAGTAATAATTTTAAGGGGGAATTGCCTTTTAGTCTCCGTAGTTTGTCTTAATCTATGTTTAATCCGTGATTTTTTGGAATTATTACTTTTAATCCTTCTGTAACAGAATCCGTTAAAAGACAAATTCTACCATATCAATTTGACTAAATGACTATAATACCCCTGAAGGTTGCTGATAATATTGAAAAGACTATTTTACCCTTAATTAAAAATTAAAAAACTAAAAATTAAAAACATATTTAATAAATAAAAAAATGGTGGGGATTTATTTATTTAAAAAATAAAAAATAATTATATAAAAAAATGAGAAACAAATAATAAAAACAAATAATAAAAATAAAAAACAATTTAAAAATAAAGTAAATAATAAAAACAAAATTACTAAAAATTAAAAACAGATTTATTAATATATATATATATATAACAGATTTAAAAAAAAACAAATAAATAAAACAAAAATTAAAAACAATTTGCACATCTGATCCTCTTCCTCCCATTCTTGAATCCTTTTGGAAGTTCAGCCAAACCCAGATCTGATAACTTCACAAACCCAGATCTTTCATCTTCATTTTATCAAACCCCAACCCATATTCAATCAAACTCAGATTCAACAAACCATCCACCACCCATTAGATTCAACACAACATAAATTCAATTAAACAAAAGCAGATCAACAACAAAAAAAACCTGTCTCCAACCAAAAAAATTCCTAGAATTGTCACCACCCAACAACCATCAGTAATCGTTAAAAAAAAAAAAAATAAATAAATAAATAAAAAATTGTCACAACCAAAAATACTCGGATTTATTTCATCACCCAAAAAGGAAACCCAGATTTTTCATCTCCCAACAACCATCAACCCTAAACTAAGAACCTCCTCCATCTCAGGCCATACCACCTCAATCTCTCACGCAAAAACAAAAACAACCTAAGAAACCGTAGACTTCTTGCGCCATTGATGGTCCTTGCTCCGTCGGCCATCAAATCAATGACAACAACTGTAGGAACAACCAGGGGCGAATCCAGGACTCAATCTCAAGGTGGGCTAAATTAAATATAATTTTTTAACGCAATACTCTACGGTATAATTAAATTTTATTAATTGAAAATTATACACTTGATATGGAAAACATAACAAGTTTAATCTAAAAAAGGTTTAAAATAAAGAACATTGTAATAGTTTTTTAATTGTTTTTACAAAATAAATTTTTAATTGTTAATAATTTTTTTTTTGGAAAAAATGCAGCCTGGGCTGAAGCCAAGGCTAAATTACATGTAGCTTCGCCCTTGGGAAGAACAGTGGAAGCGCCCCTTTCGTTGTTCCAATCATCAGATACGCAAACATTTGCTAGTCGATTCGACTCAAAAGATATCCGTAAAAGCTTGGGTCTCATGAAGCACGGCGACCCCACGTCGTCACCGTAGAAACACCGGCCAACAGTGACGACACCATTGTCGATAAAATGATCACTTTTAGCTGGGCTCCGCTGCAGCTTTGCTCGACTCAGAAGCCACCACCCTCAGCCCAACTCGGCCAGGTAATGTCAAATCGGTATGAACTCGACGAGTGACGACCAACTCGGGGAATGAGGACTTGGTTCTGATCTGGGTCAGACTCAGTGATGCCATGTAACAATCCGGTTCAAAGTTTTATATTTTTGGACGATGATTATGAAGAAGAAGAGAAAGTTGAATTTGAGTTAAAATATTCTTGTGGGATCGAAGAAAAAGTTAGGGATGAGAATCTGGAGAGAGAGAGAGTTTTTATTTTTTTAATGTGATTTTTTAATATTATTTTTTTATTAAATAAATTTTTAATTGTTTTTTAATTGAAATTATTGATTTTGACGTGGCCCAATAGAAACCACATCTTTCCCAAAATGACAATTATACCCTTAAGAAACTAAGGGGCCGTCTTGTAAGCGTTTTTCAATTGTTGTTTTTTGAAAAGAAAAATGAAAATGAAAATAGTGTTTTTGGTTTCAGTTTTGAAATTTGAAAACGCGTCTAGTAGAATATACTGAAATCCGTATTTTAAAAATGAAAACGGGAAATATGCATCTGGTAGGTTAACTGAAAACTATCGAAAATTGAAATATCAATTTTTACATTTTGTTTAATATTATAACAATTATAAACAAATTGATTAAATAATTAACCAATAAAATTTTTGTAATGTTATTTATAAATTAAACAAAAGTTACTACAACACAAATTGATCTAGATAGGTTGAGTGTCCATTTTGGTTTTTTCTGCTGTTGAATTTGATTGATCAGCTGCGAATTTGGAGAGCAGAAGATAGGCCATAGATTGCATTTACAAGAACCCAAATGCCCAGATTGAGGATCGTATCAAAGAAAGAGGATGAAGGAAGAAAGAAGATGAAGATGGGAAGGCGGATCAACGGCGAGCTACGAGAGAGATCAGTTCGACGGCGAGCGGCGAGAGGCAAAGTAGATTGATGGCGGGTGGCGAGATAGATCTGTTCGACGGCGGGAAGAGAAGACCAGAGGCGGCGAAGAAGAAGAAGAAGAAGAAGAAGAAGGAAGAAAGAAGATGGGAAGAGAAGATTGTGAAGAAGTGATTCAAGAGAAAAAAGAAAAAAAAAAAAAACAATCTGAGTTTTTTTAAAATAAAATTTGAAAAAGATAGAAGAAAGAATGACGAAGGGAGAAGAAGGGGAGTGGAGGACGAAGAAGATGAAAGAAGTCAGTGGAAAAAAAAAGTTTTATTAAAATAAAATATATATTAATGTATGGGGCCCACTTATTTAATGGTATGAGACCCACTTCATATGGAATTCAAAAACAAATTCAAGAAAAACATTTTATTTTTTTTTCAAAATTTCCACTTTTAACACTAGTTTTGTTTTTCATTTTGTTTTTGTATTTTGAAAATAAAATGAAAAACAATTACCGAACATGAATTCGAAATCATTTTTGAAAAACAAATACGAAAATAGGATAAAAAACGCCTGCAGGACAAGCCCTAAACCTTCTAGAAACTGGTTCGTGAATTTACCTATTTACCTTCGTTGACCCTCGTTGACTTGACGGAACCCTATGGAATTGGATGGTAGGGACTGGAATCCATATTATCAGAATAGTGATGGACTGAAAATTACAATACCAAAAAACCGTGAACTAAACACGGATTAAGGTAAACTACAGGGACTAAAATACAATTTTCCCTAATTTTAAATTTTAAACAACTCAACTCAAAGGTCTGATTGGTTGAGTTGTTGTTAGGTATAATCTGTTGCTTCCTCTAATGATATGATATTTAGGGGTTGTCTGGTATGTGTTTTGAGTGCTGTTTTTTTAAAGGCTAATTAGCACGGATACCCCCTGAACTATACCCGAATCTGCACCTTACCCCCTGAACTTTTTTTTTCAGCACTAAACCCCCTGAACTCTCGTAAATTTGCAACCGCTGAAGGAATCTACCCCCTGGTGAGGGGTCTAATTCCTTCAGCGATTGCTAAATTACAGGAGTTCAAGGGGTTTAATGGCGAAAAAAAAAGTTAAAGGGGCACAATGCAACTTTTTGAAGAGTTCAGATGGGCATCTGTGCCAATTAGCCTTTTTAAAAAACAATTTTGAAATCGCGTCTGAGTGTTAAAATTGAAAAAACAAGTAAAACATGTTTTCCTTAATTTTTTTTTTTTTTTTTTTTTTTGTAAAAAGAAAAATAAAAAAAAAAACATAATTTCATCTTCTTCGTCAACTTACATGTTTGCCTCCAATTTAGCTTGGAGCAGTTGACGCCGAAGTAGGTGAGATCCTCCTTCGGCCTTGGTGCTACCGACCTACTCCTCAAAGAGCAGATTGGCAGCTTTTTTATTATTATTTTTCTTTCTTTTATTTTTTCGTTTATGAAACAAGTTTTCATTTTTATTTTGTACTTGTTGCAATTCACCCAACAAAATATTCAACAATTTTTTTTTGTTAATTATTGTCTCTGACTTATTTGATTTATTTTATTTAATATTCAATCAAGTTTATCTAATAATAATTGTCTAATAATTTATTATTTAATGACAATTTTTGATATTTAAGATAAATATTGACAATTTTTTTATATTTGGCCGTTTATCCACCGAATGTATTTTTAGTTTCAGAACACTGTTTTCCGTATATGCTACCAAACGTTTTTGGATTTCGAATCTGAAACCAAAAACACTGTTTTTATTTTTATTTTTAAAAAACAGTAAATGAAAATGAAGACACACCCTTAAATTCTGTATATATATATATATATATTTTGTTTTGTCTGCATTGCATGTATTCAAGAGAGGTATCCTAATATACGTAGGTTTTGTGGAAAGTGCAGTTCTATGTGTGGTTAATAGTTATGTGGATGGCCAAGATGGTCTTGTGGCTTGATTAACTATCAAGCCATCCTTTTAAGCAACAGCAAATTGGTACAAGTTGATACAAACAAAAACTAGATATGCTAATAAGCATTGCAAAGATGAGGGGGGCTGGCTACATACATTCAAGAAAAGCCAACCCTGGAAATTTAAATAAGATTCTTGAAAATTCAATAATGAAAGATAAAACATGTCAAACGAAAAGGGTGCTACTATCAACTCTCATAATTAATCATTGGTTTAACCAAGTAAATCATTTCTTAGTCTTAATACAAATCCTAATTGACCCTATCAGTATGGATATTCACAACCAACAAAGAACTAAACTTTACTACTTTCGATTAAACAGGCAGGGGTTGCAGTGCATTGATACTTATGAGATCATCAACAGCTACATGAATTTCAAAAAAGTCTTCTCATTTATCATATTGACTGTGGTGACATGCAAAGTTCTTTTGATCCAAAAGGTGTAGATCACAATCAATAACATAACCAATAATAACATAAAAAGAAATAATGCAACAAAAATCTCAAGAAGGAACATGGTTCCAGTCTTCCAGATACTGCGGCAAGTATAGATAATGTCATTCCCTGCTACTTCATTAATAAGAGATATGGGACCAACAAAGCACCGTTAGTGTACCCATAACTCCTACGGGTAACCTCAGCCAGGACATCAATGGAGGGGCACAACTGCACAATCTGCATAAAGCATTACTTTGGATGGACATGGGGTTTTCGCATGAGAAATCCTATAGATTGTTTTCCCGGAAACAAGTATGTAAGGACTTCCTTGTAATAATTCATTAGAAAGACTAACATCACCATGGAGCCTGATTTGCATTTCCATAAACACTGTTCCTGAATTATTTACAAACTCAAATGAGCAAAAGCCAAATGGAGAAAACACATTTTTTTTTTAATATAAAAAGGAAAACAGAATAACCCTCTAGGAACATATGATTAATTGAAAAGCTTACCTTATGGACCATTCAATGGAGCATCTAGATCATGTAACTCTATATATGGCTCCATGTTGTAGGCAATATTGTCACCGGCCATGAAATCATACAAGTCTTCGCATACTCCACCCAAGTTCCCCAGGTCAGCTAAGTCATGGAAAATGTCAACCCCATCAAGTGGTGTAGCTTCAACATTCTCATTATGCTCATTATCATGATTCTAGAAATCAAAGAAAAACTTATGTCACAACGGTTAACAGTTTCAAAGAAATTGGAATCAGAAAGCATAAATAAAACAGGAGTTGAGTAAGTACATATAAAAACCCCCCAAAAAGAGAACATTGCAGTTTCAACTAGGTTTATAGGATCTAGCTCACTAAATGTTATCCCCATAAATAAATAAATAAATACCTAATACTTTTATAATAATATCATTTTCATATTCACAATAATACCCGACAAAAATACTTGGCAATGACTTCTATAAATAAATGTTATGTAGGTTGGCTCTATTGCCAGTCATTAAATTTGATTTTGCACCCAATAACATTAGCACACCCGCCATTAATAAAAATTTACTATAAGTACTAAATCTAATTCCAAAAACAGCCTTTTAAAAATCCTCTACTTTCTTTTAGATCTCTTGGGTCAAATTTTTATAGCACACTTGCTCTTTTGATATTTTTTCTCTTTCTTCTGAAAAACTTACTGGGTTTGTTTTTGAAATTTTAATGCTCACATTGTTCTTATAAATCTTTTCATGAGTTCTGTGAGTTGTCATTCGACTCACCAAATACGGACATTTAAGTTTCATGACAGATTAAGATATTGCAAGAGGAAATTCTAGATGGGGACTATTGAAATGCTACAAACCAAGATGTAAACAGGCTATTGAAGAAGGCTTACGAGGTGCCATTAGTTCTTTGAAATGCAAAAGGTTGCAGAGATGATCTTCTTACAGATGTTATTCATCAACTAAGCATGATTAGTTCACTGGTCTTGACAATAACGCATAAGGTTTAATTGTTTTGATAATTTTATGGCTCTTCTAGTACAAATGGAAATATCACAAGTTGACTGACATTTAAATTATTTGCAAGGTATAACTACTGCCTAAGAATTTTAATTTATTTGTGCTAAATCACGATGTCTATATTAATAATTTTGTCCAACATGATATAAAATTTTTAAAAATGAAGGGTGCACAAATCAATTTTTTGGATGGCAATAACAACACCCTTTTACATACAAGAAAGATGCATCATAAGTATGTTTGCTCACATAACAAAGTCATAAGTTCATATTTGAACTAGAAACATCAACCTCTCCTTTGCTACAAGTATCCAAAGAAATTTTAAGGAAAAGCCAAAACAAATGCAACAGAATACTTAATTGACGATGCAAAAAGTTGATCTCAAGAAGGAACCCACTCCATGTGTGTGTGTGTTTATTACAGTTTGTGATTCATCTTTTGCATTCGACAAAAGTGAATACATAAACTAAGAGATAACAAGAAAGGTTGCTGATTTTATCAAGAATTAAATTTTGTATATATATATATATAACATATTCAAAAGAACACCTCTATTATCAAGCATTTCACATGCATGATCAAATTAAATCTTTTTGAACTTCGAGTATGATGGATTTTTTTTTCAACACCCAAAACTCCTCTAACCTTCCCTTGTTCCCTAAATTTCAAATTGGAGGCTACTGCCAAATCCTACAATCTTGGTACCATGAAATTCACAGAATTTTAAAATTTTAGGGAAGTGGCCCCAAGGTGTATTGACCCCTTGGCATATTGGTTGAAAACCCCACTGCTCAACCAAAAGGCCAACCCAGTGGGGTTAGTTTCAATAATACTACCCAATAACTAAACAGTACAACACATTTGATTACTGCAAACAAATTTCAACACAAATATGTTATGCAGATAGTACATCATAAGGACAACATAATAGCAAAATGGCAAGTCAAAAGATATCAATGCCAGAAAACCTGATGAAATAGAGAAAACTCCCCAGAATTAGGTATGAGGAAATAAAGATAAAAAAAATAATGTAGAAAGTAACTAGCACACAGTGATCAGCTCAGCAACCTATGATAAGAGCAAATATGTGATGCAAAGCCATTCACTTAAAAAAGATAAAGAAAAATATGCACCTTATCTAGACCATTTTCAGATGGAACAGATGTGCTATCCTCCTTGAAGATATCAAACATTGATACCATATCATCCTCTCCAGGAAACTGATCACCCACCGTAGGTACATCATTACCAACGGTGACTGGTGGAAGCACCTTATATGCAGATGGGATAGCAGCATCCGAAAGACATGACTCGGATGATCCAACGCATCGACCCTCAGGAACAATGGAGCTAGCAGCTAATGAAACGACTGGGTTAGGCACTGGTGTGGAAAGAACAGCAGAAGACACAACTTCCATACAATTGACATCATCATCATCGTCATCCCATTCTTCCTCCCTAAATGGTGCTCCATATTGAGCACCATTTCTTGGGCCTGGACCATCCTTCTGGAAAACTATACAGAGCACATATGCATCCTGAAAACCAAAGAGAGTCAAATAGTTAAAATAAAGCAACAAGAAACCCCTAAATCAGCCATTTATGGGAAGCAATAAAAAGATAAGCAAACACAACAACAGGGACAGGCAAGATAATCAAAATGAAGAATAATAAACATTAGAAAACCAAGGTAGATTTCAACTGAACACTAATTAAGAGGAACCCATACAAACAATAAAGTCGCAACAGTACTTAGACATTGAAGTCAAGATTTAGAAGAGGTGCATACAAGATGTACCTTTTCATTTATGAGGGAATTACGGCCATATAAAAGGAGCTACATTGTTTCCATTCTCACACAGCATAAAAATTACATTTTCCCAAGAGGAAAAAAAAAAAAAAAAAATCTGATAGAGAAAGAAAAGGAATGAGGATCAGAAAGTGTATCAAAAGAGTGATAGATGGAGATCTACAAAACCTACGTATTAGATAACTACCACAAATTGAAGACAATTTATAGAAATTGAACTCATCAACTACAAGTTTACAACATACAAGAAACTGTAAGAATTTACATTTCTTGTCCTATAAGCAATCACTCTAGAGACCCAAGGTCATTAATAAGCTCTAAATTTCATATTAAAACTAGAAAAAATAAGAAAAAATAAATTTAAAAGAATCCAGAAAAACATGTCTCAACTCCTCAAATTTAATATATTCAATACCTAATAAAATGCTGAAGATTTAAATGAGGGAACAAAATGGAACAAAAAAAAAAGCAACTAGAAAGCACAATCAGAAAATAAAATGAAATAAAAAACAAATTGTATTCTCTCCAAAGGCACGAGAACGTTGCACATGCCAATATTAAGGGAAAAAGATAACACATCAGAACTCTTGTGTATTCTCTCCACAGCGTATGAACCCGCCAAAACAATACGCAAGCGCTAAGATCTTAAGTGCTTTAAAAGAGGCCTTAGTGAATGTCAATAACCAATGAAAGATCTCAATATCTAATTAATTATGAATATGCATGACTTTTGGGGTAGCCACTGTGATTGTCTTAATGGAAAGGAACATTTCACACTGAACAAATGAAAAACAGAAATTACCTGAACAACGCCTCTGTCAGCTAGATCCTTCTCTTCAATTCTATACTCATGCATAACCCAATCTGTCCGGTCACCTCGTGGGGCTTTGCCTCGGTGAAAAACCAGTGTCTTTATCATCCCCACAGCTTCATTATTGTAATGAACAGGTCTATCCTTTCCTGTCGTTTTCCAATATCCAAACTCAGTCGCACGGTTCATTCTTGCCCCGTTGCTATATTTCTTCTCACGCGGGCAAAAGAAATACCACTTCAGATCTCTACTTCTCATACACGACTTGTCTGAAGAATAGGAAAAAAAAAAGTGCATCCCAGTAAGAAAAACCAAGATATACAAAGTAAAGGTAATCTCAACCACAATTAGCAAAAAACAGATAACGAGCTCTATACCTGGTAGATCCCAAGGAGCATACTTGTATATGTCAACCTCTGCAATAGCCTCAAAGCAGAGTTTCTTACCCATAACCTTCCTCTTTAAATAGTACTTGACCAATTCGACATCCGTTGGATGAAAACGAAATCCGGGAGGGAGTGACGTTTTCACCATGGAGACAATGAAAAGACAGTCCCCAAATACAGTAACTTTTGTTTCACAAGTAGTGAATAAGGTTATTGTGGGTGGATCTCCTCAATTGTTAAATGAGGAGGTAACGAAAGCTATAGCCCAAAAAGTATGGTATTTTGCACAAATGAACAAGAAGCACTACTGTAAAACGTATAAAGGAAAACCACTAATGCAGATGAAAAAGAAGAAAACCAGACAGAAAAACTGTCAAGTCCAATGCCGAAACAGGAAGTTCGGCCAACTCCACAACCTCCTCCGGCTCATAAACCCAAAATTACACCGAAGAAAAGATGTATCTTTCTTGCTGGTATCAAAAGACATTTGGTGTGCAATGCAACCCTGTATAAAACATTATTAGCGTCACAATCTGAAATCGGGTACACAAAACCCTAAAAAACCAAACACTTAGCTACTCAGATATAAGCGATCAAGCACACGAAATATAAAAAATAAAGCCAACCCAGATTAATCAAACACGTAAAATTCAAATATTTGATGCTTTTAGGTCATTAAATGATTAAAAAACAAAACAAAAAATCCCAAATCAATCTATCAGGAGCCCTAAAACAAATAATTGCTAAACAGATAAACAAACAAACTAATATCAAAGTTATATATATTAAAAAAAAAAAAAACAGATAAAAAAAAAAGCGTAAAAGTCATGAATTCAATATCTTTAGGTTATGCAACGATCAAGATCCCAAAACCCCGAAAAAAAAAACCCAAATCATACAATCAGAATAACCGAAACAGTAAACAATTGCCTTTCAAAAAAAAAGAAAAGAAACTAATATCAAATTAAAAAAAAAAAAAAAAAAACGCGTAAAAGTCATGAATTCAATATCTTTAGGTTATGCAACGATCAAGATCCCAAAACCCCGAAAAAAAAAACCCAAATCATACAATCAGAATAACCGAAACAGTAAACAATTGCCTTTCAAAAAAAAAGAAAAGAAACTAATATCAAATTAAAAAATTAAAAAAAAAAGAGGCGTAAAAGTCATGAATTCAATATCTTTAGGTTATGCAACGATCAAGATCCCAAAACCCCGAAAAAAAAAACCCAAATCATACAATCAGAATAACCGAAACAGTAAACAATTGCCTTTCAAAAAAAAAAAAAAAAGAAACTAATATCAAATTAAAAAAAAAAAAAAAAAAAACGCGTAAAAGTCATGAATTCAATATCTTTAGGTTATGCAACGATCAAGATCCCAAAACCCCGAAAAAAAAAACCCAAATCATACAATCAGAATAACCGAAACAGTAAACAATTGCCTTTCAAAAAAAAAAGAAGAAAAGAAACTAATATCAAATTAAAAAAAAAAAAAAAAACGCGTAAAAGTCATGAATTCAATATCTTTAGGTTATGCAACGATCAAGATCCCAAAACCCCGAAAAAAAAACCCAAATCATACAATCAGAATAACCGAAACAGTAAACAATTGCCTTTCAAAAAAAGAAAAGAAAGAAAGAAACAGTAAACAATTGTAAAAGAGAGAGAAAAGGAAACCCTACCTAAGAGAGAGAGCACCGGGAGAGGAGCGAGAGAAAGTGTGTGAGGAGATTTTGAGTTGGAGATGGAGAGAGTATAATGGAGGCGTTGTTAGGGTTTATATAAATTCTTGACTTTTTATTGGATGGGGAAACTTGTTCAATAATCCTCGGCTTCTGATTGGTCCAATTGCTTAAAAAAAAAAAAAAAAAAAACAAGGGTATTATCAATTTAGTGCTTAAGTTTCGATGAAAGATCAAAATTTTAAACGTGTTTGCTTTATTATGACCTAGGGTCCCTTGCTTTTTAGAAAGAAAGAAAACCAAAACTAACCACTTGAAACATTAAGGGCTTGTTTTGCAGGCTGTTTTCAGCTTGTTTTCGTTTTTGTTTTCCAAAAATGATTTAGAATTCGTGTCCGGTAACCGTTTTTCATTTTATTTTCAAAATTCAAAAACAAAATAAAAAACAAAACCAGTGTTAAAAGTGGAAATTTTAAAAAACAAAAAAAAACTTGTTTTTCATGAATTTGTTTTTATTTTTCATATGTAGTGGGTCCCATATCATTAATATCTATTTTATTTTAATAAAAAATATTTTTTATTCTTTTTTGGTCTCTTGAACCAGACATCTTCATCTTCCATCTTCATCTTCTTTCTCCTTCATTTCTCTCTCCTCCTTCATCTTCTCTCTCCTCCTTCGTCCTCTTTCTCCTCCCTCATCTTCTATCTTGAACCGCCGTCAATCTCGCCGGTCTTCTTCTTCTTCCTCTTCTTCCTTTTCCTCCTCCACTCGCCGTCGATCTCGTCGCCGTCTTCTTCTTCTTCTTCTTCTTCTTCCTCTTCCTCCTCCACTCACCGCCGATCTGCTCTGCTTCCCCTCTCTCCGCCGATCGCCAGTTGCCGTCGCCGATCTGGTCTTCTTCTTCTTCTTCTTCGTCCTCTTTAACTGGTAACTTCTATTTTAATTATTAATTACATTAAAAAAAAATTGGTTAATTATTTAATCAATTTGTATATTATTGTTATAATATTAAACAAATGGTAAAAATTGATATTTATATTTTCGAAAGTTTTCAGTTATCCTACTGGACGCGTTTTTTCTGTTTTTATTTTTAAAATACGAAATCCAGTAAATGCTACCAGACGCATATTCGGAATTCAAAAATGAAACCAAAAATACTGTTTTCATTTTCATTTTCATTTTTCTTTTCGAAAAACAAAAACTGAAAACGGCTTACAGGACGGGCCCTAAACTTTTGTTAGTAATCACTTTTAAAATTTTATTTGTTAATAACCATTTTTTTTTAAAAAAAAATCAGTGTATGTCCATAAATTACCAGAGTACCCCTGAAAATAGTTTTATTTTAAATCTCGAAGCAAACTTGAAATCATGCCTAAATTGAAATGTCAAAACTTGAAATCATGTCTAAAATTGAAATATCTAAACTTGAAATCTGAACTAAATTGAAATTTTCCCTTTCATCTTCTTCCTCTTCTTCTTCCTCAAACATTAGGGTTTTTTTTTTTCCCCTTTTCTTGTAGATCACCTCGTCAGCGAAGGGGGATCGATTTCGTCACTGGCGAAGTAGCAACGGACGGCGAGGAGGCAGTGCACGACCATCACCCATCACCCGTCACCCGTCACCCACGCCCAAGCCCACACCTGGCCGTCGCACCAACCAGGCCCACCAACGACGAACCAGAAGGTCGCCAGCGCTCGACGACACCTTTACCGGTGCTCGGCGACCCTCAACGCACGCTGAGAGAGAGAGAGAGAGAGAGAGAGAGAGAGAGAGAGAGAGAGAGAGAGAGAGAGAGAGAGAGAGAGTGTGTGTGTGTGTGTTTGGGGACCCTTTTTATATGATGGCTTTCCAGTAATTTCTCAAAAAAATGGTTATTAATAAATAAATTTCATTTGTGGTTAAAAACAAATTTTTCATAATATATGTGGTCAGTTTTGGCAATTTTCACTTTTAGAAATATATCAAATAGGTCCTTCTTGACGGTCAAACATAATGAAAAATATAAATTGACCATTTTACCTTTGTATTTAATTATTGAATGAGAATGACACTTTTACCCTCCAACCTTTTACAATTTGATATATTTATCATTTTGGATTGTCCTATAAAAAATTGACATGTGTTACAAAACTATTTTTTTTTTAAAAAAAATAGAGTTAATTGCACTAACTCACCCTTACTTTATTGAATCTAGTAAGATTCCAAAAAGATATCTTAAATTAACACAGACACCCTTTACCATCAAGTCAATCCGTTAACTTTAATGATTGACTAACTTTGACCTGTGAAAAACCAAATATACCAATGACATATAATTCAAACATAAAATATATTTTAATTAAAAAGTGAAAAATCAAATTATATATATATATAAAACAAGATAATTAGTTTGCAGAAATATCCTTAGTTCGTGGAGGAATCTCCTCTGCTAAATGTAAAAGACCGATCTCCTTTGACAATGATCTCTTTCAGTACGAAGAGATCATCAAAGATCTCTTGTTTCCTTCGACAATGGAGATCTATCATTGGTAGATTACTATTATTTTTTTTTTTAATTTTTAATTTTTAATTTTTAATAAAAAAAATATTTTATATTTGGGATGGTGTGATAAGGGTATATATGGCTTTCTAAGGGTCAATGTTAGTCAACCGTTAAAGTTAACGGATTAACTTGATTGCAAGGGTTTTTGTGTTAATTTATAGTATCTTTTTGAAATATTGATAGATTTAATAAACTAAGGGTAAGTCAGTGCAATTAACCCTTAAAAATATCAATTACTTAAAAAATTATATAATAACAGAAAATTAATAAATACACTAAAAATAAATAAAATCATAAAAGTATTACAATTTTTTTTAATAAAAAACATATAAATGGATCTCCACCGTCCATCTCAAAATGAATGGTGGAGATTAATTGAAAAAAAAAATAGAAAGGTGGAGATCCAATATGGATCTCCATTGATCTAAATCTCTATCAAAGGAGAGAGATCTCCTTTGATGGAGATCCAAGCATCTCCGTCGCTTAAGATAGACTTGAGCGACAGAGATGGAATCATTTCCATCAATAAAGATCTGGATTGGTGGAGATCCAAATGTTATCTCCACCTTTCTAGTTTTTTATTTTATTTATTTTATTTAATTCTCTTAATCTCCAATCGTCCATCACAACGAGATATTTTTTAAATACATATATGTTTTTAATGTTTTTTTTTTTTTTTTAACCCTTTTTAATTTACAATTTTATATTAATTTTAATTTGCGATAAATAAAACATTTTTTATTTTATTTTATTGACACATGGTTTGTTCTTAAATTTAAAAACAAAAATACCCCTAGAACTGTTAAGTTGGACTAACAGTTAAATAACAGAAGAGCCTATTTGATATATTTTTGAAAAGTAAGGGACCATGGGTCCTAAAAAAGCAAACACGTTTAAAAAAATTGATTTTTTCTTAAATTTAGGGACTAAATTGATAATACCCAAAAAATTTAAAAGAAAAAAAAAAAGAAAAAAAAGGAAAATATAGAGGAAATGTAATGACACCACCTATGATTGCGCGTTTGTAAACATAGAAAGAGAATGGGAGAGTAGAGGCACGTTCAAAGTAAAAAATTGGAATTCCGTAATCGATAATGGTAGACATCCAACATTGTTGTCCATCGTATCCAACTTGATGTGGCAGTTGACATGACACTTTCTTATCAACTGCCACATCATTACACTTTCATGTCATCACACCTCCTAATCTTTTTCGAACCCTAATTTTTTATTCCATTCAATTTATAAATACTTTTATATGTAACAAAAAATTAAAATAAAAAATTGAAGAAAAAAATATTGTTTTTACAAAAAAAATAATAAATCCATTTTCTTTATCAGAATCGTTTTTTTTATTTTTTTAATCTAGAAGTTGGAACAAAGATCATTAGTCCAAATCCAAATACTCTATTCTCATATTCAATCAAAACTCAAAAAGAAATTAAAAAAAAAAAAAAAATCATACCTACTTCTTATTCTTCATTCTGATTGGAGTTCTCTATTCTCTCGGATCAGAATCCATCTGTGATGGAGATTAGAATTCTCAATCACGGATGGTCTACAATGGTTCCCATCTACTTTGGGACTCCATTGTATATGGGTACCCACTCCAGTCGTAGAACCCAGCTCTTCAAGCTTTTCAAATAATGTTTTTTTAAATTTTTTTGGAAAGATGCAAATCTCTTAAAAAAAAATTTCTTTTATTATTTTGTTTGAGGGAGATGCTTGTAGATATTTTAGATCTCTTCATCTATTCAATGTTTTTTTTTAAAAAAAAAAAAGAAAAAAAAAGTGATTCAATGTTTTTAATAAATTATAATTATATTTTAACGATTAAGATTGTCTTATTGATGGAGGAGATCAGACCTCGTCCATACATTTTTATTTAAGAAAATTAAATATTATATAAATATTTAATAATGATTTTATATATAAAATTAGGATTTGAAAAAGATTAGGAGGTGTGATGACGTGGCGGCTGACAAGGAAGTAGCATGTCAGCTACCACATCAAGTTGGATGCAAATGATAGATAAAAGTGTTGGATGTCTATCATTATTCTTTATTTTATATATGTGCGTATAGTTCATGTAATACAAATTGCAAGACATTATCAGGCATCTCTCTGTGTACTATCTCGTATTTGTTTTGTATTGAATCATATTCGTTTGAAAACATTTAGATTCAGGTCAACCAAATCAATCAAATAAATGGTTTCGGATATTGCTCATTGCAAAAATCACCTTGGAATTTATTTTTAATTTATATATATATATATATATTGGTTTTAGTTAAAAATATAGTGTTGATGTATGTTTTCAACATGTACAAGTGATTGGTCGGTCAGTCTCTAAGATTAAGCACACAAAAAAAAAAAAGGAAATAATAATGGACTTTTTTTTAATAAAATTATTTTACAATTAATTCTTGAATTTTAATGTTTATTTTTGGTATTTAAATCTATACATGCTACACTCGCTTGCTAATGATTTGATCATGTTTAAAGCTCTAGCTACTATATATACCGCTCTTATTTATTATTATTATTATTATTATTATTAAAGTTATGATAGATTTGTTTAACTTGATTTTCTTTACGGTTTTATTTCGTCAAAGGCTTGTGATTGAATTAGAACATCAATTTAGAGAATATAAAAGTGTTTGGATGATTTGAATTAGAAATTTTGGGAAATTGTTAAATTTGTGGTTGAAATCTTTATTTTGTATATTTCAAATATAATTGCAAAAATTTGTAGTCGATTGATTATGAATTTTTTTTTTTTTTTTTTTCTTTCTAATATATGTTAATTCCAATCATAAGATTACACACGAAAATACAAATATATATATATATATAAATTCGATAATGATTATGTTATGTTTTACCATATCTGCGCATCGTGCTGACATCAAACTAGTTAATAATAATAATAATAATAATAATAGTAATTTAAACATTTTTTTAATTTAATTTCTTTTGATTTTTTTTTTTTTTTAATATAGGAGGCTGGCCTGCCAGGGCACATGAGGCACGGCCCTTTCCCGGCCACATCAATTTAGCACAGCACGGTCTGTGCCATGCCAAGGTCAACCCATTTACACCATTATCTAGTACACCTCTTTTTAAAAGAATCTCATCTCAAACATAGAGCAAATCTATTAGAGATATAGAGCTTGTTTGGTTGGGCTTTTGAAAAACCTCTATCGATAATAGATCTTCTTTTAGTAGATCTATTAGAAATAGAGTTTTTGAAAAAAAATAAAAATTATAGTTGTTTAGTTGGTAGACCTTTAAAAAAAAGGTCTATTCAGAGAATCACATCCCCATAAGTTTTTATCTAGTAGAGATTTAAACCCTACCGGCATTTATATATATACATATAAATAATCTCTTGGTCGTTTTGGACGAATTTCTTGCCCTATTTTGGACCTATATATATACATCTCTTCATCTCCAAAGTGAAGGAGGAGGAGACACAAAAAGAAAAGAGAACACTCTCCAAAGAAAGAAAACTCTCCCACTCCTCCAAGACTCCATCTTTCCTAAATTCCTACATAATCCAAGAGACACTTGACACCAATCTATGATCTTTTCTTGTTCTTGGGAGAAAGAAAGTTGAAGGAGCTTGAAAAAGGAGAGGAGCAAAAGGAAGAAGAGGAAGCTCTCCATTATAGTTTTCTCTAACTTTTTCTCTTTTATCCTTTGTTATAGCCATGTATTTATTTGAGATTATTTATTGTATGGCTATTAGTTGTAATATGAGCTAAACTTTCATTGTTAGGATTTGATGAACCCCACCCATGAATATTTATATGTATTGACCTTTGTTTATCCCTTATGTGCAAGATTGTTGTTTGTATGGGTATTTTTGTGTGCTTAATGCTTTTCAATTGTTTGATCTTCTTTTGAATGAATTTTTGTGGTGTGTTATGTACTGACCGGAGACGCACGTCACGTGCTCGATAAAATGCCTTCTATACATGTCTAGAAAAGTAGACCTACTTAGGCTAGCGTATAAGATTCCCTAGTGTGCCAAGGTTCTTAATGAACCCATTCATATATTCCGAGTAATCGAGAGATAGGCTTGGGTATGATTTTGGGTGCGATCTATTCTACTCGACCGAGATTGTGGGTTAACATTAGGGTGCATGAATCTATGAATTACATGAGCATGTTTTGGGTGAATAATTGAGTCTAGAACGGAAATCGACATAGGGTGGGGTGTAGTCAAATCCTAGCATATTTCTCTCTATTATTACACTTGTGTTTATTTTCGTGGTTGGCGGAAGCGACAACTGAACCGCGGAAAGTTTGGAAGGTTTCTGTCGCGAGGGTGACGCGGTTGGATGACCGCGGCACTTCAACCGTGGCGAATTACTGTCGCAAGAGTGCCGCTTGCATGCCGCGGTTGGGGACTTGGAGGTGGCAACCATGGAAGCTTGGAAGAATTGGAGGAGATGGAAAAGTGACGCATGGAGGCCTAAAAATGGTGCCAAACGGACCGGGGGAGCTCCGGCCATCGATCTGGGCGGAAAACCGACAGAAAAAACGCCGAAAACCGGCTGGACGAGACCGGGTCAGAAGTCGGGTCACGACCGGGTCGGGTCGACCCGCCCGGGTCTGCAAATGGGTCGCTGAAGGTAAGGGACGACGTGACGTCATCATGACGTCACGCTGATGCGAGCAACCTCAACGCCAAAACGCACCGTTTCACTTATGACGTGGCGTGCGCGCATGCGTTGGCCGGAAAATTACAATATGCACCCCTCAGCTTTTCTCTAATCACATAATCTTCAGTCTTTTCTTCAAATTTTGCACGTTGACCCCTGATTCTCCAAAAAGACACCAATGCCCCTGAACTCCAAAAAAATACCTGAAACACTTATTTTATCATATTAAATACCCGGTTTTACCCGAGAAACGAACTCGAAATGATATGGAAATGGGGCTACACTTAGTGTATAAATGAAGCAATCAAATATGTTGAGGTGTATCAAAAGATTTGAATTTTACATTCAACCTCGCAAGTGCACGAGTCAAGAGACTAGTATAGCGTGCAAGCACGTGTATCGTTCCGCAGGGAGGTGGAATCCGTCAACCGTCGCTAGCTTAGCTTATTTGGAAAATACGAATTGAGGTGTGTGTGTGCATTAAATGTAAATATTGCAATGAAAAGATAAATTATGTATATAAGTATTTACAAATATATAATGGATGTGAGAGATGTGGCATATAAATGGTTACACTAAGTAAGTGACTCAACCATAGCAATCACACAATTTCATACAAACATCCATCATCAAAGTTGAAAGCCGTGCTCACTTAATCCTCGTCAATATTCTCTCTCGAGTAACAAAGGCTATACCCACATGCACCAGCAACCTATCAACGGATGGTTACCTAAACTGCACACGAGTTCATTAAGAACTATGAGACACATATAGCGGCTTTACATACAAAAGCCTCGCGTATCTCTACCTTACCCTGCATGTAGTGACCAATCTACTCATGCACGTTGCGTGCTTCACCTCTCGGTCCTTCACACAACAACCAAGGTTCATTCAAGTGATGGCTAACCACTCAAAAGCATTAAGCACTTCAAATGACCACTCAACCATCAACAAACATATTTAATAAAAGAGGCAACAATGCTAGATTTACATCAAACCCTAATGAATGGAAGTACACATCAAAGATGAGACAAAAACACAAAGAAAGAAATACAAAATAGATAGAAAGGAGACCCCATCCGTAACCGGGAATCGAACACCGGGTTTCTCGGTTGTCAATCCGATATGTATTCACCACTATACTATTACGGCGGTCTCCAATCTCATGAATGCTCAACTCTCTCATAGAGAAAGCTCTCTCCTTATCTCTCAAATCTCCCTAAGAGGGATGGCTAAAAATGGGACAAGCTCACCAAACAACAATGTGCAAATAGTTGATTGTTATCATTAAGAACATTCAATTCAAGTTAAGGGTTCATTCTCTTGATTAAGGAATTCACCAAAATCAATTCATCACCCAACCCAAGCCATGGGATGAGCAATTGTGCCTTAATAAAAAGACCCATTAAGCACAAGAATATGGAACCCAAGCCTAATCTAGCATGTGAATGCATAATCAACCAAGCTTTTCTCACTCTTTGGAGCTAATACTCAAACACTCAAATCATTCTAAACATGGCATTTTGGCTCACTCATCAACATACAAACAATCATGGGAAGCTAAATTATACTACTCCTAATTTAAATTACTCTACTCCTAATCCCATTCATGCATACATATCGATTTTTACCATCCATACACATGAATATCATAATAAGAGGGAAAATTATGGATTTGGCAAAGAGTAGAACAAAACCCAAAGAATTTAAGAAACATTCATACATATATTGCACAAGTGTAGGTTTACAAAATTCCCAAATTGGTGATTACATCCAAGAAAACAAGAAATACAAAAAGGAATGAGTTAAAAGGAGACAACTCTTGAAGACACTTCTCCAAGCTCTCATTGATTTCCTAGCCCATTTTTGGTCCAAAGACCACTCCTTTCTTCTTGTAATCTACTCCTAGATGGGTGGATGTAGTGTAAAATGGGTGGTGGAGATGTATGGTGAGCTCCCATGGAGGAAAATCCTCCCTTTTCCTCCATGGGAGCTTAAAGCTCTCACTTATTTGGGGAAGAAGATGGAGGAGGAAGAAGATGATGGGGATTTCGGTTTTTGGGTGTGGGAGGTGTGGAAGTTCTTGTTTCAGACCCCAAATGGGGGTATTTAAAGAGTTGGAAGATTAGGGCATGAATTGGGTGTGAAAGGACAAGATTGCCCTTCAAAATCGGCCAAAAATCGCAAAACTGGTGCCCAGTCGCCTCCAAACCGCTGTACAACCGCTGTACACCCGCTGTACGTACAGCAGGTTGGAGGCGGATCAGAAACGGACACATTCTAGAGTAAAATCGCTGTTCACCCGCTGTACGTAGGGCGGGTGTACAGCGGTTTTGGCATTTCAGTCATTTCCAGCATCGCGCACCGTCACGGAAATAGGCATAACTTCCTCTAGAGACATCGGAATCGTGTTTTGTAAAAACCGTTGGAAAGAGGACAGCTGGGGCTTTCCAAAAATAGGTGGCACGAAACCTAATTCAATTGGAGGAGAGAGATATGGCCCCCGAAAGTTTGGTGTTCTGCACGAGCCATTTCCGTTTCAGCCCTTTTAACTTCCAAAACTCATCAATTTAGCTCAAATACCTTATTTATGGTGAATAACCTACAAAAAGCTCACAAAACACATTATATACAAAAATACGATCGAAGACGAGTACAAACGATAGGAAATGGGGACCTCAAATAGGTGTAAATACGGTCCGATCACCGGCATTTATTCAATTTAAAATAAATAATCTTAAAAGTCTAACAAAACAACTCAAAATAAATTCACATAAACGTTTGTTGACCTTTTAAGGTAGTAGAAAGCTCAACCAACAATCACATAATCAAATGAACAAATTTCTCACTAAAAATACAATATGGGATTGATAAAATAAGATACATTATACAATCTAATATTTCAATGGCTTTTTTCTAACACGAACTTTGAATATAACTATGAAAGAATCAGAACCAGGGAAGACATCCGTCAAACAACCTAGACCAACCAGTGATCCAAAATTCAATTCTGCCCATCCATCGCTTTTTCCATACAATATAGCAACCCAAAACTGTAAAACCTCCATATACAAAATCACCATCCCTTTTTGTATAATTTGTAGTCAACTGGACTTTCAACCTACAAGATTTGTCTTTATTGCCATTTTTGTCTGGTCTGTCAACCCACATGGAATTCTTTGTACAGTGTGTACTGTCTGAAGATGGACAGAATATGTTGTATTATCCCCTTTATAGTAACTAGGTTCCCTAGTCAACATAGTTCCAATGTACACGAAACATGGGGAGAAAAAAAAAAGCAAAGAAAAACCCTACCGAAGAATATTTAGCCTACTAGACTTAGACAAACATCTGCTGATACAATTAAAAATTCCTCACACCAAGGAAAGACTTGACCACCAATTGCTGTCAATCATTCTCTTCTACTAATAAAATCTCTGAAGCCTCCAGCTGTACTTATAACAACATCAATATATCTATATATATATATATGCAACGTTGATCAAGAATGCCACTGGATTGGCGTTTAGCCAAAAGGAAACCTCGTCTGACAACCAATCAAATCTAACATCACAATATTCCATCCAAAACCCTCTGACAGTAGTCATACTGCCTTGTTCGCCATACACATCTAAGCAGCATAAATATAGTTGCTGCAAAGAGAGCACCAAGGAGACACATTGCGGCAAGAAAACAACAATTTTACCGATGGGACACTCATAGCAATGTATTATTCAGTATAAATATAGTTATTAAGTTATAATCAAACCATAGTTGTCGGAGGCTTTAAGCACATCATGGCGCAAGGCAGTGCGCGCGCCCGACTTCTCCTGATTGAAGCGAGGCACACCTTTGACCTTTCCTATAAAAACATGTATAAACATAATTTATCCATAATTTTTCAAGTGACTACTTTTGAAACTATCCATAAAACATAATAATTAAAAATAAAAATAAAAATTAGCATCATAAAATTTGCAAACACAATTAAAATCATCACAATTCAAAGAAAAACAAATTCATTTATCAAAATCAAATTCAAAATCATTATCCCCTCCAATCCCCTCTTAAAGTTCTTCCTCATCTTCCCCTTCAAGCTCTTCTTCACTAGCCTCCTCATATACTAGGTGAGTTGATCGAACTTGAGATTGTTGTGACCCTCGATGAAGAAGCTTCTCTTGATCTAATTCGATAACTAGGCTATCCAACTCCCGCAGCTGTAGCAACATCATTCCATGTCAAATTCCTTCAATTAACAGCATTGCATGCATAATTACGTCAAGGTCCATAGTCCACACTATTTACCCAATACCCACAAAACGCTTCACGCACAATGAAGTAGTAAGACAGCATAACATTAACATTTATTCAAAATTCAACAGCATAACAATAAAACATTCATTCAAAATTTCAACAGCATAACAAATTAACAATAAAGCAACACATCATGCATAATTTTTAACAAAAAAAATTTGACATTCATTCAATAAGCAATTAAGCAATTATCAATCTTAAAAAAACCATTAACAACATAACATTCATTCAAAATTTAAATAAAACAGCATATCTTAAAAAAAAATCGAGAGCATAAGTGCATAACACCTTAAATATGGCGACTGAAAAGATGAATAGAGAGAGAATAAAAAAACGAAAACAACTTACTTGATTGATGAATTGGTCCACTGGAAGTCTTGAACGCTTGGTGGAGGTGAAAACAGACTTCAGCTTACTGAAGTAATGAATTGAAACTCTTGGAGAGGAGATTGGAGAGGTGATGTCTTCAAACTTTAAAGTTAGCAATTTTAAGTCTTAGGGTTGTGTTTTTGCTTTAAAAAAGGGTCTGGTCCCGTCCCTTTATTAAAAAGACAAAAAAGAAATTAAAACAAAAAAAACAAACTAGGCGTGCCTAGGAGCCTTGGCAAGCCAGGTGCGTGTCTCAAGGCGCAATCCCTATGCCCTGCGTTACCCAGTGCCTAGGCACGCTTTTGACAAAATTGAATCAAACCTCTTCACTTTTGACAACAGATTATGTATCGTTCGTGGACCACCTTTAAAATAAGGGAAATCAAAGTCCTGATCCAAACATAAATAAGTATTATCATTACATTAACCAACAAATGTACTGCACTAATTTGTAGCACAAATTACAAGCTTTAAACATGCAATTGAAACTCATTCTTTCTCTTTTGTGTGGGTGTGTAAGCAAATGCTCCCTTCCTTAAAGCAAAGTACATGGACATTATAGATAAATTCTAGCCTTATAGCCTACAAATTTTATAAACCTTAAGAGAGCTGATTCAAACTCGTGAATACTATACAAATAAAGAAACAAAAAGGGAGAGATAAGGAGGACAAAAAAAATAATAAAAGAAAAACCCACATATCAATCCCAAACTAATGATAGATCCAAGGTTCCCAAATATTAAGCCAACCCAAAGATGGAAACCATTAAACTGCATCATAGAGTTCCATCATTTTATAATGAAGTGAGCATCATGAGTAAACACGACCATAAAATTATTGATAATTAAAAGAAATTTAATTATATAGATGCTACAAAAAGTCAATGTTTGTGTTACTTGCAACATTTCAACAAGAAGAATAATGCTCTCCGCATGCTTTCACTACTTTGGATGGACATGTAGTTTTCGCATGGGAAATCCTAGATTGTTTTCCTAGTACCAAGTATGTAAACAGAACTTCACCCAGGAAAGTGAAATCCACCAACCCTTAGATAGTCTAGAGCATGACTCTATTTGTGATAATTGCTTGAACAGACGAGCATCAGCCAGGATAATTAAATCCATCTCTTCTTCAGTCTTCCAACATGACTACTTCACTACACCTCTCCATGGGGTTGACATTTACAATGACTTAGCAGACCTAAGAAACTTGGGTGGAGTCTGTGAAGATTTTTATGATTTCATAGGCAACTATGAAATCATAGAAATCTTGACCAACTCCACCCAAGTTCCAAGGTCTACTAAGTCATTGCAAATGTCAACCCCATGGAGATGTAGCTTCTACATTCTCATTATTCTCATTATCATGATTCTGTAAATCAATAAAAAAAATAACTTATGTCACAAAGGTTAACAGTTCCAAAGCAATTGGAATAAAAAAGAATAAGTAAAATAGCAATTGAGAAAGTACATAGAAATCCAAAAAAAAAATAAATAAATAAAATTTTTTGGTTGTTTTTGAAATTTTAATGTTAACTTTGTTCTTATAAATCCTTTCATGAGTTTTGTGAGTTGTCATTCAACTCACCAAATATGGATATTTATGTTTCATGACAGATTAAGATATTGCTAGAGAAAATTCTAGATGAAGACTATTGAAATGCAATAATTGAAGAAGGCTTACAACGTGCCATTAGTTCTTTGAAATTCAAAAGGTTGCAGAGATGATCTTCTTACAGATGTTATTCATCAACTAAGCATGACTAGTTCACCAGCCTTAACAATAATGCATTGGGTTTAATTGTTTTGATAAAAAAATTTTGGTTCGGGTGGTACAAATGGAAATATCACTAGTTGACTAACATTTAAATTATTTGCAAGGTATAACAGCTGCACTATGAATTTATTTTATTTGTGCTAAATCACAACGTCTATATTATTACTTTTTTCCAACATCATAAAAAATACTTAAAAATGAAGGGTGCACAAATCAATTTTTCAGGTGGCAACAATGACACCCTTCTACATATAAGAAAGATGCATCACAAGTATGTTGCTCACGTAGCGAAGTCATAAGTTCATATTTGAACAAGAAATATCAACATCTCCTTTGCCAAAAGTATCAAAAGTAGTTTTACAGAATTCCTAAACAAATGCACTAGAATACTGAATTGACGATGCTGAAAGTCTATCTTATGAAGGAACCTACTCCATATGTGTGCAATGTCTTAAAAAGCAAAAGACAAGATGAGACAGTCGCCTTAATTCGAAAATGATAAAAAAAAAAAGATGCTAAAATAAAAAGTCATCCATAACATTTAATAAATAGTCCATGGTCAACATTACTAACATAAAGATCCAAAAATAAAATAAACATGACAAAAAAAAAAAAAAAAAGGTTTAAATGAACTTGGATGAAAATGAAAAGGTTTCATTAGTTGGATGAAAATGAAATCCAGGAGGGACAATAAAAAGGTTTAACCTCCTCTTTAAATAGCACTTGACCAATTCGACATTAGTTGGATGAAAACGAAATCCCGGAGGGAGTGATGTTTTCGCCATAGAGACAATGAAAAGACAGTCCCCAAATACAGTAACTTTTGGTTCACTAGTAGTGAATAAGGTTATTGTGTATGGATCTCCTCAATTGATTAAATGAAGAGCTAATGGAAGCTATAACCCAAAAAGTATGGTCTTTCGCACAAATGAACAAGAAGCGCTACTATAAAACGCACAAAATAATAAATAAAATAACAAAAAGAAAAAAAAAAAAACCACTAATGCTGATAAAAAGAAGAAAACATGATAGAAAAGCTGTCAAGTCCAATGCCAAAATAGGACGTTCTACGAACACCACAAACTTCCTCCCGCCTCATAAAGCCCAAATTACACCGAAGAAACGATGCATCCGTCTTACTGGGGTCAAACACTTTGCTACACAGATATAAGCGATCAAACACACAAATATAAAAAAAATAAAGCCAACCCAAATAAAAAAACTCATATATTTGATGCTTTTAGGTCATAAAACGATTAAAAACCAAATAAACCAAAAAATCTCAAATCAATCTATCAGGAGCCCTAAAACAAATAAATGCTAAACAGATAAATGAACAAACTAATATCAAAAGTAAAAAACCTAAATAAATAAACTACGTAGAAGTCATGAATTCAATATCTTTAGGTTATAAAATGATACAAATCCCAAAAACCAGAAGAGAAAAAAAAAAGAAAAAAAAAAAAAAAAAGAAAAAAAAAGAAGCCCAAATCATACAATCAGAATAATTGAAATAGTAAAAAATTGCAAGAGAAAGAGAGAGACCCTACCGAAGAGAGAGCATCGGGAGAGGAGCGAGAGAAAGTTTGAGGAGAGTTTAAGGTATTTTTGTTATGATTTTTCGAGCCGAGGTTATAGAGAAGATCTTTTTGGAGCTTTTAAAGAGCTTGATTTTGTTTGGTAATCGATTAAAAAAAGGACCAGGATCCTCTACTATCCACTTGGTGCTGATCCATGTCGAGCTTTTAATAATCCATTGCCATGTGGGATGTGGCATTAAAACAAATGTGTGGTCCATATATTTGTTTTTTTTTTTTTCACTTACTAAACTAACCTAATCAACATCGTTTTTGGATAGCACAAATTTCCCAAAAGAAAAAAATGAAATCCCTAAATCAACTTCTTTGATACTCATCCTCCACTGCGGCACCGCCTATGAAATCCCTAAATCGGCCTCCAATGGAGGTTGAGGTCGAAATTAGCAATCAACCTCCATTGGAGGCCGATTAAGAAGAAGATAAAAAAAAAAAAAATGGAGGTTATTTCCAAGACTTTTTAGTAATTTTCGAGACGTTTGGTAATTTCCGAGACTTTCTGGGTACAAATGAAATATTTCAAGACTTGCTGGGCAAAATCTTGGAAAAATTCTTTTGTACCGAGAAAGTCTCGGAAATTACCACAAGTCTCGAAAACTACCGAAAATCTCGGAAATGACCTCCAAGTTCATATTTCCTAGACTTTTCCCAAGAAGTGACCAATAGTCTCGAAAATTATCAAAAAGTCTTGGAAATGACCTCCAAAAAAAAAATTTCCAATTTTTTCTTTCATCTTCTTCTTATTCGGGATGGCAATGGGGCAGGTCGGGGTGGATCAAGGCCGCCCTAAACCCAAAACCTGGTTTTCAACGGTTGCCCTAAACCCGACTCGTGACCTGAACGGGTTTTCAATTTCCATTCCAAACTTGATCCGTTTGGGTCAAGGGTGCCCCAAACCTGACTTAAATGTCCCAATTCATTTACATAAATTTAAATTTAATATAATACGATAACTAAGTTTAATAAACATTAAATTCATCCGTAAAATACAAAATACAAATCCCAAAATGACTTGAACAAAAGTACAAAATACATACAACATTTTCAGTATCAATAAAATCCATTCAACATCTTCACCAAAATAGTTTAAACATAAAAAATTTCAATAACAAAATCCATCCAACATCTTCACCATCTCTTTGTCTTCTTGAAAACAAGCATGATCTGTAGCAAAAAAAATAAAATTAGTAAAATTAATTAAATAACATTATTAATATATAATATTAATTATATCATTTACCTCTTCACCATAACCATCACTATCACTATCTTCTTCAAAACAAGTTTTATTTCGGGTCAAACAGGGCGGGTTGGATCAAAAGGGACCGCCTCATACCTGACCCGGTAACCTGACCGGGTCAAGTAATGTGCCACAAACCCACCCCGTTACCCGTTTTTATTGCCCCAAAACTGCCATAAACAGACTAGGGCCCCGTAGGTTTGGGGCGGGTCGGGGATTTTTACCGTCCCTAGTTGTGTGTTCCAATTTATTTATTTTTCCTTAAAAGATTTGATCACCTAAATCTCTCTCCCTTAAAATCACAATAAATCTCTTTCTTCTTCTCTAACTTTGAATCCTCGGTATGTAATTTGTTGTTTTAGAGGGAATTCTTTTAGGTTCTGATTTTTTTTTTAACAAAAATGAAAATAAAACTTTTTTGTTTGTTTTCTGTCAAATGAAGCTGTCAAAATCATTCAGGGGTTTGATGCAATTTTGGTGTGTTATGAGTTTGATTAAATACAGAGATTTGATGCAATTAGACTATACTGATAATGCTAAGTGTTGTGGATTAAGCTCTGTGTTTTTCTTATTTTGTTGATAATACTATTTTTGGAGCTTTCAAATGTTTCGGCTGATAGCAGCTATTTTCGTCTGTGTGTTTCCTTGCTATGTGTTCCATGAACGTCTGGGTGTTGTTGGTTCGTGATTATTTAGGGGTTCTATGTAGTTTTATGTAGGAATGGAAATAAGATGATAAAGAAAATTATGTGAAAAAAATAAAGCAAAATGGTGTAGTTTGGGTGCAGCTTTTGTTTTATTTAGAGGGACAAATAAGAAGAACAAATTATGGCCACACATTTTTTTTAAGACAGGTGTCAGTAGATCTTTAGATGTCGTGTTTTTATTTTTTAAATCCGAAGATAGTACGGTGTTAAATTTTACCGAAGACTGAATAGTGATTGAACCTAGAAATTAAGGGTGCATATATTGGATTGGGATTGTAATAGACAATTTTGGGAAGTAAAAGTCTGGTGGTATTGGATTGCGACTTTTAATAAATTAGATAAGTCTGGTGGAATTCGATTAAGACTTTTATTTTTTTTTTAAAAGTCTGTAATATCTTATGATATTGGATCCAGACTTTCAAGAGGCAGCACATTGTCTGGTGGTATTAGACTAAGATCAAGATTTATAGGATTTTATAACAAAATGAATTTTCTAGACTTTTCAGTGGATGACTATAAATATCAAGACCCCAAAATTGTCTTGCTCTTTCCCATCAAACTTTCCAGACTTTTATAAAGATGATGAAGAGAGAGTGGGTGGTGGGGAATTGTGAAGAGAGAGTTGGTACTGAGACACATTCAACTGGCTATGAGAAAAGATGAGGAATCGAGCAAGTTGTTGACAATTTGATCTGATTGGGAAAAAGAGGTGGGATTTAACCCAGTTTCTGTACGCTGATCTACACCAATATATATATATATATATATATCTTTCTACTGTCAGTTCGTTTTGATATAAAATATATTAGGACGAAGAATGTGGACCATAGATTATGAAGAAGTTTTGACAAATTCATACACTTTGAGTCAAAGTATGTAAATCTAATAGTCCGCATTCTTAGAAAAATTATATATATATATATATGATTTACTTGCTAGGAAAGCGACCCAACGTATGGAGAAGCTATCAGATTCCAACCCAAAAAATGAATCAACATCGAAGCAGTAAATGCTAGCCCACCCGCATTCTGCTTTCTACGATTTTGAGCTTATTTTATTTGATGTATCTTTGCCTCTTTACACCAAATTTCTTAATTGCCATTGCCATTTAAAGTTCATGACTCATTTCCTGACGTTTTTGTCTATGAAACTATTTGCTTCATTTTATTATAGATAGTTAATGTGTTATGTCATGTTAAGATACCTTAGAATATATATATATATTTTATATGTTCTTCTGCACCTTGTTCTTTAAATCAATTTGTGAAAAGAATTTCAAGAGACTGATCTTTGAGAAATACATTTAACACTTGATTAAAAAGATTAAGAAAAGGAATGTACTATTTTACAACGCCTGCACATCGTGCAGGCTGCAACCTAGTTTACTATTATTATTTGTTTTGGCTATTAATTATATATATTTAAAGAAATGGAGAGTCTAATATTTATTATTATTATTATTAGTTTTGGCTATTAATTGTATATTAATTATTTTTTTTTTTAAGAAATGGTGAGCCGCCCATGCCACTATGATTGTATATAAATGACTCTGTAATTGCACATGACATTTGATATTCCTTTCATGCATTATCTATGACAACCCTACATTTTCTGATTCATTTTCTATAAATTTAGATGTTGTTCAATTCTTTCCAATACTAATTTCTTTTATAATTGTTATAGAAAAGAACAAATTTCAAGCACAATCATCTTATATTTTTAGTCGTACACTTATTGACATGGTGTAAACATGAGTTGTATATAGTAGCGAAATCTTTAATAATTTAATATTATGATAAAATTTATTGAAGAATGTCAAAAGAATTTTAAATATTTATTAGTATTCTTGAATATATTTAATCATATATTAAATAATTATAATAAAAAGTAATAACAATATATTAGATTGGTTTAATAGGAAGAATATGAAAAGATAAATATTTATTAATAAGAATATATTTAATTATTAATAAGGCAAAATGAGCCCAACCCCCTTTACTCTTCACTTTTCATCTTTAATTTCTTTATATTTTGTCTCCATTCTTCTCACTATACATTGTACCAATTAATTGAAGCCTAATCACAGTAAAAAAAGATTAAATAATGAAAGATAAACATGTCACTATCAACTCTCATAAAGAATCATTGGTTTAATCAAGTAAATCATTTCTAAGTCTTAATACAAATGCTAATTGACATGCAAAGTTTTGATCCAAAAGGCGTAGATCAGAATCAATAACATAAAAAGAAAAAAGGAATGAACTGCAGCGAGTATGGATAATGTCATTCCCTGCACCTTCATTAATAAGAGATATAATGGTACCGACAAAGCGCTGTTAGAGTACCCACAACTCCTACGAGTCACCTCAGCCTTGACATCAATGGAGGGGCACAATCTGCATAAAGCATTGCTTTGGATGGACATGGAATTTTCGCATGAGAAATCCTACAGATTGTTTTCCTGGTACCAAGTGTGTAAACAGAACTTCACCCCGGCCTTCCTTGTAATAATTCATTGGAAAGCTAACATCACCGTGGAGCTTGATTTGCATTTCTATAAAAAACTGTTTTCCTGAATCATTTACAAACTCAAATGAGCAAAAGCCAAAAGGAGAAAACACGTTTTTTTTTTTAATTTATAACAAGGAAAACAGAATAAGCCTCTCAAGGAACATGATTAATTGAAAAGCTTACCTTATGGACCATTCAATGGAGCATCTAGATCTTGTAACTCTATATATGGCTCCATGTTGTAGGCAATATTGTCACTGCCCATGAAATCATGAAAGTCATCACATACTCCACCTAGGTTCCCCAGGTCCGCTAAGTCATGGTAAATGTCAACCCCGTCGAGTGGTGTAGCTTCAACATTCTCATTATGCTCATTATCATGTTTCTGTAAATCAATGGAAAATCTTATGTCACAAAGGTATCCTAACCAATTTTAATGAAAATCATAGACAAATGCAACCAAATACTAAATTGACGATGCAGAAAGTCTATCTCAAGAAGGAAGCTATTCCATATATATATATATATATATATGAGTAAGGAACGGGGGACACAAATTTTGACATAATATTTGACATGACTTTGTAGTCATTAGATCTCTAATATTTGGATGGCTAAGATTTAATATATTTATTTATTTATTTCATTATCTCTCCTCTTTTTCATTAATTTATTTTATTTTATTTTTCCTCTCTCCTATATTTTCTTTCCTAAATCAAATATATTAATATTTTCTCTTTTTCTCATTTTTAGTTTATCAACTAATCAACTACTCATGTACTGTTAAATCTTTTTTCTCCGTGTACTTATGCCTCACTACGATTTTTGGCCTCAATCCATTTTTTAAAACAATGAGTAAGAATGACTTCATGTATTGTTTCAAAAAATAAACATGAATTCACTATGTTTTTGAACTATAATTTTTATTTTTATGTTACTTTCAATTCTTGCATTAATACACTAATTTCAATTCTTGATTTCTCATTTTTTTTTTTAACGTTCGTATACAAAGCATAAAAAACCCAAATGATTTTATGTGCATTCGTAAATTCTTTATATATTTCAATCTTTCTTTTATTTATTCAATAATAACATTGTGCTATAAAGAGTTGGTTTATTTATTCATTTATTCTTTATATATTTTATTTATTTATTTATATATTCCTAAATTCTTTTATTACTATTTTTGGCATTTTTGCAGCATCAGTGTAGCAATATTAGAAAATAAAATCATATATAATGAGAGAGAAGATAAAATTATAACATAGAAAGAGGGAAAAAAAAAGTTAGAGAGGAAGAATTAATATTGATCGACTAGATTTAAGTTTAAAAAAAATATTAATTAGACTTATTAATTAGGAAAGTGAATATATGAGAGATGAAAGAGGTGAGAGGAGAGAGAATAAAATTAATTAATTAAATATAAAGGAAAAGGAAAATTTATTAAATCTAAGCCATTCAAATCTCATAAATCCAATGGTTGAAAAATCGTGTCAAATATTGTGTTAAAAACTGTGTCCCCTGATCCCTCCCCTAAATATATATATATATATATAGATTACAATTTGTGATTCATCTTTTGCATTTGACAAAAGTGAATACATATAAACCAAGAGATAGCAAGAAAGGTTGCTGATTTTATCAAGAATTAAATTATAGAAGGAAAAAAAAACATATTCAAAAGAAACACATCAATTATTAAGCATTTCAACATGCATATACAAATTAAATTTGTTTGAACTTCAAGTACGTACAATGAATGTTTTTTTTTTTGGATACCTAGAACTCCTCTAACCTTTCCCTTGTTCCCTAAATTTCAAATTAGAGGCTACTGCAAAATCCTATTCATAGAATTTTAATAATTTAGGAAAGTGTCCCCAAGGTGCATTGACCCCTTGGCAAATTGGTTGAAAGCCCCACCGCTCAACCACAAGGCCAACCCTGCGGGGTTAGGTTCAATAATACTAACCAATAACTAAACAAGCAATTCAGAATAAAACAAAAAAACAAAAACTAAACAAGCAACTCAGCACAACACATCTGATTGCTGCAAACAAATTTCAACACAAATATGTTATGCAGATATTACATCATAAGAACAACATAAAAGCAAAATGGCAAGTCAAAAGATATCAATGTCATTATGCCAGACACCCGATGAAACGGAGAAATCTCCCCAGAATTAGGGAAGAGGAAATAAAGATAAAATAAGAATGTAGAAAGTAACTAGCTGAAAGTGATCAGCTCAGCAACCATATGATAAGAGCAGATATGTGATGCAAAGCCATTCAGTTAAAAAAGAAAAAGAAAAAGAAAAAGAAAAATAAAAAGATGCACCTTATCTTGACCATTTTCAGTTGGAACAGGTGTGCTATCCTCCACGAAGATATCAAGCATTGATACCATATCATCCTCACCAGGGAACAGATCACCCCCCATAGGTACATCATTACCAACAGTGACTGGTGGAAGCCCCTTATATGCAGATGGGATAGCATCTGAAAGACATGACTCAGAAGATCCAACACATCGACCCTCGGGAACAATGGAGCTAGCGGCTAATGGAACAACTTGGTTAGGCACTGGTATGGAAAGAACAGCAGAAGATACAGCTTCCACAAAATTGACATCCTCGTCATCATCATCCCAATCTTCCTCCCTAAATGGTGCTCCATATTGAGCACCATTTCTTGGGCCTGGACCATCCTTCTGGAAAACTATGCAGAGCACATATGCATCCTGAACACAAGAGGAAGTCAAATAGTTAAAATACAGCAACAAGAAACCCCTCAATCAGCCATTTCTGGTAAGTAATAAAAATATAAGCAAACACAGCAACAGGGAAAGGAAAAATAACCAAAATAAAGAATAATACACATTAGAAAACCAAGGTAGACTTCAACAGAACACTAATTAGGAGGAACCCATACAAAGAATAAAGTCGCAACAGTACTTAGACATTGAAGTCAAGAATTAGAAGAAAGAGATGCACACAAGATGTACTTTTGGAAGGAGCTACATTGTTTCTATTATCACACAGCATAAATATTACATTTTCCCGAAATAAAAATAAAAACAATTGAGAGAGAGAGAGAGAAAGAGGATCAGAAAGAGTATCAAAAGAGTGAGAGATGGTGATCTACAAAACCTACGTATTAGATGACTACCACACTTGAAGACAATTAATAGAACATCCAAGAAACTGTTAAGAATTTACATCTCTTGTGCTATAAGTGATTAATCTAGAGATTCAAGGTCACTAGTAAGCTCTAAATTTCATATTTAAGAAAAGGTTTAAAGGAATCCAGAAAAACTGTCGCAACTCCTCAAATTTAATATATTCTATACCTCAATAAAAAATGCAGAATGATTTACTTGAGGAAAAAAAAAAGGGCAATTAGAAAGCACAACCAGAAAAGAAAATGAAAGAAAAAACAAATTGTATTCTCCGTAGGTACTGGAACATGGCACATGCCAATGCTAAGGGAAAAAGATGAAAAATCAGAACTCGTGTATGAACACACCAACACAATAAGCAAGCGCTAAGATCTTAACTGCCTTGAAAGAGGCCTTAGTTAATGACAATAGCCAACGGGAGATCTCAATATCCAATGAATTATGAATACGCATGACTTTTGGGGATGTCACTGTGATTCTCTTAATGGAAAGGAAAATTTCACATTGAACAAATCATAAACAGAAATTACCTGAACAACACCTCTGTCAGCTAGATCCTTCTCTTCAATTCTATACTCATGCATAACCCAATCAGTCCGGTCACCTCGTGGGGCTTTGCCTCGATGAAAAACCAATGTCTTTATCATCCCCACAGGTTCATTATTGTAATGAACAGGTCTATCCTTTCCTGTCGTTTTCCAATATCCAAACTCAGTCGCACGGTTCATCCTTGCCCCATTGCTATATTTCTTCTCACGCGGGCAAAAGAAATACCACTTCAGATCTCTACTTCCCATGCATGACTTGTCTGAAGAATAGGAGGAAAAAAAAAAAAAAAAAAGGCATCCCAGTAAGACAAACAAACATATAGAATGTAAAGGTAATCTCAACCACAATTAGTAAAAACAGATAATGAGCTCTATACCTGGTAGATCCCAAGGAGCATACTTGTATATGTCAACCTCTGCAATAGCCTCAAAACAGAGTTTCTTACCCATAACCTTCCTCTTTAAATAGTACTTGATCAATTCGACATCAGTAGGATGGAAACGAAATCCGGGAGGGAGTGATGTTTTTGCCATAGAGACACAGAAAAGACAGTTCCCGAATACAGTAACTTTTGGTTCACGAGTAGTGAATAAGGTTATTGTGTGTGGATCTCTTCAATTATTAATGATTAAATGTGGAGGTAAAGGGAGCTAAACCCAAAAAATATGGTATTTTGAACAAACGAACAAGAAGCACTATTGTAAAGTGCAAAAACGAAAAAAAGTCACTAATGAAGAGATAAAAAAGAAGAAAAGCTGTCAAGTCCAATGGCGAAACAAAAAGTTCCGCGAACACCACAGCCTCCCCCTGCTCATAAACCCAAAATTACGCCGAAGAAAAGATGCGTCTTTCTTGCTGGGATCAAAAGACATTTGGTGTACAATGCAACCCTGTTTTAAACATTATTAGATTCACAATCTGAAATCGGGTACACAAAACCCCAAAAAAACACACTTTGCTACACAGATATAAGCGATCAAACACACAAAAATAAAATAAAAATAAAGAAAACCCAGATATATAAAACACGTAAAACTCAAATATTTGAGTCTTTTAAGTCACAAAACCCATTAAAGAAAACAACCCAAAAAATCCCAAATCAATCTATCAGGAGCCCTAAAACAAATAATTGCTAAACAGATAACCGAACAAACTAATATCAAAGTTAATAAAAACCCAAATAAATTAAACGCGTAAAAATCAAGAATTCAATGTCTTTAGGTTAAAAAACGATCAAAATCCCAAAAACCCGACAGAAAAAAAGAAAAAGAAAAAAGAAAAACCAAATCATACAATCAGAATAACCGGAATAGTAAACAATTGCAAAAGAAAGGGAAAGAAACCCTACCTAGGAGAGAGCACCGGGAGAGGAGCGAGAGAGAGTGTGAGAAGAAGAGAGGTTAAGTGGGAGATGGAGAGAGTAAAATAGAATAAAATAAACCCTGTTAGGGTTTATATAAGTTCTTGACTTTTAATTGGATAGGAAACTTGTTCAGTAATCCTCGGCTTATGATTGGTCCAGTTGCTTATAAAAAAAAAAAAAAAAAAAAAAAAAAAAAAGCTTTTATTTATGGTAAAAAAAAAAAGAAAAAGGAAAATAGAGAGGAAATACACTGCCAGTCTGCTATTTATTGCGTTTTTTTTCCCCTTATTCCTTATTCTGGTGGATTAATTATTAAATTTTTACTCATTATTCTTGGTAAGTTTAGACCAGATACTAAACAGTAAAGTATTAAAATTCTTTTTTGAAATTTATTTGAAAACATTAAAACTAATTTACGTAATTGATTTTTTTTTTTTTTTGGAAATAAAATAATTGATATTCTTAAGAAAATACTTTACAATATATATATATATATATATTTTGAATATACAACAACTGCCGGGACCTGACGAGATTGGACTCTACTAGCGCAGCCCGGATTACAGCTCCCACAAGCGGGGAGAGAGCACCCACAATTAGTGGGACACCAAACCACCCTTGGGAGTAAAGGCCAAGGGGGACAAATAATTAAATATATACACGCACACATTGAACGTTGAACCGTGGTGGTGGAGGCTCCCAGGGGAGAGTCCGACCACATTGGCAAGATACCCAAGTTTACTTTACAATATTTTTATAGAAAGCATTTGTTGTACTACCAGTCTACGACTTGTAATTTGAAAACATGCTTTTGAAAATAGTAATGCACTTAGGGTTTGAGTTTTTAAAGATGTAGGTGAAGTTAAACTCGAAATGAACATTTAATTATTGTCAGATACTCGGTCTCTCCTCTTTTTTCTCTGTAAACTGAGTGAGAGTAGTCTGGGGTTCTCATCTTGTCTTATTGATTGTTTATTTTAGTGTTATTATTATGGATTCTGATGGTATTTCTGCTCTGTATGCATCTTTATCTATTCAGTCTTGTGATGGTCCGGTCCGCGTGATGGATGGTAACCTTATAGATGATGCTAAGCATATATTATCTTTGTGTCTGGTAGGTAAAATTCTATCTAGTAAGTGGGTTAATAGAGATGCCTTTAAGAGGGTGATTGGCAAGATTTGGAAGGTCAACCAGGGTTTAGAGATTGAATCAGTTTCAGGAAATATTTTTACTTTTCAATTTAAGGATGAGTATGATCTTCGAAAAGTTAGTGAAGGAGGTCCGTGGAGTTTTGATAATGCACTAATTGCTATGGAGAAACTAGTCGGGATGGGCACAATTGAATCTTTGAGTTTTAGTGTGGCAGACTTTTGGGTTGAAATTCATCAAGTCCCTTTGTTGTGTATGACCAAAGAGATTGGAAAGTTTCTGGGAGAGATGATAGGAGAAGTTATTGAGGTAGATGGTGGGGATTCTGGTGATTGTGTGGGAAAATTTATGAGGATTAGAATTCGTATTGATATTAAGAAATCTTTGAAACGTTGTCTTCGGGTTGATATTTTAGGAGATGGGTCGGAAACAATTATGATTCTCAGATACGAACGCCTCCCAAATCACTACTTCAGATGTGGTTTGATAAGTCATATAACATCTGAATGTTCTCTGAGAGATCCCATTTCTATAGTCAAGGGTAAGGAAGAATTTATCTATAGGCCTTAGCTCAGAGCTACTGGTTTTGTTCGTAGATCAAATTTCCAATATCAGAATAAAGACTATATCTTGCCGGCTAACCATTTTTCTAATTGGAGAAGTGGTAGAGGAAAGGAGAAGCAGGGTTCAGAAATTCATTCCAGCAAAGGGATTTTGTCTTTTGCGTGCTCAGGGGGAGATGAAGGAGAGTTTTCAGGAAAGAATGAAACGTTGGTTCTTGAGCCAACGAAATTGCAGGAGGAAGGGACAATGGCAGTGGATTCAGAAGTTTTAAAGAAGAGAGAGGTACAATCTATGGATTCAGATCCTAAGTCAGTGGATATGAACTCTCATTAGTTGATAAAGGAAGTCAACAATGTGGATAGTAATGGGGAAGATTTTGAGGCCATTAATGATGATGAAGCGGTGGGAAGTGGTAGAGGGAAGAGTAATTTTGGGGGATGTGTAGATTTTAATTCTAGATCTTTTATTGGTCAAGATATTTTTAACCCATCTATCAGCCCAGTGGAAGCTTGTCTTGGGTTTACTTCGGAGCCCATGTGTGAGCCTGAGATAGTTTATTCTAAGGATGGGCCTAGTTTGGTTGTAGGAGGGGTACAACCCAATATAATCAACACTTCCTCTCATCTTTTATCAGACAGCCCAAAGAGTGTTGTTAGCCCTGTTTCGTTGTCTAAGAATCTTGGCAGAGAAATAAAGTAGCGTAAGTTTGACAGAGATAGGAGTCTTAAGATTTCTAAATCTTCTTCGTTGGTGATCGATGGCAAACGTAAGAAGGCACCAGTAGAAATTGAGTGTTTTCTTGATGATAGGAAAGTGAAAAAAAAGGAGATTATTTTGTTAATAAGGAAGAGGCTAGTGGATTTGGTAATGAGAGAGATTCTGATGGGGAGGTTACCAGTGATGTGGTTTCACCTGCAGAAGGAGAGTTTTTGGAAGAAAGATTATCGACTGACCGATCTTCATCGGTCCGCCGGGTCCAATGAGGATTATGAGTTGGAATGCTCGGAGATTGGGGAGTTCCCGGGCATTCAATTCCTTGCTTTCCCAAAAGCAGGATTTCAAAAAGCAGGATTTCAAGCCGGATTTGCTTTTTCTGATGGAAACAAAAGCTAATCAGGCCAGGATGGAAATGTTGAGAGTTAAATTGGGTTTCTCAAGTATTTTAGTGGTCAACGATATAGGAAAGTCAGGGGGTCTATGTTTATTTTGGTCTACAGCAGTTCATGTTGTTTTGTTAAGTTATTCTATAAGTCATATTGATGTGCGTTTGAGCTTGGATAGTAATCAATGGTGGAGGCTCACAGGTTTCTACGGTAATCCGGAGTCTATTCAAAGAGTGAATTCGTGGAGTCTCCTTCATAAGCTTGCTGGTATGTATTCTATGTCATGGGTGTGTTTAAGGGACTTTAATGAGGTGTTATTTAGGTCTGAGAGGAAGGGTGGTGTAGCTAAAAGCGAGATTTGTATGGCTAATTTCCGAGAGGCATTGAATGACTGTGGACTGGAAAACTTGGGTTATATAGGTCCATAGTTCACTTTGTGTAACAAAAGGGAAGGTTCTGCTCTAATTCAAGAAAGAATTGATAGATGTACTAGTAATATGGAGTGGCAAAGTTTATTCCCTAATTTCAAAGTTTCTAATCTTGATGATTGGCATTCGGATCATAGGTCAATCCTTTTTGAAGTGCCATATTTTTCGGTCAATCATTCAGCAGCTAGGAAGAAGAGGCGTTTTTAATTTGAGGAATGTTGGATGGAAAATCAAGATTGTTTTAGATTAATTTCGGAGTCTTGGGTTGACAGAGGTTGTAGTAGTGCAGTTGAGGAAGTCCTTTGTAAAATTCAAGCTTGTGGTATTAGTCTTCATGTTTGGAATTATCAGAATATGAGGCTTTTAAAGGATGCTATTTGTATAAAGAAGAAGCAGTTAAGCGATGCCTTCAGCAGCCTTGGTCAGGGTTCTTGGCAGATAATTCAATTTTTAGGATCACAATTAGATTTAATTCTGGAGATGGAAGAGAAGTATTGGAGGCAAATATCGAGAATAGATTGGCTGAAAAGCGGAGACCGTAATACGAAGTTCTTCCATATGAAAGCTACTGTGAGGAAGAGCAGAAATTTGATCAAAGGTCTCAGAGATTCGGATGGAGTATGGCAAGAGTCTAAGAATGGTATGGAAAAAATAATTTTAGGTTATTATAGCAATTTGTTTCAATCTAGTGTGCCTTTACCTTCAAATATTAGAGAAATTATTGAAGATATTGAGCTGAGAATTTCTACTGCGAATTTTTCTTTTCTGGAGAAGGATTTTACGGCAGATGAAATCAAAAGGGCATTTTTTGAGATGGGAGCTACTAAGGCTCCAAGTAGTGACGAGTTACCAGCTTTATTCTTTCAGAAGTATTGGGAGATAGTTGGTCCTTCAGTTGTGCAAGAAAGTTTGGAGTGTCTGAATATTGGAGATCCTGTGGAAAATATGAATGATACGTTGATCATTCTTATTCCGAAAAAGAAGGTGGTTGAGCAGATTACAGATTTTAGGCCAATTAGTCTGTGTAACATGATTTATAAAATTGTGGCAAAATCAATTGCGAATCATTTTCGTCAGGTGATTGGAGAAGTGATTTCAAAAACTCAGGGGGCTTTTATTCCTGGTAGATTGATATCTGATAATATTATAGTTGGGTTTGGGTGTATTCATAGGATTAAAAGAAGGAAGAGGAAGAGGGGTTCAATGGCTGTGAAATTAGATATGTCAAGGGCATATGATAGGGTGGAGTGGATTTTTGTGGAGAATATGATGCGGGTTCTAGGTTTTCCAGTAAGATGGATTCGGCTTGTCATGCATTGTATCTCTTCTGTTAGCTATTCTTTCTTCTGAATGGAGAGATTAGTGGATCTTTGAAGCCTTCCCGTGGTCTGTGTCAAGGTGACCCTATTTCTTCCTTTCTTTTTTTTGTTATGTGCTGAAGGTTTCTCTAGTTTGGTGAGCAAGGCTGTTCTTAATAGGGATTTACAAGGGTTTAGATGTAGTTTCAATAGTCCTGTAATTTCGCATTTATTTTTTGTTGATGACAGCCTTTTGTTTGCTAAGGCTACTGCTTCCAATTGTGTTGTTATTAAGAATATTTTGGCTGTTTATGCAAGAGCCTTAGGTCAGGTTATCAATTTAGAGAAGTCTGCAGTTTGTTTTAGTCCTTCTTTAGCTCCTGATGAGTGTTCTTTTTTGGTTGCGATTTTTGGTATAGGGGTGGTTGAGTGCCATAAGAAATATTTAGGATTACCTTGTTTCACAAGTAGGAAGAAGAAGGAGATTTTCTCTATGATAACAAGTAGGATTTGGGATAAAATCAAAGGGTGGAGAGACAAGTTTTTATCTTCATGTGGTAAGGAAGTGTTAATTAAAGTAGTAATCCAAGCCATTCCAACTTATTCTATGAACCTTTTCCAACTCCCGAAAGGTCTTTTGGAGGATATTTATCGGCTTTGTGCCCGTTTTTGGTGGGGTAGTATAGGTTCGCAGAGAAAAATACATTGGTGCAAGTGGTCTCGTTTGTGTGAAGCAAAAGAGAAAGGTGGTATGGGATTTAAAAATTTAGAGTATTTCAATAAGGCTTTACTAGCTAATCAATGTAGGCAAATTATGTGTAAAAGTAATTCGTTAGCTGCTCGAGTATTAAAAGGGTGTTATTTTCCTGATCAGAATTTCTTAAAGGCAACTATGAAGTCTTTAGCTTCCTTTATTTGGAGGAGTCTGATGTGGGGAAAAGAGCTGGTGGAGGCTGGAACGAGATGGAGAGTAGGAGATGGTTCTAATATTCATGTTTACACAGATAAATGGATTCCTAGACTTACTACTTTCAAACCATTTTCTCCTCCAATTCTAGGTCTCAATGCTACTGTTGATTAGCTTATTACCACTGATAGAGTTTGGAATATTCCTCTGATTAATTCTGTTTTTTGGTGTGAGGATGTAAAAGCTATTTTGAGTATTCCGTAGGAATATAGGTGGTGTTTCTAGTGGTGATTCTAGTGACTCTATCCAATGGCATTACGATTCTAAAGGATCATATACAGTCAAATCGGGTTACAGGTTAGAATGTTCCCTAAATTCTGATCCTTCTTCTTCTAATTCTGATTTTCTTTCTAATATATCTACAGCTTGGTGGAAATCATTGTGGAAACTTAATATTCCTTCTAAGGTGAAAGTTTTTGTTTGGAAGGCATGTAATAATTTAATTCATGCTTTTCTGGTTTTGGCTCGGAGAGGCTTGCCAGTCCAATTGATGTGCCCTATGTGTAAGATGAAGAATGAAGCAATTATTCATGGACTGTGGAGCTGTAGTAAGTTGAAGGATTTACAATCCTTTTGGTCGAATAACAAAATCAATACCAGATGTGCCCTATGTGTAAGATGTGCCCTATGTGTAAGATGAAGAATGAATCAATTATTCATGGACTATGGAGCTGTAGTAAGTTGAAGGATTTACAATCCTTTTGGTCGAATAACAAAATCAATACTGATGCTGCTCTGGATGTTAATGGGCAAACTGTGGGAATAGCTATTGTTATTCGTAATTCTACTGGTTTGGTAATGGCCTCAACTTCTCAGAAATTGGCAGCAACTTTTTCTCCCCAAGTGGCTGAAGCTGTTGCAATTCAGCGTGGTATTCAGTTGGCGTTTGATTCTGGGTTGGGTCCATGCTTAATTGAATCGGATGCCGAAGTGGTCGTCAAATGGATCAATAAGTTTGATAATATTTTGTCTGAAATTGGGACTATTATTTCTGATATTAATGTTTTAAAAGTCCAAGTGAGGTGTAAGTCTTTTCTTTTTGTTTCTAGAAAGGCTAACAGAGTAGCCCATGTATTAGCTAAGAACAACCTCTCTTGTGTTGAGGATATGTTCTGGCTGGAGGAGTTTCCTCCTTGTGTAAATTCCCTTGTTACGGCTGAATGTCGTGGTAGGTTGTAATCCACAGTTTCCTTCAAAAAAAAAAAAAAGAAAAAAAAAAAAGATTTTTAAAGATGTTATAATAGACAATTATGATTTATTTTCGTTGTAACCAATCACAAACAAATGATTTTGATATTTAGTTTATATTTGTATGGGCAAGGCACTACTAATGGAGTAATGATATTAGAATATTCCCGACTTATACGAAATATATAATTTCACCTTCCAATTTTACAATGGGAAGTTTTTAATCCTTAGAAGCATCATTAAGTAGAGCTTTTTAAGTAGAACTTTTAGAATAGATATTTTTGTAACAAAGATTCTAACAAAAAAAGGATTTTGGTTGTATAAATTACAAAAAAAAAAAAAAAAAAAAAAAGTGTTAACAATGTATTTTAAAAAATAGTTTTTGGTCGAGTAAATTATAAAAATGGATATTATTGTTTTCCACCCTGAGTTATGAGGTATTGGTCATTTTGCACCCTCTAGTTTTGGTATTGACCATTTTCCACCTTGCCGTTAGTTTTGGATGGAAAAGTGTTCTTCATAATGTAAAATGACCATGTTGCCCTTGCAGTAATGCACCCTCTCTTTTTCAATTTTTAATTTTTTTTTTTTTTAAATCATCTTCATCACCATCATCGTCCAAACCTCGTCCAAACCCAGAAAAAATATCAACATTCAACCCAGAAAAAAAAAAAATTAAAAAAGATTCTAGATCATCCAAACCTCAACCTCAACCAAATTGAAGATCAACACCAAACCTCAAAAATCCAAACCCGGTTCATCATCATCATAAACCTATACAAGAAAAAAAAATGCTTGTTATTCCAAACCCAGAAAAAAAGAAAAGAAAAGAATATTTCAGAAAAAATGGAGATCCAAATGGGATCTCCACCGATCATCCCTCAAGGTGGACGGTGGAGATCTAATATGGAACTCCAACAAATCCGAAACAAGATCCATCAAAAACAAAATTGAAAAAAAAAAAAAAGAAAGATAAACATCATCTTCTCCAAATATGTATCTTTTAACAAATTTTTTATAAACATCATCTATTCTCCAACCAAACCGATTTAACACCCACAAACACAAACAAAAATATTCTCAAAAAAAATAAAAAAAATAAAAAAAAATAAAAAAAAAAACCTATTTCAACAACCACGAACACAACTGAGCCCTCAAACACCAAAATCTTCATCACCATTTTACCCTTTCTATTTTTTATGAAATATTTACCCTTTAACCATGAAACCATCAATCAAACCCATAAAATCACAAAAAAAAAAAAAAAAAAAAAAAATCGGAACAAATCATCTCCATCAATTGGAAACCCCAAAAATAGAACCCTCCCAAAATCAATTAGAAACCAAGAAAATCATTTTTAAAAAAAATCGAAAAAACTCACCTGAGAGTGAGAAATCCAGAGAAATCGAGAGATGTTTAGAAGAGAGTGAGTGAGGATGAGAGAGACTGAGATTGAGTAGGAGATAAGGATGGGAGTTTGAGATAAAGTTGGAGATTTGTAAAATAAAATAAAAAATTTAAAAATAAAAAGATAAGAGTGAAGAGAACTGGAGATGAGATCGAGAGAAGAAATGAGAGAGGAGAGTCAGTGTTGAGGAGAGAGGAGAGTCTTCGAGAGAGAAAGTGATTGTTTTTTTAAAAGTTTATTTAAATATTTATTTATTATTGTTATTTTAATTTTCTTATTTAGTTTTATATTAAATGATTTGTTTAATTCATTTTTTAATTTGTTTTAACTTTTCCATGTGCACTTACCATTATACCCTTACTGACCTAACAGAAAATTAAATATTTTAACGGAACAGTAATGGTAGGGTGTATTTTGGCCATTAACTGAAATTAGATGGTGGATTTTGACCATTACTCAAACTAGAGGGTGGAAAATAACCAATACCTTATAAGTGAGGGTGGAAAATAATAATATCCCTTATAAAAAAGATGTTAACAATGTATTTATAATGAAAGAGTTATGGTGGAATATCTAAAATTTATAAAGGGTAGTTGAAACAATTCATATGTTTTAAAAAAACTTTTTGGAAAAGCCCAAATTTTAGGTTTTTCTAAGTAGACATAAAATGGTTTTTTAAAGTGTAATTGAGACAATTTATATATTAAAAAAGTTGTTTTAAATTTTGCCAAACAACTTAAAAAAATTTCAAAATAGCTTATAGTATTAAAAAAACGTTTTTCATCATTTCAAAAGTCATACCAAACATATACTAATACACTTTTGGAGTATGAAAGAAAATGTGGAAAATTTTAAACATACATAATTTTTTATTAAACAAACATGTGAAGATAGTCCTTCAAAATTTGGAACTATATCATTGCATTATTACATAAGGAGACATGCTTGGCATGATCATCATTGTGAGGAGATCGAAAATCATCATAATTGAATCCATAACTAGGAAACAGAAGATTAGGGAAAAGACACCAATCACCGATGAAGAAAATTATGATATAAATGGTCAATATCTACTAATTTGGGACCAATTATTTTTTTAAAGCTTTCGCCATTGGTGGGATTCGAGCCGCTGATTTAGGAGGTCATTTGTCCAAACCTCAAGCTCGTCCATCTACCAGTTAAGCTACGCCTCTGCTGGCTATTATGATACAAATGGTCTTGAAATATAAGAAATGAAAATAACTTAAAACAAGATTTTATTATTATTTTTATTTTTTATTTTTTATTATTATTATTTTATTTTTTGCAATAGAAACAAGATAATTCTAGTTTAATGAGATCCTCACATTTATAATTTTACCTGATTATATGTTTTTATATTTCTATGGAGAAAATGGGTGGAAATAGAACTCTCTACTCTCTTGTTTTTGAGACTAGATCAACTTAAGAATTTACGTTTAAATAGTGGTGTCAAAATGTGCCGGGCCTGGAGGGCCCGGCACAGCCGGCCCGCCCAGACTGGCGGGCCGTTCCTGGCACGGCCTGCTTGTAGCTCGGGCTAGGCCAAGCACGGCCCACAGTGTGGCCCGAGTCGGGTCACATTTTACGGCCTAGCAGGCTGGCCCGGAACAGGCCAACAGGCCGGCGGGTCAAGCCCACCAGGCCGAACGTTAAATTTTTTTTTTTTTTTACCCTTGAAGTTAAAAAAAATAAAAAATTAATATGGCACGTGCCGACCCGGCACGGCACATGTGGCACGTGCCAGAAGCACATGCCGGGCCTACTGTTCATGAAAACGGGCCGGCCCGGCCCGGCACAGCCAATTCCTGTGCCGTGCCAGGCCAAGCCTGTTTTCATAAATGGGCTCATTAGGCACGGCACATGTGGGCCGGGCCGGCCCATATTGACACAACTGAGTTTAAATGACACAAAAATATGTTTGAAGATAAAAATACCCTCACTTTGTTCTTGCCTTTCAAGATAAAAATGGGTGGTATTTTTTTTTGCAAGTTCGAGATTTATTGAACATTTTTGTAAATTTGAGATTTATTGGGTAAAATAAGATTTTTTTTTTTTTTTTTTTTTTTTTTTTTTTTTCTATTCGTCTTCATCATCATCATCATCATGGACCTCCAATGGTGGTCTCCATAACGGACGTTGTAACAGGTGATTATCGGATCTAGAAGATCGGACGACGCTAAGTTTGCTGGTGCGATTGGTTCCGTCAAATTTGCAACAGATCGATGCAGATATGATGTCAAAGGTTTGGGTTTGGCTTCATTTCTCTTTCCACGTAGCTCGAATATGAAACGAACACTTCATTTACAAAAACTGCCACCCGACGAACATTTTCCAAGCAACTCACCGATAGGGATGGGCGTGGGGGCCCATTTGAGGCGAGGGATGGTCTCCCACCCCCACCCCCATTCCTAAAACCTCTCGCCACCCTCGCCCCCAAACCACATTTGAGGAAACTGGGGAAATAAGGATAGAGGTGTTTGGGGGGAGGTTCCCCCACCCCTACCATCATCCCCCATTTTCCTAATTTCTTCCATTTCTAATCCCAATATTTTTCGATCTAAAATCCAGAATTTAAATTTTGGAATTCGAAATTTGGTCATCTCAATCTTACAATTCACCTTATTTCAATATTCAATCCAATAAATAATCAAAATATCTAATTAGTTTAATATAATCCAAAATTAATATAAAATCGTTATAGTAATATAGATGAGTTAATGGGTTAGTGATTTAGTGGTAGTAGGTGGGTTAGAGGGTGACCGTAGGTTTATGGATGATCGTTATTTATAAATGTGCATGTGTATAAATATATATATATATATATATATACTTGTGTGAAATGAGAAAATGTGGCCCAACCCCACCCCCATTTAGGAAATAGGGGTGGGGGGGAAATGTGCTATATAATTTTTCAACCCTATTTTTATTTTACTTTTCATATATTGAGTTGGAAAAATGAAAAGTAAAAAAATATGTAAATATATTAGGTAGCAAAAATGGAAAAAAATAAGTTGAACTTTAAAAAAATAGACATAAATGGAAAAAAGAATGATAAAATGCTGGAAAATGACAAAAAATGAAAAGAAAAAAAATCATTAATGCTATACAATCCAAAAAATTAGTCCACAAACCAACACAAACAATATCATCCCATGATTTATATTTGTATAGTAACGACAACTCACTTGCCATATCATTTAGATTAAATTTTTATATTAATTATTTAGGTTATACAGTACACCTAGAAATACATTATAATTTGAGTTGATATAACCTTAGAAATACTTTGTTTCTTTTTTTTTTTTTTTTTCTTTTAAAAAAATATAAATTACAAATGAAAAGAGAATAGCACATTACATTATAACTATCATGTCCATTTTGATCATTTGCATAATCAATTAAAGTTGATCGATATATTTACTTTAATTTTTTTTTTTTTTTAAGTCGATTATTTCTAAGTGCAATTTACGAAACACATATCTACTAGAACTCTTTTAAGCTTATTATTTCTTAAGCTAAAACAATTTCATCCCAACATGGAGCAAATCTATTAGAGATATAATCAAATGAACAAATTTCTCACTAAAAAATCAAAATGGGATTGGTAAAATATGATACATTATACAATCAAATATTTCAATAGCTTTCGCTAACGCCAACTTTGATTTTAACTATGGAAGAATCAAATTCAGGGTAAGACATCCATCAAACAGCCGAGACCAGAAAAGAGCACAAACCAGTGATCCGATTATCAATTCTGTCAGTCCGTCGCTTTATCCATACAATATAGCAACCCCAAACTGTTAAACCTCCATAAACAAAATCACAAGCCATTTTTGTATAAAGTGCAGTCAGCGGGACTTTTAACCGACAAGATTCGTCTTCATAGCAATTTCTGTCTGGTCTGTCATCCCAAATGGAATTACTCTGTACAGTGTGTGCTGTCTGAAGATGGACAGAATGTGTTGTATTATCTCCTTTTGAGTAACTAAGTTCCCCAGTCGGCAGAGTTCCGATGTACAAGGAACATGGGGAGAAAAAAAAAAAGAAGCAAAGAAAACCCTGCCGAAGAATATTTAACCTGCTAGACTTACTTAGACGAACATCTGCCGATCCAATTACAAATTCCTCAAACCAAGGAAAGACTGACCACAAACTGCTGTCAATCATTCTCTTCTACTAACAAAATCTTCGAAGCCTCCAGCTGCCCTTATAACAACATCAGTGATTCAGTGTATATATATATGCAACTTTGATCAGGAATGCTTCACTGGATTGGTCTTTTTCCAAAAGGAAACCTCTTCTGACAACCAATCAAATCTAAGATCACAATATTCCATTCAACACCTTCTGATAGTAGTCATATTGCCGTGTCCGCCATGCATCTAAGCTGCTACTGATCAAGGAGAGCACCAAGGAGACACATTGCTGCAAGTAAACATCAATTTTTACCATTGTGACACTCGTAGCAATGTATTATTCAATATAAATATAGTCAACAACTTATAATCAAACCTCCTCAGTTAAACTCAGATGGAATCGTTTTCTCAGATTCTGTATCGTTCGTGGACCACCTTTAAAACAAGGGAAACCAGAGTCCTGGTCCAAACATAAACAAGTATTATCATCACATTAACCAAGTGAACAGCACTAATCAGCAGCACAAATAACTAGATTTAAAAACATGCAATTGATACTCATTCTTTCTCTTTTGTGTGGGTGTGTAAGAAAATGCTCCCTTTCTCAAAGCAAAGTATAGGGACATTAAAGATAAATTCTAGCCTTGTGACCTAAAACTTTCATAAACCTTAGAGCTGATTCCAACCCGTAAATACTCTACAATTAAAGAAACAAAAAGGCAGAGATAAAGAGGACAAAAAATAATAATAAAAGAAAAATCCACATATCATGCCCAAACTAATGATAGATCCAAGATTCCCAATATTAAGCCAGTCCAAAGATGGAAACCATTAAATTGCATCATAGAGTTCCATCATTTTATAATGATGTGAGCATCAGGAGCAAACAAAGCCATAGGAAAGAAATTTAATTATATAGATGCTACAAAAAGCCAATGTTTGTGTTACCTGCAACATTTCAACAAGAAGAATAATGCGCTCCGCATGCTTCCGACAAGTTAAGAAGCCTTGTATACATAAGACCTGAAGCAGGGCAAAAGAAAAAGGGTAAAATTTAACCAGAAAAATTATCACAAGAACCATCTCTAAAGACTTGTAAGTCAGGCCAGAAGGGAAGGGGAGGTTCCCAAGCATGATCTCATTAATACCTTGAAATAGTCAAAGAATTCACTTGGAACTCCCTCGGCATCAGAATCCATGACCTAGTATAACTCAACATTCAGATCAAATTAGGATTGAAAAATAATTTGATACAAACTCACAAATGCTCAAGTATAAGCACCAAAAATAACTGGAAAATATGGAAAGAAAAGAAAAAACATTTACCTCCAGAAGTTCACGGGTTAATTTGAATGGTGCACTCTCAAAATTTACACCGCCAGGGGAATTGGAGAGCATAAAGCCAAAATCAATATGTATGATATGGCCTTCTTCGTCCATTAATAAGTTCCCATTGTGTCGATCCTTTACCTAGAAAAAAATGACGAACAACAGACGCATAACCAACTCATCAGATTACAGATCCTTTTACAGGCAAGCAAATCCAATATAATTTTCACCAAGCAAATGAATGATGATAAAAATATAAGCAAAGAAAATTAAAACAACAAATAAAGAACACCAAAGCCAAAATTTGTAAGAACTAATGAAACCAGATCTGAGAGAGCATAGACCAAAAACAATGTCAGTCAAAGGAGGATATTGCTCGCTCTAGAAATGTAAGCAATGCTTTTCGGGACAAAAATACAGAAAAGAACATGCAGTATTTAATACTACACAGAAGCATAAGCATTGCATACAAGGGTAGAAAATCCTAATTAACAATACCTAAGAAATTTAAATCAACAATGAATGAAATAACAAAAAGAAAAAAAATCTCAATTAAAGGAAATTAGAACTAAGAAAAGGATGAATCACCACTGATAATTGGTATAAACCGATTAATGATATGAACGAGAAATAGTTTCCAGAAACAATTAATGCCTGTGAAATTTACATCGGTGAATGAAATTAAGAACCAAAAACATTAAATCTCAAGTAGAAAAGAAAACTTAGAACACATTAAATCTCAAGTAGAAAAGAAAACTCAGAACTAAGAAGAGGATCAATCACCACTGATAATCAGTAGAAATCTCATGCCAATTAGAAATAGTTTCCAAAAATAATCGCTTTATTTGTATGTCTTAGTAGAGACTAGAGAGAGAGAGAGAGAGAGAGAGAGAGAATCACACCTGCAAAAGGTAGCACACAAGGGAATACCCAGCCATGCTTTCGACAAAATTTCTCTGCAACGACATGACATCCAACTCAAAACTTAAATGTTTAAAGTCCAGTAAAAAAGACATTCCTATATAGTTGTTCATTTAAAAGCCGAGCAAATAAAAATGGTATGCATGGTTATAACTTATAAGCAGTCAGAGATTGGATTATAACACAATATATCATGGTTCAACCATCAAAACTGATTCTACAGAACTGCTGATCAACTTAATTCTACAAAATTACTTCCTTTAATATGATCATGCATGCATAACTTTATTTTCACACTGCAATCTGCTGTGAAAACAGCTGGATCTCAAGACCTCCGTAAATTTTGGAAGTGTTTTAAAATGTAATACTCCACTTCTATCCTTTCTCTTATTCCCAATAATTAGCTATAAATTATTAAATTGTCACAGAATTTCAAGACAATGAATTTGCCCCCAGAAAAAAATTCCCAACAAAAATAAAAAGAATAATAAAGAAAAAAGACAAAAATAACATGTTGAGACCGTTAGAAAATCTAAAAGAATTGTGGAACAGCGATCCAGACCGCAAATTGATGGTAGCCGTTTGAATGACGAGAGGCACAATTTGGGTTCCTGAATTATAAGGAAATTGAAACTGTTTTGGAAAAGGACTTTAGACTATTTTTATTTTAGTTATATTGTTTTATTTATGTTTTAGACTATTTTCCTATTTTAGATTAATCCTAGAAGAGTAATTCTATTATAAATAGAACTATTATTTTTAGGGTTGGTATCTTTTGAATGTTTTATCAATAAAATTGACCCAGTTAGGGTTCCTCTTGTTTCTTTTGAATTCGGCTTTTCTCAGTTAATTGCTTAGAATAGCTTGGGTTAGGGTTAGGTAAATTCCGTTATCTGATTCTACAGAATCGATCGCTTAATTCTGTGAGTGGTTTGATTCAAATCTATCTAACTTTGGATACAAGTTAGGGCTTGTTGTTGGATCCTAATCAAGGTCCTCAACATAACACTAACATTGACAGACAACAAAGCATGAGTGAAAGCAGTTATGCAGAAAACAACATCCACAGTTCTAAAAAGAGTTTTTAAACATTGCCAGTAGGCTTTATTAGGACCTTCAGTAGTCTTGTTGGGAAGTAGTCTTATTTCTAGGTTTCATCAAGTTAATGAGCTGTTCGTTCAATTAGTCAGGAGTAATTAACAGGGTAGCTACAATCCACATGTATTATTTTCGATTTAGGTAACATTTTTTTCCAAAAAATTCTAAAGCTAGTTTTTCCTAGTCAAAACTCAAAAACTGTATATGTGTGTGTGTGTGTGCGACTGAGCGTGTATGTATATATAGTTTCCTATCTTTTTTTTTTTTCATCAAAATCCAAAAACGGCAAAAAGTATACTGAGAAGGAGAAAACCGTAGTTTACCACCAGGGGAGAGAAAATTTATAAATAAATAAATAAAAAGCACAGGGCAAACCCAGAAGTTCTCAAAAAATGGTCCTAAACAAAAACCTATAAAAGTTATTAATGACTTGAATCCTGAGATTTGTATGTAAAGAGAGAAGCAAAGCAAAGAATAAAAAGAGAGTTTTACATATATTCAGTCCAACATCCTAATTTTTTTGAATCTCCACACCCATCAAGATCTGGCATATGTTTCTTATAATCAAATAAAAACACATAATCTAATCCAAAATAATAGAAAATGAAAACATACCACAGATCTTGTTGGATGTGGTAGAAGATAAGGCTGTTGAAGAAATATATCACTAGAAATGCATAAACTCTTTCTTTATTCTTTTTTCCTCTCTATTTACATGAATATCTCAACATGTCATACTTCTGTTAGAAAGAAAGCGAACATCATGGTCCTACTATCCCTTTGCTCATTATAATTTTCGTTTTATTCATTCCTTCTTCTTTCACATGAAAGAACCAGTAAACAGCTCACATCCCTTTCTAATCATTTTACATATCAAAACAATAAATTTACACTTTTTTTGATATATTTTGCATGTACTTTTTTTTTTTTTTTTTTTCTGTTTTATCTGAAGAAAAATAATACTAAAAATACTGTATAGACTCAATTGTATAGTAATGCTAGACATCCCACCTTTTGTATCCCACTTACATCCCAACTAATGATGTGGCAATTGGTAAATTGGATACACATTAATGATGATTTATCCCACTTGCCACATGTCATGAATCCAATTGCCACATCATTGGTTAGGATGCAAGTGGGATACAAAGGTGAGATATCTAGCATTACTCATAATTTTTAACATACTCTACTAATCTAAAAAGATCTTTTTAATGCAAAAAAAAAAAAAAAAAAAAAAAAAAAAAAAAAAAAAATCCTTTTTTTTGAACTATTACAATATTTTGCAATTGGGTTTTTTTGAACTATTACAATATTTTGCGATTGGGAAAAGGGGGGCATGACCGCATGACTCGAACCCACAATCTCATGGATGTAGGTGTGAGGGCTTCTCATCTTGTGAAGCTCGATAATAAGATATCTCTTCTTGATTGTTTTTTAATTAATAGAGTTTTAGTAATCTTAAAACATTATAAGAATATTAAAGTCTTTTAATGCAAATCAAATTCAAAGGTGAACTATAATTAAGAAATCTCTAGTGAACTATATTTGTTTTTCTATGTGAAACACTACCCTTTTCCAATGATATTGGTTCTAACATATGACATCACAATTAAACTAACAGCATCAGATCCGATATATTAGTGCTTTGTGCCCATGCCAAGTCTAATTTTGAAGCAAATTCATGAGTACATTTTCAAGTTTCACGGTCCTTGTCCTACAAACACCACTCCCTCCCTCCAAATCAAACAAACAAATAAATATATAGACAAAGGTAATATTAACAATATTCCTTCCTATAAAAGATGTACATTTTTTTATATTTATATTAATTCTTTTAAATTTCTTCATGGTAACAGTTGCTGTGAAATGTGGTGATGAGCAAACTTGACCAATTATACAACTATCTAAAGGACACATGTATCTTTGCAGCTATATATTACCTGGGCAAGCTTAAAGCTTGGAGAATTTTCTTCATACTTGGCAACAAAGAAATCACGCAAACTTGAAATGTTGGGATATCTACTTTTGATAGAATGAAGTGAAGCCTATAAAAAATTAGAGACATTATTATCATGGAAATAGTAATCAAACCATTGTCAACTTACTGAGAGCATATATATATATATATATGAACAATGAACAATTACCGTATCTGGAATTGTTTCAATGAGAGCTGTGTAAGACGATGTGACCAATACTTCGTAAGGACGCAACCAGAGGGGGAGACCAGCTTCTTGAAATATATCTGTCATTAAACCCCCAATTATACACTTTAACAAACTCAAACCAAAACATGACCAGCTTTACAGAATAATCAAGCATCCCCAGATTCAACCAACTAGAAGACAAAGAAACATCAAACAATCAACATGATATACACATGCGCATGTGCATGCATATACATCCCACTTCATCTGCTGAACCAAACATTTTTAATGCAGCTAACTTCCCACTTGAATACAGTCTTCCACAATAAGCTCGAACAAACTAGTTCCAACACTATTTCTAGCAATCAATTCCTTCCCTCAATCCACAAACAAATAATTTAATAACTATGGTCATAATTTTATCAGTTTCAAAACAACAAAAGCTGTAAAAAGTAAAATCACTTTAAAACTGTGTTTGAATGTTGCATGAGTGGTGAGCTATAGGTCAGTTTTTCATTTCCCATCAATTATGGCTATAAAAAGAATTTGACAACTAAGAAATATAATCCAATTAAACTCAAGGATCCAAATCTAAATCCAGATGAAAACTGAAAGACAGATACCATAACAGTTGAACAGATGGGACGTGTTTATATACTAAATGCAAAACGCCTACTAGTAACCATTGGGGTAAAAAGAACAGATTTAATTGATGGAATCATGGAACAATATGAATTTAAATGCTTCATCAATGCACTCTTCTTTTTTTCCTTTTACTTGATAGACAAGAAACAGATGTTCATTTCATTTTTAAGTAACAAAATCTAATTGGAAGTGAACAAAAGCAGTCCACACAACCAAATATAATTGATGAACAGCTCAATAAACAAACTACAGACCGAACAATAATACCTCATCCTCATGTTATCATTTTCTATCGAAATATAAACCAAACAGTCCACACAACCAAATATAATCAATGAGCAGCTCAATAAACAAACTACAGACCAACAGTAATACCTCATCCTCATGTTATCATTTTCTATCTAAATATAAACCAAACAGTCCCATAAAAATAAAATATAAAAAAAGGTTACTCAACCAGGGAGAGTTTCAGAGTAACAGGCTGGGCAAAGAAGAGTTGAATGTCCTGAACCCTCAACACCACAGAAAATGGGGAAAGGGGAGGGGAGGGGAGGGGAGGGGAGGGGAGGGGAGAGAGATTATAATTTAAAACAAAGTGGATTACCATAAAAATGAGAAATAAGTTGAACAGCAAGATGCTCTTGCCTACAGTCATCACCACTCTTCACAATAACCTACAAAAAAAGAAGAAGATAGTAATTTCATTGTTGCCAAGGGTATAATAAATTAGGGACACAATTATGACATCAACAACATTATACAAAAAAAATAAAAAGAACCGAGATAAAGTTATGCTTTTTCATTGCATAGAGATATCAAGACACAACTTAAGCAATTAAAAATTGGAAAACTATAGAGCCAAAAAAAAGTTTTTATTTTTACAGGAAGCAAGCAAAATTTTATTGATAGAAGACAGTAAGCAATAGTGAACAAGCAGCCCAATAGATGAGCATTCATAATATTAAAACTGGCATGAACAAAAACAAAAAGTTAACTATTAATAAAAGAATTAAGCACATAAATCAAAGGGTAACAAATGATATTACGCATTTACGCCAATCCCACATAAATTAAAGCAGTGCATTTGACTTTGGAAAACCATTCAGAAACTCTGAACACAACAATTATTTGTTTGGCTTACAGAAAAAAAATCATAATATTTATCAATGCATGAAAAATTTTCCAAGTTGTTATCGTAGACTCTAGTAGAACCAAGAAAACAGATAATTCAACTTTATGCAAAATAAATAAATAAATAAATAAATGTAAATGTTGGCCTACTTATCACGATATGACAAAAAAAAAAAAAAAAAAAAACCACTCAAGTACATGTAATAAGCCAGCAACACAAATTAAGGTGGTTACTTTTGATTATGAATAAAAATAATATGGAATCAACCATCAGTATGTCAGAGCTAGATTAGTACACCATACCATATAGGATGTCCTCAATCATGATAAGCTAAATAAAGTTATTAAACGGTTTGATACAAGTCACAGATTCAGGCCAAAGTCTAAAATTCTGTGAAAAATTAGTAACAGATATGTCCAGACATCAATTTTAATAATCCACCGTACAAACTAGAAACTATATGAAGAACTACAATTTACAGTAAGGACAAAGTTATAATGACAATATTCTCACTCAGCTATCATTAGCCCTCCCTATTTTCTATCACCTAGCAAATAACTAGACTTGTGTCACATCTACAGATAAGGCATATAAGAAAAGCACTATACAAAAGGATGAACTTACGGAGCGCAAGTCCCAACCAGGTAATTTTCCATATACTGAAGCTTTTTGTATCCTCTCTTTCTTTACCTCCCAAAGTTCACCAGATAAAGCATCACTGGCCTTGGGTATACCACCATTAGCCTGTTTGATAAACATTTCAGCTATAACATTCCAAATTAAAAACAAAAACAAGAACATTTTAGGTGTGATGAAAGCTCACCCTTGGCTGTGCATCTGATGAATCCTGACCAGCCCCTTTCAGAGGGAGTCCAGGAGGAGCTTCTCCTTTTGCAGCAGCAGCCTGCATGAGTATGGCTTAAATTTTACTAATATCTAAAACAAACATGTACAAAGAAAAGAAAAAATAATAATTCAGATTCCTAGAAACTTGTTTCACAAAGTACAGGCCTATAATACAAACCTAACTAAAAATGTTTAACCTAACTAAATCACAAATGTTACTTCAGCATCTACCGTAAATACGAACTGCAAAGAATTCATTTATTCTCAAGCTTTTCACAAATAAATAAAAAATATTCACACTCATAAACATCAAATTCAATCACAACAAATAGTAGAGTTTAAGACCAAATCATACACAGAAAAAACTCAAAACCACTTAGAAACCAATCAGTCCATAAATCTGCCCAGCAAGACCTCTAAGATATTGGGAAAACAATCTATTTTATTAACCAGCAAAATGATATACAAGCAGAGGAGAAGTTTTTTTTATAACTCAAGGAAAATAATCCCCATTCCCAAGCATATATACCAAATGAATAACTTGTGCATCTACCGCAGAGATGAGAGAACAATTACCAGATGAGAATAAAAGCCTTAATTTCAATATATATAAATATATAAGATAATAGCATCACTAGCAATTCATTCACTCAGTCAAAAAGCCAACCTTCACTTCCTCTATGGCAACTGTACTTGGAACACGGCGGTGTTCCTTCCGACGAGGTGGTCCTTGATCCTCAATGTCTTCCATTCTAACTCCAGGATCTGCTGTCAACACAACCCTTACCCATTCCAAATCACTGCAGTGCGCTGCTCTTGATGCATGAATTACACCATCTTGAGAACCATTTGAAGTGTCAGTAACTGCAGCAGGTTGCATACTACTGCAAATGATGCCAGACTGTGAATCAGATACTTCAGGGACCTTTGATTGGCTACGCAGCTGCTTCTCCACCGAAAGACTCACATTGACAAATTTTCCTTTTGTGTCTGGCTTATGAGTCATTGCCTGATCAATTGCTTGAGCAGTTGACATCGACATCCTATCAGTACTATTCCGATAAGCTTCCTGAGCAGTCCACAGAGGATAAGCCCATGGGGGTGGCTTGGGCAAAAATGCATCACTATTTGCCAGAGGAATCCCTCCTCTAGAAAGCTTTTGAGCACCAGATGCATCCTTTGTGTTGCTAAAAACATTTTGACAAAATGAATCAGAATCTGAACTGATTTCCATGATTTGACAAAAAAAATCAGTTGCAGTAATAGTAAAATTCGGAAACTATGATATTTTTAACTCAAGTAGATAATGCAACTCCATATTTACCTTGGTTGTTCACTTTTCAAAACTTCAACACAGATCAGATAAGGCGCCTTTTCTCTAGAGTTCAAAAGAACAGCTTCATCTTCAGGAATATGAAACACACGATACATCCCTCTTCCCATTGGAAAGCAAATTCCTAAAAATGTTATCAGCAATATTGATATGAGTCAGAAACCAGATGCTACAATAAACAACCAGAAATGCCATGTGATTAACTATAACTAAACAAATAAAATGAAAGTTTTCAGAACAATCAATAACAAGATCTTCTCTTTGCTTTTATCTTCTTCTTTTTTTATGGCCAAACTTAACTATCCTTCAATTGTATAATATCAAATCATACATGTCAAATATAGACCTTGACAGATAACATTAAGTGCTAACATATAAATATACCATTTAGCATAAAAAAGGGCATGAATCAGCAAAACAGATACTTCAATTGTAATATTTGCATACTAAATCACAGAACTATTACAAAAATGGTAGCTCTCTTAGCATCTTTGACCTTTTTATTATAGATATAATGATTTCAAGGACAATATCAGCACAAAGAATCCAAAAAACTCAGTCCTTAAAAATTTTCTTCAGGGAAAGCCCTGAGAAAAACTCAATAAAAACAAATAATAAAATTATGAGTTCATTACGGTTGGATAAAGAAAAATAAGAACACTCATCAACAATCCCAAAAAACTAAAAGATTCTTATCCCGAATGACATAAGCAATCACAATATTAGTATATTACCAGTGTTTCAGACACAGAAACCCATCACCAAACCAAAGCCTAAGGAACTTATTGAGAGTTCCACAGATATAAAACAATAATGCTTAACATGACTTATTTTTTGTAAGAAAAAAAATGTATTATTATTAAAACAGACAACTGACTACAGAACTGCGTAACATGACTAATACCATTTCATTTCATTAGATGACAAGGAGAACATTTAACAGGTACAATTACAAAAATATAGTTGGAAAGCTGCCACCAAAAGTTGTTTACTATTTTTTTTTTTTTTTTTTTTTTTTTTGTTGATAAAAAACAGAAAACTTTATTCAAAGATGAATAAAATAAGTACAAAAGTGAGCCACTTGTCAACCAAAAGTTGGATCCAATATTTTTGAACAAAAGTTCTGCAATTTTAGATTCCAACATCATTATCACCTTTTCCTTAATACCACATAACCCTTGAAAAACCTAGAAAGTTGCACAGTACCACCCTTTTGACAATAGTTACTTGACAAAATATTATACATCAAAAAGACTCATGCATTTTCTCCATCAATGGTCATTGCTCTACTCAAATCTACCAGGACTAAATATGTACCTCCGCTGCTTTGAACCTCAGCTATGCGCAAATTGATCTCTGCAAGCGACTAGAAAGTAGATACACAAGAATGACACAAAGAAGAAATGTATCAGAAAATACACAAGCAGAACATATCACTGCATATAATAGAAGCAGTAATATAAGTCAAAGTAAGCCTAACAAATCATAAAAAACCATAAACAACCTCCCGAAGAGCAATTTTCCGATCTTCAACAGGAAAAATATCCACTAAGCCATATGATGTCTCACATAATATGTGCACAAAATCCAATGATTCGTGATAAGCTCCTTTGCGAAATTGTGATGCTGTATTAATTGGTAGTGGGGGTTTGGCATTTGACTTCTCATTCTGCTGCTTTGGTGAACCAGGACGTTTCTGCTTTTACAAAAGAATAGAAAAATATGAGACCCAAATGGACATGCAGCAATAGGCCTTATCAAGCAGAGCAAATACAAGAAACAATTACAGCACTCTCATGACACAGGCTATAACTGCTCTATACAAGATCAAGTGATACGGCATCCATTTAAAAAATCTATGGACCATTTTGTCTAACAAAATTCCATATAACCCTAAAGTAATTTCATCTTCAAAATTTACGTCAAGAGACATGTGAAGAACATGATATATATTTGATCAGAAAAAAATACATATTAAAAATCAAACAAGGTACAAGAAAGAAATGCTGACCACAGAAAGAGTGGACAAGCTACAAACAAAAATACAGCCAACATGAGCTGAAACACAGGACCTTCAAAAACAATCCCCCTCAAAAGCAAACAAAACCAAAACATTTACCAAGGAAAAAGAGCTTGACATACATTATACATATACATTAGAAATTCTCAAGTACGGGATTCATATGCAATGCAGGAAGTCTTGATCATCCATGTAAAAGTTTAACGGGTTTCTGACATGATCAAATCTGTCAAGACCTCTACATGAATGATATTATGTGTGTTATTTTCTCTTATATGGTGTCACCTCACTTTATAAACTGAGGTGCAAGCTATTACTTTGTCTTTTTAGTGTAAAAAAAGGTAGCACCCTACTTCATAAAATGAGACATCTCTCTCTCTCTCTATATATATATAGTTAGTTAGTTAGATAGATATATAACTATATATATAGTTATATAGTTATATATATATATATATACAATTTTTCTATTGTCAGCTCGTTTGCAGCAAAGAAATTAAAATTAACACTACAAGGAAAAATAACTGAAATTGCAAAAAGTTGGGGTTAAGGAGCTATATGTGAAGAAAGTAAGAGGTTTTTTCATGATGTTACAAGGAGAAGCGGTGTTTCTTGGAACTGTTGATCAATTCAGTGAGTTCTACTTACAAAGTGTAACAGAACTGTCTGTAAGGCGGAGGAGGTTTGCTTTGTGTAATGGAGAAAAAGCAAATTCTTATTAACAAAAGAAGCATATAGAGTGAATAAGCAGTTCACCTTTTATAAGTTACAGTTTATCATAATAATGCCAGATTGGTGGACCTGACTTTGGACAGATGATGCTATACAAGAAAGCGAGAAAGGAAAAACAAAATGAAAAAAATAAAAGAAAAAGGAAAAAAGGAAAAAAAGATTAAAAGGTCAATACAATCCTAAAAGGAACAAGGATGACTAAAATTGGAGAAATTATCATTCATAAGAATGCCATCAAGAACTACTCATGTATGCCGACATTGGAATTCCACTCCCCTGCTGCCCTACTATTTCTTTCATCATGCAACCCGAATTACGCAACAAGAAAATTGGTCTCCAAACATCTTGAGATTTGAGAATATGGATGATGGCTTCAGCTTGATATTTCAAGATGAAAATGGTATTGGATACCATTCATATGAAGTGAACAGTTTATTTAAATGGGTCCATCTGGAATATAAGGGTCTCTCTCAATTACTTAAGCAATAAATTTATGGACTTGTAAGACTAGATGGATTTGCTGTTGAAAAGTGATTACTTTCACTTTGTCTTCGTCTTATAATGAAAAGCTCCCTTCAACATAAAATGGTGAACAAATTTCTTATTTCTTCAGATTGAAAGCAACACCATTTGACATGCGCTCCATAAATTGCTTCCTAGTCCAAATATAAATCATTGCCTTCCAATTTCTTTCAATCATGCAAGACTGCATAGCAGTAAAATCAATATCCTTTTGAGTATGTGTATGCAAAATAAGGGTTTGTTAACATGGACAATGTACAAGATCAAGGTAATAAAAGTTAATTTCTTCCTATTTCATTCTTACAAAATGCCACAGGCCTTGAATATTCATTAGGCGCACCAAAGTCCAAACAATACAAGCCATCTCGTAACTTGAGAATTAAAAAATGTAGAGTTTAAAAGGAAACTAGAGTCTTCATTTCATGCACGTGAAAGAATTGTCTCTAGAGGAGCAGAATGTACAAGTTTAACAGCTAACTACTACAGCAGATATAAATTGATTAAACACATCCATGTCATTCCTTTGGGGATATAAGGGGTGAGTAACATAATAATATACATCATATCCTGTACCCATACATATATGAATAATCCCATCTATAACAATAATATTATGGGCCAATTAATAAGTGAAAATGAAAACAAAAGACTCTTAAAAATTTGTCCCATATTAGATTGTTGGGATGATAACTAGCATACACTAGGTAAAGACAGAGTAATTGTGATAATTCAAAAACCAAAGATATCTGTGAGGTCAATTACATATTTTAGAGACTATTAGTCATTCAAATATGGTTTTGAAAAAGAAAAAAGTATTCCAACAGAAATAAGTGACAGTGCACTCTTCTTCTATAAGTGTTAAAAGTGAAATTATATCATTATTGGCAATATTAATGAATTATAGGCACATAGATTTGAAAGAAGAAAAAGAGATGTAAAGGAAAATCAAGATTTCAAAATCAGCCAGACAGTTAACAACTATAACCTAAATGTAAACAAACCTCATTGTGCTTCTTCGAACCAAAAAGCTCTGAGTCTTCAACTGACCGATCACGATCTCTGAACAGTTTGCGGAAAAAGTTCTCAGTCCCAGGGCTGCTTTCAAACAAGCCACCACTGTTGCTATTTTCATTTGCAGGAGTATTTTTGGCATCTTCAGGATGCACACGAAACAATCTTCGAAACAGTGAAAAATCCGAAGATTCTTCATCCTCAGCATTGTTATTTCCCTCATCAATTTTATCATTTCCATCTTTCTTATCCTTAAAGAATTTCCGGAAGAACCCTTCTTTTTCATCATCTTCGGCAGATTTTAAACTTTTTTCTTCAGAGTTCACCATCTCGTCATCCTCATTCCCATCATTTCCATCCTTCTTATCCTCAAACTTTTCTTTGAAAAACTTCTTAAAAAACCCTTCTTTCTCATCATCTTCCAATGACTTTGCCACTGACTTTTCATCAGAATCACTCTTGCTATCACGAAACAACCTCTTAAAAAACCCTTCTGAGCTTGATGTCAACTCCTCATCCTCAGTTTTACTATCCCTTAAAAGCCGCTTGAAGAACCCATCTGAACTTGACATTAACTCTTCATCTTCAACTCGACTATCCCGCAAAAGCCTCTTGAAGAACCCATCCTTTTCACTCTCTTCCTCTTCCTTGTCAACTGATTTCCTGAACAATAAAGCATCTCTCACTTTCGGACCTGGCATGAATTTCTTAAAAATCTTATTTTCCTCAGGTGTTAACTGACTAGCATCCTCTTGCAGAATATTTCTTGATGAGGGTGAAAACGATAACGACCTTTGCATTGGTGGGGAAGATGCTAACGACAGCAACCGCTGTTTCGATGACAATATCTTACTTAAAACCTGGTTCTTACTCCCTGGACTCGAACCGTCATTATGTGGCCGCACAAGAGGTGGCCACTCGCCCATCAAAGTGGCTGCTATTTGACACTTCTCCTGAATCCTACTGATACCCTCATTATCATCCGTATCCTCTAATTCCGCCATCAAAAACCAATGCACTTTTAAAGCAATCTTAAGCGACTTCGAGCACATATCAATAACAAATTTATCCAAAGATGGGCTAGGCTTATGAATTGACATATAACAAATTTGAAACAAGTAACCCTCAATACCCAATAATGGAAGCGTATACATTCTATTACATAAATAATCCCGCACACCTGAGTGCTCATGCTTGTATAGGTAGCTAACAGCAATCCACTCACAAAAGAAAGAAGAGTCAAAGAAGCGAATGAGCCACCCATTCTCACTGGAATCACTGGTGATGTGAGTCCGTGAGGTGATTTCACGAGGTGACTCATCCGATTCTCCACGAACCAGTCCTAAAAGTCGCACCATTGTTATAGTATCAACAACCAATCTACCATCATAAACCCTTGCAACCTCTCACAATCGGATCAAATAAAGCCCTAATTAACTTCAAAATCCTAAACAAGTAATCGAAATCGAATCATAACAGAAACCAGAGCAGTCTCCTGATATAAACCTTCGAAATGCCTTAAACCTTCGTTGTAAACCCTAATTTTCTAACCGGCAGCAAGTCACAACTCCTCGGAAATTCGTTCAAAACGTTCACTTTGAAACCTCTCGAAATCACACTTGTGATCACAAACCCTAATTCAATAACATACACATGCACGCACGTAAGCTAGACAATCGAGTAATATTTTCTGACTATTTCTCGAGAAAATGGCAGCGAAAATGATCATGAATTTCTCTCCTGGCGAGAAAGTAAAAAAAAAAAAAAAAAAAAAAAAAAAAATGGATTTATAGAGAAGAGAAAATGAATTTGGCTTACACAGAAACAGAAAAATCTGATGTTGCGCGAGAAAAAGGTAATTGGATCGTCTGATGCTTCCGTCAAAACGACGTCGTGTTGGGTGGTCTGAGGTGGCCTAAGGTGGCGATGGTGGTGCTGATGGTCTTCAATGTTGTTGAGGAGAGAGAGAAAACGAAGGTAATAATAATTATTTATTTATTTATTTAATGTGTGAAATTATGGGTTTTGCTAACGTGCGTTGTCGGGTGGATCATCGTTTTCGTTTTCCCTCCAAAGTAACGTAATATTTTTTAGGTATAATGTTTTGTTGGTCAATTTTTCAAATTTTAAAATCAAATATTTTCATATTATTGTTATTATTTGAGAAGAAGTGAGCAATTTAATATAAAAAATAAAAATAAATGTAAATAAATATATTTTATTTCAAACAAAAATGTAAAAAATGTATATATTTGGTTAATATGTATACACTGTTATATATAAAAAAAAGTATATAATATAAATTAATTTGTTTCTTGTATATTCTGAACAATTATACATAAATAGGATATGATATAATTATATTAAATGTTTAAACAAAAATTAGTTATAAAATGAAACATGTTGAAATTTTTTTTACATAATTAATATAATAAATTCAAAGTTTTTAGGAAGAAACACAACTAGAATGTATAATCAATCTTATAGTGTAAGTGTAAGGGGCTGTTTGTTTCTTTATCTAAAGTCTTATAACACCTTAATTTGTTAGACATATAGATAAGTATTATAAATTAAGATACTATGATATGTTTTTTTTTTTTTTTTCCATTTTGAATGATTTATTACAAATATAAAATTGATTATGTTGTATTAGGGTTTCTTTAAAATTTGGAATTTCATTTTTTAAATAAGATAAAAGTAAAAAATTTTAACTTTTTCTAAAAAATACATATATATATATATTAAAATAATATATAAGTTGGAAAAATAAAAAAACTGATTTATCTTAATTTAAGATATAAGAGGTAATAAGTCTTATAATGAAAAAAACAAACAGACCCTAAATGTAAGAGGATACCATTAATCCAACTTTATCTCATCAAAAAATATTAATTTAAAATTTTAAATTAATCGGTGTATTCGTTTTAGTATAAATGATAATTAACACAACCTTCAAATGTCGGTACTGTTCATGAAATTGAATTTGTTATTTTTAAAAAGAAATTAAAAGTTTCTTTTTCAAAGCAGTGAGAAACCTTTTATATGAAATCACCACATTGAATTTTTCCGATTTTCACATAAAATTTGAAAAAAAATGGAAATGGCTTCTTTGCTTTGAATATATGCTCAAAAACTTTCTCAACGGACCCACTCAACAATACCCACTAAAGTTGGCACTAGATCCTACCAACACTTGTCCAAAAATGCTACCTCTTTTAACTTTCACCTAAAATAATGTATAAATTTATCAAACCATAAATATTCTCAAGTTTAATGGATTTTTTTTTTTTTTTTTTTTTTTTGAAAACAAGTTTAATGAATTGATTTTTAACTCAGCATTTTAATTTTTCAAAGTTTTAATATAGTAGTATAATAATTAGTGACATTAAAATATCACAGGAAATATATAAAATTTATTTTTAACAACAAATAAAGTTTTGGTTGTTAGTTAAAAAATAAAAAATAAAAAAAAATAAATAAATAAAAAGGGAAGAAGATAAGTTTTGACTGTTAGTAATGTAAAAATTCATTTCGCCTCATAGCCACTAAAATATTGAAATAACCCTCCATACACTTGCATCATCTTCCTCCCTTCTTTTTCCATTTTTGAAGTCAATCGTGAAACCATTTTTTTAAGTCAATTATGAAATCCTATTTGAAGTCAGTTGTGAAATCATTTTAGACTTATGAGTAATTGCAACTCTAACATAGTTATTATTTATTTAATTTTTTTTTTAAAGTATTACAACTATTACAATCGAATCGCCGAAACCTGTCAAAATTAGACAATAAATATACGGCACGGATAACTACTCCCATAAACCGGGAGAAAACTCTCCACGCATGCTTTGTAAAATGCACATTGTGAGACTCGAACGGTCGAACCCCTCACCACCACTGTGAAAGGAATAGTAAAATGCACACTATCATCTCTACCATGAGGTCATGTGCTCTAACATAGTTATTAATGATCAAAATTTCACTTTTGGTTAAAAATAAAATTGTAATGTTTTAGGGTTATTTCTAAAATTTCCCATTTGTAATTATGTTATAAATTAATAGGCTTATTACTATTGATAGATGAACAATCAATTATATTTACTATATTTAGTAAAAATATCATGACAAAATATTTAGAGATTTGAGTAGAACTTGTATTTTTATTTAATCTAAAATTAGACTAACATAAATGGAAAAAGCATCACAAAAAATCATATACCGAAAAACCCTAGGTAGTATCCATATATATATATCAAAGAAAATAAAATAAAAACAAATAAGAATAAATGTTAAGCAAAAAAACATCAAGGGCACGTAGACCCAACAACAAAAAAGAGAGGCACACATGACTCGATAGAAAACAAAAAGAAATCAATTAACGAAAACGAAAAGACTCTCGACCTATGCAATCATTACTAACCAAAGAAGAGTAGAAAACCGGAGTAGTAGACCACCATACAGCAACATCTAAATCTAAAGCATGCTTAGAAAGAGCGTCTGCTACCTGATTACCTTCCCTGAAAATATGATAAACTTGAAAGTCCATAAGAGAAATTTGAGAAAGACACACTAGTCAAGTCTGCCGAACACACCATGGAACATAATCATAACAAGTAGAAAGCAGTTAAACCACATAGGATGAATCACTCTCAAGCCAAATACCCCGCTAATAATTAATCCAAGCATAGTTTATAGTTATCAACACCGCAAATAACTCAGCCTCAAAAGCAAACACCGAATCAAGCGGAGCAGCAAAACAACCTTTAAAAAACGAACGACAAATATTACTATATAGTATATATATTTTTATGAAGGTCGAATGTCATTTTGCTCCACATCCTTTTTTCAATTATAACTTTCGATTGATCTTTGCATCTTTAGCTCAAATTATCCCTAATTTATCAAAATACATCAATTAGATCTGTTTGGTAATTAACTATTTAGTTCAATTTAATGTTTTGAGAGACATTTTTGAACATGAGTAACCAACATAAGCAATCAATGAACATTACAGATAAAGAGTGTTTTGTTATGTAATTAAGCAAGCACATAACATTTGACTTTATAGACTACTACCAATATACATATGGCTTGTTTGGCATGGTTTTTAAGAGGCTTGAAAGACATTCTGGAGCTAAAAAGAGGCTTTTAGAGCTATTAGGATAATACATAAAAAGAGTTGTTTGAATTTTAAAGCTCTTTCAGAAGAAGTACCTCCCACTCAACATCTCTTAAAAGAGCTTAACAAAAAACACAAGTAGTCAAAGTTGACTTTAATGGGTTTTTTATATTATCAAATTTACTCTTCCTTTAATAAATAACAAAATGAAATTGACACTTACATCTTTCAACATGTTTTATCATATCGTTCCCCCCATAAATTCTTAGATGAACCCTACGCTCTCACTCAAATAACAAATGTTTCATCAAATCCAATATTTAAATTATGTTTCTAGAAAGATTTGAGCAAGTTTTCATTGAAAACCACTACCTTGCTCTCAAAACTTCATCTCTGGAACTGTTTCACAGCTTTAGGGTGCATTTGATATCGATTTTAAAATATTGTTTTTGAAAACTATTTTTAAAACTGAAAATCATTTTTTTTAAAAAAAACTATGTTTTTTTAAAAAGGCAAACATGTTTTGTAGTGTTATCTAAAAATATTTTTAAAAACGGAAAACGATATAAATGTATTTGATAATGTATTTAAAATGGATAAAATATTTGTGGTTTGTTTTGAAAACTTGTTTTAAAAATGGTAAAAAACAATAAATAGTTGTTTTCAACATTTTAGTTATAACTTTTAAAAAGTTGTTTTATGTTTTCAAAAACAAGTTTTACAAAATGATTATGGTGCATCCTGTAAGTATTTTTTATTTGCTGTTTTTCAAAAATAAAAATGAAAACAGTGTTATGGTTTCAATTTCGAATTCTGAAAACGCGTTTAGTAGCTTCACTGAAATCTAAATTATGAAAATGAAAACAGTAAATACACATTCGGTAGATTAACCGAAAACATAAAAAATTGAAGAAATTTTACATATGTAATTTGACTCTCCAATCTCTTTAAAATATTTTTATAAGGTTGTAATATTTATTTTCATCCACTTAAATTTATAATTTATAATTATATATATATTTATATATGAAATAATTATACAGTTGTTCATAATAATATAATAATTTGAATTTAACCATCTCTTACTGACCATTCAATCATTTTTAATTGAATTACAACAAAGATTGTATGATGTTTGATTTGTTTGCATCATCAAGAAAATACATAACTATCAATTTCCATAATCATAGATTACTTTTATATTTCATTAAAATTCTCATAACATAACATTGACACAATTTAGTTATATAAGATCATGAATAAACTACAAAAGACACCACCTCCTATTATGTGAGCAATCTTGCTATGTTTTTTTTTTTTTTTTTTTTTTTTTTTCTTTTTCATCTCTAACATTACTCATTAGTGCTACATTTGATGGAGATAAATTTATATTAGGAATTGGTCTACTTTTTCCTTCTCCATAAATTAACATATCTTAATTCTCATATTCCCTAAGGGCACGTTTGGCACGGACATGGGACATGACAAGATGGGACAAGACAAGACAAGTTGTTCTGTATTGTGTTTGGAAGGCATTAGACAGAACTGTGGACTATACTATTATGTGTTTGGTATGGCTGGGACATGACAAGACAAGAGGTTCAAATGACCAAAATGCCCCTCCTATCATTTCCAATGTTTATAACAATTTTATTAAGTTTGAAAAAAATAATATTTGAAAAATATCGAATATTATTGAATTAAAATTAATTAAAAATCATACAAAATTAATATTTTCTTTCATTTTCTCACCTCTCAAACACTAGTTTTAGATTTTAAAATCATATTTCATCATCCAACAAATCATCCAACTTCATCTTCATCAGTAATCACCCAAGCCTATCCATACAAAAAGAAGAACAAATAATATCAAAAAAAATTGTGAATCATTTTGAAGATCATCCAACCCATACCATTTTGAAAAAATTCCCAAAAAAAAAAATGATCAATTCACGATCATCACTTCATCATCTTCACGACTTCACCCAACTCCCTACCATCTCCCATACACCACCACTACCACCCTACTATAACCCAAACCTCATCAACGCCAAATACAACATGATCCCTCATCACCCAAGAAAATCATACTAATGTCTGTAAAAAAAAAAATTTAAACCAAAATCCCTAATTGGAAACCCTAAATCGAAAATCTAAAAGAAAATTCAAACAGAAATCCCTAATTCAAACTGAAACCCATTACCATTATCAAACCATCGAAGCCTAATCGAAAACCCCTAATTGAAAACCCTAAATCGAAATCCACCGTCACTGAATCTACTTCTACAGTGTGCCCGCGTTGTTTGTCGGTGTCCACATCGTTCGCCATTCGTCGTTCGCCGTTCACTGATGAAATCGACCCCCTCCGAGCTGTTTGTGTTCTTTTCCGACCCCGATCATTTCTCTTCCTTTTTTTTTTTTTTTTTTTGAGTTCACAAACCTGACTTTGAAGAAAAAAGACAAGGTGTGCTGCTAACGGCGCCAACGGCGAGTTCAAGCGACCCCAACGAAGATGGATCTACGACTGGTAGGTGTGAGAGATAGAGATGAGACGACCGACTGATGATGACAAAATGAAGATGAAGATGAGTTTTTTTTATAGTTGATATTTTTGTAATTTTTGGAAGTTTTGAGGGCAAAATAGTCTTCTTGACACTTGTCTCATGCATGGGACAAGTCTGGCCAACCTATTTGGGTGGGACAAGTTTTTGGGTTTTTTGTCCCACCTTGTCCTGTTCCATACTAATAGCACGTCAAACGTCAGACAAGAGAAAGTTGTCCCATCCCATCCCGCGTACCAAACACACCATAAACATCCTATCACCATGACCTTGTGATCAAATAAAGTTATGTAGGACACAACATTCAATAGGTATGAGGTTTTGCCTACAAAATATCGAAGTGCACCTTTAGAACACCGAAAAACTGCTCAATTACATTTTGTAAAAAAGAATGTCTATAATTAAATAACTCATTCGTAGAGAGAAGTTTGATGATATCCTCGTATTAATATATAATATCCTCATTACTGTAATAAGCTCAATTCACACCAAGAATAGTGCCAAAATTCAATTTAGCTGAGCAGGGCTTTTTATAATCCAAATATCAAAAAATATAACTACAGTTCCAACACGAAGTACGCCTCGGATGTAAAAATTCCAGGAGGCCACTTCAAATATCCATTGAAATTCTATAAAATGAACAGACAAGTATTTTTTTTACGCTTAAACAAGATAATGGTTCCATCAAGATTAAAATTAGAAAGGAAATCGAAAAAAAAAAAAAAAAATTTACATAGAGGCAATCTCATGTGATATAAAGGAGATCTCCTCCCATGAAGGATGCCGGTTTTTTTTTTTTTTTTTTTTTTTTTTTTTTTTTTTGGCTTAAATTGTTTATAAATAATTAATTTTATTGTAGTAGAATTTCATATATTTTATTCCCTACCATCCCTTCCTCTAGGTTTTTGTAAATACCATAATTTCACTAGACAAGGAACTTCAAAATTATTCAATAATCCATCCTTTTCCAGCTTACTTCAAAGAGTTTTGTAAATTGACTATATTGTGGCTGCTTCCAATTAAAATAACTATCATTAATGTTAGCAAGTTCAGCTGGTAGAGTTTCATGGCATCATGTAGAAGGTCTGAAGTCAAATGTTGTCTTCACCAAAGTGTAGTTTTATTAAATAGAAGAAGACTCACACCACCGATAGACAGAGGAGAAAACAATCTACCACTTCATAATTTCAGATAAGCAAGATCCCATTAAAAATATGCATAACCATACAACATTTTGAACTAAGCCCATATACTACATAACACCACACCACAACGACCCATCCTTTTCAAATTAAACATGTAAAATACCAAAGCTAAAAGCCTAAAAACCGCTTCATTCCTGAACAAACAACATGACAAAATTTGAAGTAGAACTTCCATTGTTTTTGTTTTTTATTTCGTTTTCACAAACACAATTAACATGAATTCAAGAATTAATTCTACTAATTTAACATCATAACTTCAAACTGATAATTCAACACAATACATGACAAATGCAAGTACAAGAGATTCTCATGGTTATTCTGCTAATACAAAGCAATTACGCAAATGGGTTTGATCAATAAACAACAAAAGTGGTCTTCTCATAGATCAGAAATCGCACTAGAGTCGACGAGAGCTACGATTTAGATAAAAAACAAAGTTGGGTTTTTTCAAAGAAAAAGAAGACTTGAATGATGAGTTAATTGCCTTGTTGTTAGAAGCCTTCTCCACTTGCTTTTTTTTTTTCACGAACATCAAATCTTCATACCGGAAGTGGATAGTAAAATCTAATCGAATCAAAATAAAAATCAAGAAAATAGAAAGATAAGGATTACATATAATAAAATTAGTAAAAATCAATGTACATCTACTTAGATCTACACTAATTTCACTCTAAGAAATAAAATAAAAAAATTGAAAATATAAAACAAAAAAAGAAGATAGAAGAAGAAGAAGAAGATTAAGAATAAGAAGAAGAAGACATACCTTGAGTCGAATCTGCAGAGATCAACTATGGTGGAAGAGTTGAGAGCTGAGAAGAGTTGAGAGGAGTCGAGAGCTAATAGCAATAGAAAGTTTAGTGAACAATTTGAGTAACGCGAGAGTGTTCTATCGAAAGTCAAAACTTTTTTTAATTTTGTTTTTCAATTTGTTTTTCAAATTAAAAAACATCTTTTAGATGTTTTTGAAAATTTTCACTTTTAACACTGGTTTTGTTTTTTGTTTTTTTTAATAAAATGAAAAATGGTTAACAAATACGAATTTGAAATCATTTTTGAAAAATAAAAACAAAAATGGACTGAAAAACAGCTGCAGGATAGACCCTTAATCAAACAACTTTAATGTTTTTTTTTTTCTTTTTGAAAACATAAAACTATTTTCAAAAACACAACCAAATAGTATCTTAATTTCATCATCACGAATCAATATTTTATTCTACTTTTGTAAATTACTTTGTAGATTGAATTTCGTTTTTTCCCTTATTTCTTCTTCTAAGATTGTTATGCTTGAGTGTTTAATTTAACAACTATCTATAGTAAAAGTTGTATGTGGAAATTGATTATTATTATACAAAAATGATTGTGTTGTTTATTGGTCATCTAAACTCAGTAAATAAGTTGGACAAATTTAAGAATTAACTTTTTTTGATATAATTCAAGGATTAACTTACTAAGTAAAGAATTTGGTTACCTAAATTGATTATTGAAGATTGCTTAATGTATTTTCTTTTTTTATAAAACAAATATGTATATACTAGCAGCAGATAATAATGTTTGTCTCCTTATTTATGAAATTGATGAACAATTCGTATTGTTTTCAAGCATGATATAGGTGAAAGAAAAATTTTCTTCATTTTTCTATCTTAATTTATTACTTAATAATGAATATTATTTGTTTTTATTATGTTTTCTCTAGAGGAAAAATATGCTTGATAAGCTAAGTATTGCTTTAATTTGACCTTAACAGTAATGTTGATATCATTGATTAAAGAATTGGGAGCATAACAACAATTTCAATGAGTTTACTTTAGTGTGAGAGGCAAATGAGTTTACTTGCATTTCCATTTAAGTTTATTACTAGTGTACATCACTTGAAAAATGAATGTATTTTTACATATAGTCTTTTGTGTGCAAATTTGTAATTTTAATTACTTTAAAAACTTTTAAATTTTAAAGCATATGACAAATGAGGGAGCTAAAGGAAAGGCAAAAGTGGTATGGGATCCACGAACAAATGAGATTTTGGTTGATTTAGCTATAAAACAAGCTAGAGCCAGGAATAAAAATGGAACGCATTTGAGCAAATAAGGTTAGAAAAACTTTACTAAGAAAATGGGTATAGCATATGATCGAAAGCAACTAAAAATCATTAGGACATCATGAAAAAAAGAGTAACCGTGAGACTGAATAAATACATATAGAATTTTGAAGTCTTCTCTCCATTAGCTTTGAAAGATAACTGAATGAATATGTATACAAATTTTCTTAAATGCACAACTAATTAAGATACTTTTGGTGGTTGTGATTGTGATATAAAGTTATTATGAAACAGATATGTTCATTTGTGTTTATAATCTTCCACGCATGATTATTTGGAAAGAATAAAAGCCAATAAAAGTAATTGATAACAATTTAGGTAACACAAGTTTGATGTGTCATGTGTTAAGATGTATGATAATAATTTTGGCAACTTTGGAAAACCTAGTTTTTTCACAAAAATGAATTTGCCTTACTAATCATAATTGTAGACTCATTTGCTTATTTCATTTTAAACATGTTTTCACTTTTTGATTGGCGACCCCAATCTCCCTTTCAAAACACATTCGACTTTCATTCTTTCACCAAAAAATCTCAAAATACATTTTCAAGTTTAAGATAGCTGTAAAATTGTTTAATTATAGAGTTTTCCTAATATTATTGAGCAGTGTTTCAGTGTAATGAGATTACAATACAATTGTGGAATGACTATAATAATTATTAGCCTCAACGCTTTAACGTTTGATGATAACAAACATCGATGAATTTCTAACAAAGTTTGATTTGAATGTGATATAATAATAAGTTTCTAGTATTCTTAGAAGGAAAGCAAAGACATCAACCAATGATCCTCCTTTTGAAGAATCAATTCGTATGAATGGATGACAAAGTTTCAAGTAAAGGAAGTAAGAATTAACTATTTGAACAAACCTATAATGAAGCTTCTTCAGATTAATTTTTTTATATAGTTGATATGAAATATTTGCTTCGACTTGTTCAAGAGAATTTACCTATCCAAAACCAAATTTCTAAATCTCTTATATAGGGTATAAGTCTTTAAAATGTGCTTAATATTTTAATGTTTTGGAAAATACTTTGAAAAAAACTTGAATCCAAGTTTTATAAGTGACAATATATATATATAAATGATATGGTCTTCTTCGTTCATTAATAGATTCTCATTGTGTCAATACTTAACCTTGATAAAAATGAAAAACGACAACACACGTGTTGACTGTGATTTTTGGATTGACTCGGTCAATAATAATATATTAATCAAAATGAATAAATAAAGAAATAAATCAATGCATGCAAGACAGATTTTACGTGGAAAACCCTTGAATGGGAAAAAACCACGGCGCCCCTTGAGGGCAGGAGAAATCACTATGAATTATTTGTAGCTTACACACTCAGATCTCTCATACAATTGCCTTATTTTCTCTCTATGATCTCAAACCCTTTTCATGGGATTTAGGGTTCTATTTATACTAGTCCCCTTAGGGCTTCCCGTGTTTATGCTGTATTAATAGGGGAGTTCCTACTTTCAAATATATAAGGAATCTAGAGTTTGTAAGTAACTTTAGGGTTTGGTTCCCGTTTGGACTCTTTTTTGTTAAAACGGTTTGTATCCTATTCGGAATAAGATTTGATCTTCGTGCCTTGTATCTGGTTGAATTCCTGTTATGGGAGGTACACTGGAATAAGGTTGCTTTCCTGACTGCACAATCCTTAGCGAATGCTTTAGGTTGGCGAACACAGTTTGCCTCCTTGTTGGTCGACCAATTGTGGCGAGCGCTTTTCTAATTTGGTTTGAAGGGTGCGCCAGCTGGCACGCCTTTTGATTATTTTCCCTTTGTTGACTGGTCCTTGAGTGACGTGGTTGCTCTTTGACCCGTCATTAGCGCACATTTTGCTGACGTGTCATTTGGTCGAATATATACATACAACAATACCCCCATAAATACTTCGAGCTGATCCAATATAGGTTAATCTTCTTGGCTTCTTTGGTTCTGTGAGCAGTGTTTATATGTTTTACTTATACTTTTCTGATTTTCGTCGTTTTTTGAATTTTTACAGACGTTTTCCCTCTCTTTTTTATTTCAGCCACGTGTCACTTCTATCGATGAGTCTTCTTCAACAAGCTTTCATTTTCAGCCACAGAATCCCAAACGCTTGGTTCTGATGTAACGCGTTGAAATGATGTCACGTCTGTTGAGAATCCCCGTGGTGCCATGTGCTCAACTTTTGGTGGATGTCTCTCGTCACAGCCTTTACTCACATGCAGCAGTAATTTATCAACGCCGTTTCTAATTATTACTTTTCTTAAATTTTGAATTTTCCCCCTTTTAAGGATGGGACTGTTACATTTTCTTCTCACTTCCTTTGCTCTCATCTTTCTCTTTCTTCTCTACAGAAAATATCCTCTGAAGAAACCCTCCAAATTTCTGACTCAGGGTGTTTAGGTTTCTAGCGTTTTTCTTTCTTCTGTTACAGTTTCTAGGTTTACTTGAAGTGTGATTCTGCTACCCATTTTCTTTTCTTCCAAGAGCATTTCTGGTGAGTTCCATGAATTTTTCTCAACGTGCTTTTCTTTTTAATCAAATGATGCAAGCTCTTGAGCTTGGTGATAAAAAAGTTTCTGATAAAATTGAATCATACTTGCGTAATTTTGACCCAGCTTCTCTTGTACCAATTTCTCTTTATATTCCTTCTAATTCTGAATCCAATGCCCCTGACTTTGCTTTTCCTTCAACTTCTAGCAGCGATCCTTCAGATATGGCAAAGACCCCAAGAACTGGCGGTAATGGTCGACGGGGGCCTAGAATCCCTAGGGAATCCCTTTTAGGCGCTCAGACGGTGATTAACTCAGATGTCGAGGATCATCGGCGAGATACTCTATGCTTTGCTGCTGATCGCCCAAGCTATTTTGATACTACAATGAATGTGGTCGGCGAGCGGGAACTAGGTAGATATAAAAGAAGATATGATATCTCTGATTCAGTTCTCCTTATACCTTCCAGCGAGCGGGCAGCGTGGAATCCACCGAGTAATGCCATCGCTATTTATGGATCGATGTTAGACTGTAGGGTGACTCTTCCACTTTAGCCGTTTATAGACAGATTTCTGGCTGATGCTAAGCTCGCTCCTGCTCAGCTTTCACCGAATAGCTACAAGATTTTGATGGGCTTGTTCATGATGTGGAAATCGATTGGTCGAAGGTCATCGACACCTCATGAAATCTGTCACTTATACGTTCTGAGGCAATCCGGCCATGGTGGTACCTATTACCTTCAATCAACTGCCGTGGAGAATTGGATCCCTAAGGGTGTATCCAATTCTGGGCAAGTGGAGATCTCCAGTGACGAGAAGAAGAAAGGCTTCATCTGGTGTTTCCCTACCTCGAACAAGAGGTGGAAGAACAGTTGGTTCTTCGTTGGTGGTGAATGGGGAAGAAATACCCCTGCTGACGCTTGCCGCAACTTTTGAGCGAGCAAAGTTCCAAGGCATTTCACATCTCCTGATGCTTAGTCGAAAGCTTCGCTTGCTTTGACTCCACACGAGGTAAAAAATGTTGCGGAGGCTGCGGTGGTCGGTTTGGCCAAGAGAGGTCAAGAATTTCTTCTTAATGAGGCCAAGATGGTTACTCATGGCATTTTCCCTTGTTTGTCTGCAAGGCAACGCCACTGTAAGTTTCTTTAACTTTATCATTGACCTGTTTTGTCGATTTGCATTATGTAACACTTGTTCTTTATTTCTCAATGAACGAATTTGATGTTGTTTGCAATGAACAAGCCCGAGCAGTGAAGAATTCCGAAGCTGCTAGTCAAAGACATGCTGCGGGCTTGTCTAAGGAGGGAGTCGCACCACCTGAGGGTGATGATTTTCAAGATGATGGAGGGGCATGTGGCGTTCCTACTACTGCTGAGGTGGTTACCCAGCCTCGTGGGGGTGGAGGGGACGCTCAGCCACCTTTCCCTAGTTGCAATGGGAAAGAAAAAGTTGGGGCCCCTGTGGTGAGTGCAGAAGTTTTGGTTTTTAATGCTAACGTCCTAGAGCCCCCTGAGGACCCTTCTAGCGACCTTCACCCAAGGAGCGGTTGAGGGAAGCGCCCTGCAGAGAGTACTTCTGAATGTGCCACTCGTCCTTTAAAACGGGCATCGAGGGTTGTTCAATATGTAGTCTCGTCAGATGAGGAGGGAAATGGCGAGCCTATACGTTATGAGGTTCCTCCTGTTGGCGAAGCTGGCTTTGGAGTTCCTTCTGTTGAAGAGACTGGCTCTGGAGTTCCTCTCGGGCTTGCTTAGACTATGGATTCGACCCCTTGACCGGAGGAAGTTGGTGGCTCAAGGGCTGCATCTTCTTCGGCTACTCAAAGTCCTATCTTTGACAAATCTGGGCCCTCTGCACCCCTGGCAGATATTAGAGTGCGATGGTACTGCTGCATAGGAGGATACCCCCAGGCCTTCATCTCCCCCCAATGCAGGGGGTAAGGATGCTGCTGCTCCTGCTGACACCCCTAGTCCATCATCTGCCCCTGCTGCGGATTTAAGAGGTTCCCGCGAAGGGCCATCTGTAGCTCCAACTGATTGAGGCGAGGGGTCAGGGGTTGTTTCCTTGTCTGATTTTTCTCCTATCAAGCTCCTGAACCATTTTATAAGTAACGACATTGATTTTGGTGAGGGATGAGAGCACGTGAAGAAGAAATCGTGTAACAAGAAGATGAAGTTCTTTTTCAACTGCCATTCTTTGGTAATTTCTTTAACATCCTCATCTTTATTCTCTTCTTCTTTCCCCTTTTTCTACATGCTGTCATCTTTTAACTCTGTTTCTCTTGTAGATGATGTCAGAGATGGCGAGTAGCTATTGGCAAGGGAATGCGGCATCGAGGGAAAATAAACGCTTGTAAGACCAAGTCTCCCGCTCGACGGCTGAAAGACTTTCAGCTGAAGCAACTCATGCCCAACAAATTGCTCAGCTGAGGGAGTCTGCTGATGGGTTTTTAGCCATCCAACTTGCTGCTGAAGAGAAATTGCTTGCTGCTGAAGAAGAGATCAAGTTGCTGAAGGATCAACTTTCTGGGAGTCAGGACGCATTCGCTGCTCGTATGAAGGCAGAGAGGTTAGTGACCGAGGCCAAGGAAAAAGCCGAGCGTGAATCTGAGGACCTACGGCACCAAAAGACTTCTCAAGATGTTATTTTGAATGACCTGAAGGTCGTTTTAGAAGTTAAAGCTGTTGACCGCTTTAAGAGGTCTCCTGCATACGATACGCTTCTCCTTCGTAAGTTAGAACGGGGCATGCGGCAATTCAAGAGATTCTTCACCATGAAGGACCACTCTAATGAGAAAGCCCTGAGGCGTTATAACAGGTCCCTTCAGTGACACATGGATGGTGCAGTGCGCTCGGTTAAAGATCAGCTGAAGCGATGGAAGACCCATTGTCGCTATACACAAACAGAGCCTCATCCCATGCATCTTGAAATTCTTACCAAACGCCCCTTTAATACTTATTATTCTGGCTAGAAGGGGAGTTTTACTGGATCTGGTGTTGAGCCTAACTTGGGTCCTGTTTCTGGCCGGGATTATACGCCTTTCATGCCTGAAAGGGATGAAGAGGTCGTTTGGCCATCCGAGGATGAGGTGAGCGATGAAAAGGAAGACGATGGGGGCGTTCCACCGACGAGCACTTGATTCCTTTGTCGATGTATATTTTATTTTCTTTTATTTTGACTTTGTAAATACATTTGATACAAGTAAATAAAATATCAGTTCTTTTTGATATGTTGCATTCCTTGTTTGCTGTATTAATTCCATGTGTTTTTCGTTCAGCTACCATTGTTGAGTTTTTGGCCCAGGCTTGGAGCCTTTTATCACTTAGCTTATAATTGCTTAGTTTTATTCTATCCAGTGTTTGTCAGGACGTGTCCGACCATACACCAAGTTTTGCGTAAGCATACTGTTGGGACGTCTCCCGCTTTTGCTTACTGCTTTTAACGCTAGTTTGTTTTACCCCCAGCATTTTACATTTTTAGGGTGTATTCCCTGCATGCTGTTTGTTGAATGTCTCTTGCATTCTGGGGCGTCTATGCCTTTATTATCGATGGCGATTTCCTTCCTTGCGGCATTTTCCCTAGCTCAGGTTGCTTTTGTGGCATTTTTTGCCCTCAGCCTGCTATAATGCGGGGTTTTTCCCCATTTTTATTTCTCTGGTGTTCGCTGAGTTTAGGTAATTCGCTCTATTTGTACTGGCGAGCTATTTATTATGGCTGACTCATGGTTTCAGCGATGGTATAAATTTCAGTAATAAATTACTTTTTATTTCCTGCAATTTTTGACATCAAAAAATAAAAACTTCTAAAAAGATAAAATGGAAAGAAAAGAAATAACAAATGGTCTTCTTGGATTGAAGCATCAAGGATAGTAGATCTTCAGATATTGAGCATTGTATGGTCGGGGAAGCTCGCCGACTCCTCTTCGGGCAATGTAGTATGCCCCATGGCCTACTATACCCATGATGCGATATGGCCCTTTCCACTTGTCTGTGAGCAATCCTGCAGTTTTGTCTTTGGTTCCTGGTGTTACCTTTTTTAGTACCAAGTCCCCGAGTGCAAATCTTCTGACTTTCACATGCGAATTGTAGTACCTCACTGCTCTTTGCTGGTAGGCAGCATTCCTTATCTGAGCATGTTCCCTTCTCTCTTCTAGTTCATCTAAGCCATATTTTAGCATGTCAACGTTAAGTTCAAGTTGGAAGAGTTGTGTCCTTGGTGAAGAAAACGTTGTTTTGACCGGGATGACTGCCTCAGTCCCGAATGCCATGGAATAGGGTGTTTCTCCAGTGGAGTTTCTTTTTGTCGTTCTGTATGCCTATAGTACTTGTGGTAGTTTTTCTGCCCAACTCCGCTTTTTGACAGCTAGTTTGGCTTTCAGGTTGTGCTTGATGATTTTATTTACTGCCTCAGTTTGCCCGTTTGTCTACGGGTGAGCTAGAGAGGCATAATAGTTGTTGATCCCATATTTCTTGCATAAATCTCTGAATTTTTTGTTATCAAACTGCGTCCCATTGTCAGTGATGATGGTGTTTGGTATTCCGAACCTGTATAGAATATTTTTCTTCACTAAGCTGGTTGTATTTGCTTCTGTTATATGCCCCAGTGATTCGGCTTCTACCCACTTAGTGAAATAATCCACCGCTACAATGGCGTGTTTTGCTCCTCCTGGTGCTGTGGGCATTGGGCCGATCAAATCAATTTCCACATGGTGAACGGCAATGGGGAGGTGATACTTTGTAAGCGTTCGGGTGGTTGGTGAATGTTATTTGCAATCTTTTGGCAAGCTTCACATCTGGTCGCTATTCTTTTTGTATCAGTGAACATGGTTGGCCAATAGAACCCCTGCCTTAGTGCTTTATGGGCTAGACTGACGCTTCCTGCATGATTCCCACGGCTCCCGCTATGTATACCCTTCAGGATTCCTTTTGCCTCTTCAGGTCTGACACATCTTTGCAGTACCATCGAATACCCTTTTCTGTATAGCTCACCGTTGAGGACTGAATATCTTGTCGCTCTATATCTCAGCCGCTTGACTTCTAATGAGTCATTTGGGATGATGTCATTGATCAGGTATTCTTTTTTTGGGGTCATCCAGCTGTTTGGTTTGTTCATGATTACCCCCACTTCAACCTGTTTAGCTATGCTTGGTCGAAGTAGGTGTGCCATGGGGATTGTTCGGGGCCAAATGTTGACTGTGGCTAACGCCAACTTGGCCAAAACATCTGCCTGTTTGTTCTCTTCTCTTGAGATCTGAACGATCTTATATTCTTTGAATCGTCCCAATAATTCTTTTGCTAACTTCAGGTAGGCGATCATGTTTTCGTCTTTTGCTTAGTATTCATCAAGTACCTGGTTGACAATGACTTGGGAATCGCTGAAAATTTCTATCTCATCAGCTCCTAGGGCTGTACATACCTTTAATCCCATTATCAACACTTTATAATCGGCTTGGTTGTTGGTGGCTTTAAAATCAAACCGCAAGGCACATTCTACTGAATCTCCTTATAGGGTTGTGACCACTATTCCTGCCCCACTGCCGTGCGTGTTTGATGAACCATCGACATAGAGTTTCCAACGAAAGTTTTTCTTTTCTTGCTCTACCATCATTTTTGCTACTTCGGTCTTCGGTGTTCGGTTCGGTGAATTCTGCCACAAAATCTGCTACCGCCTAGCCTTTGATTGTTGTTCTTAGGATGAACTCTACATCAAACCCACTTAGCTCAATAGCCCATTTTGTAAGTCTACTCAATACTTCTGGTTTTTGTAGAATCATTCTTAGTGGGCAGTTGGTGTACACCCCGATTTTGTGTGCTTGAAAATATGGCCTCAATTTCCTTGCTACCGTTATTAGGGCGAGCGCCATCTTTTCAGCGTGTGAGTATCTTGTCTCAGCTGGCAGCAGTGCTTTGCTGGTGTAGTACAGTGGTTTCTGTATTCCACCTCCATGTCTGATTAGTACGGAGCTAGTAGCCACTTCTATGATTGACAGGTACAAGTATAGCATCTCTCCTGTGATTGGTTTTGACAGCAGCGGTGCTTGGCCTAGGTATTCTTTAAAGGCAAGAAAAGCTTGTTCACAATCTTTATATCACTCGATTTCTTTCCCTTTCTTAAGCGCTTTGAAAAACGGCAAGCATCGATCCGTTGATTTTGCTATAAACCAGTTCAGCGATGCCAAGCATCCTATGAGTTTCTGGACGTCTTTCAGGTTTTTTGGGAAAACCATGTCAGCCAGTGCTTTGATCTTGTCAGGGTTCACTTCTATCCCTCTTTGTGCACCTAGTACCCGAGAAATTTACCAGATGGCACGCCGAACACACACTTTGAAGGGTTTAGCTTCATTCCGAATTTGGTTAATACGTCGAAGGTTTCCCGCAGATCATCTACATGTCCATCGGCTGTGATACTCTTGGTTAGCAAGTCATCGATGTATACTTCCATATTCCTACCTATTTGGCTGGCAAACATCCTTTTAACTAACCGCTGGTATGTTGCCCCAGCGTTCTTCAGGCCGAATGGCATGATAGTATAACAGTACAACCCTTGGTCTGTGGTGAATGCTATTTTGTCCTCACCTGGTTTGTGCATCTTGATTTGATTGTATCCTGAGTATGCATCCATGAAGCTTAGTAGCTTATGTCTGGCTGTTGCGTCGACCAACTGGTCGATTCTTGGTAATGGGAAGCTGTCTTTGAGACAAACTTTGTTCAGGTCAGTGAAGTCTACACATATCCTCCAATGATTGTTCCTTCTTCTTTACGAGCACAACGTTCGCCACCCATTCAGGATATTTGACTTCTCTGATCGATCATGCTGGGAGCAGCTTGGATATTTCTTCCCTTATTGTCGCACTTCTTTCAGGGTTGAAGCTTCTCCTTTTCTGTATCACCGACTTGTATTCTTCGCTTACTGCTAGATGGTGTGTGGTTACATTTGCATTGATCCCTGACATATCTTCATGGCTCCAAGTAAAAATCTCCTTGTATTCCCTCAGCAGATTCACCACACCCGTTTTGACCTGCTTCGTCAGACTTGATCCAACCTTGACGGTTTTATTGGGTTCCTTTTCGTCCAGAATGACGGTTTTGATTGGTTCCTCTTTTTCTCTGTTGGTTTTATCCCTCGGGTCTAGCTCAAATGTTTCAGGGTTTTCCTCTCGTGCCTCTTGATCGAGTTGAAATATGCCCAAGGTTTCCACTCCAGTCTTGTCTTTAAAGATTGATAGGTTGGCTCGGCGAGCCATTTCCTGCGACCCCTTGAGCTCACTGATTCTGAACTCTGTCGGGAATTTAACCTTTAGTGCATGGGTGGATGTGACTGCCCGTGCTTTGTTCAGGAATGGTCGGCCAAGTAAGGCATTGTATGGCCAGTTGTAAATGTCGACAACCACAAAATCCAGTAGGATAGTTCTCCGACAAGGTGCTATTCCAAATCTTACAGGTAATTTCACAGTTCCCAAGGATCTTACTGCTGCACCTCCGAATCCTTTTAGGGGTACATGGAATGGTTCAAAATCTTTTCTGTTTAGCCGAAATTCGTCGTACACCCTGGCGCTCAAAATGTCAACGGAGCTTTTGTTGTCTATCATCACTCGGAGGACATCCCTGTGTGCTATTTGTACCCCCACAACTATTGCGTCGTTGGGTTTGGCATCAATTCCTTCTGAATCCTCAGCTGTGAAGATTATCGGGTCATGCCCTTCTTTTGCTCTCTTGTGGTTTTTCTACACGGAATTCACTTCTAGGTTCTTGTTTTCGTACATTACTTCCCTGACTTCTGACATCCTTTATGTATTGCTTCTGCCAGTGTGAGGTCCACCAAAAATAGTGTTTATCGCCGTGTTAGGGCTGCCTTTTCTTGGGCTCCTTCTTTCTTGTCTGCCTCCTCGGTGGCTATCATGACGATCGGTATTTTGATCTCCCTTTAGGGTGAAATCCTTAAGGTGCCCTTCCCTGATCAGACTTTCAATGTGATCCCGCAACTGGAAGCATTTGGAGGTGTCATGCCCGTGGTCCTTATGAAATCGGCAATATTTTGTTGTATCCCTCCGGGCATTGGCGGACTGCTGTCGTGGATATTTGGCGAGTCCCTTGTCCTCTACTACAGACAGTATGTCTTCCTGTTCACCATTTAGAGGAGTGTAGTTACTATACCTGCCTCGGAACCTACTGGTTCTGTTACTACCCCGACTCTCTCTGGGCTGATTCTTTCGGCTCTTTTCTTCTCTTCGGCGATCGCGCGACTGGCCCTTCGTCCTGTCATCCTTGGATTCGGTTTTTATATCTGGTTTGTGACCATGGACATAACTACCCCATTGTGCTACTTCTTCTTCTTCAGCCAATGCATAGTCTCCAACTATATCCATCATCTCCTCGCAAATCGAAAGACAGACGACCACTTTGTAGTCCATTGGTGAAAGTTGCTATGACAGCTATGTCGCTTGCATCTTCTATTTGGGCGACTTCCTTCCCAAATCTGACCAAGTATTTCTTGAGTGACTCATTGCTTTCTTGCTTCAAGTTCGACAGATAAGCTAATGACTTTCTCCTCTGTACACTTCCCATGAATTGCCTTATGAAAGCCTTGCTGAAACTAGAAAAGTTGTTAATACTTCTGGCTGGTAGGCGTCCAAACCATTTGGTAGCGAGGTCACCGAAGGTTTATGGGAATGTTAGGCATAAGAGACCGTCATTGGATGCATACTAGGCAATGACATTACGGAATCTGTGAACATGCTCTTTCGGATCCCTGTTTTCCTTATATTGTTCGATGATTGGCATTCTGAATCTTTTTGGGAACTAAGTGCGAGCGATATGGTCGACGAACGGATTGTCGGACTCATCATCTGAAGAAACATTGTGTCCATACTGCTTGACCATTGCTGAGACCTTTTTTGAGAGCTGTTAGAGGGTGACGCTTTGGTGACTAGTCGGCTCCCCCTCTTGATTGAGCTTGCTTTTGATTGTCATCCTCTGGTAATCACCTTCTCTATTGTCAATACTTCTGTTAACTTCTAGATCATCTGTACTTTCAGAACTCTGCTGCCGTGCTCTTTTCGATCGTAATCCCCCTCTCGGCTGGGGACTTCTGTCTTTTGATGAGATTGATAGTCGTCTCCGACGGTTCGTGTTAGATCCATCATTGGCGACTTCCTAATGCGCTTGCCCGCGGCCTCGCTTTTCTGGGAAGTCCTCGTCCAGCAGACCCTTTCCCCTCTTTTGCCTTCTTTCTTCTAGGACCTCTGGTGGGTCTCGGGGTGCTTCCTCCACAGTTGGTTTTGCTTAAATGCTGGGAGTTGCGACATGGACTTATGATCGCAACCTTCCTGGAAGGTGATTCCCAGGCGTGCTGGTTGTCAGCTCATAAGGAGACGAGGCTCCTAACCCTATAGGGAGCTTGAGGCCAATTTTGTTGGCTTCATTGACCAAATTCACCAGTGCAGTGTGAAAGTGTTGTAAAGTCTCGTTGGTTACTCTAGTTCCCGAAGTCGCTGCTGATTGTTCTCCTATTGCCAACTGTAAGGATTCCCATAATTGATTGGCTTATTTCGTGAACAAACCACAAGTTGGGGTTTGAATTGTAAGGGTAGATTAGGTGATGGAAGACCAACGTCAAAGGCCCTAGTCAAGACCTCAAGGTGACAAGCACGCAAAGGTATATTTCTTGTGCTAAGTTTTCTTTGAAGAGATCTAGAAGCACACACACACTTAGCATACTTGCATTTGTGTGCTTACTCTTCACATGTCACATTACACACTTGCACTTTGTTTGATTATATCTTGTTTTGTGTGTTTGGTTGTGTCATGTAATTCGTTTCCCGAATATGTTCGGAAACGTCCGCGCTTGCACGATTTTGTGCTTGGTTTTGCGCGAAGACCGCTATAGGTGATAGCCTTGGCTTTCTCCTTGGATTCACCACTTTTGGTGAATCGGCGGTTTAATCGGCGGCCCTGGCCGCCGAATGAAACCGCTGTTTTGGACCAGAGGTCTCTGGTCTGATTTTGCGGTTAGATCGGCGGTCTGGCCGCCGATCTGAAACCGCCGTTTCATACATGATGCATTTATTATTCTCGGGTTGTGTTCTGCGGTTTACTCGGCGGTTTCGAAACCGCCAAATGAAACCGCCGTTTTCTCCCCTGTTCTCAGGTTGAATTCTACGGTTATGATCGGCGGCCTGGCCGCCGAATGAAACCGCCGAATTAGATATTTTAGGTCGGTTTCTTTCTCGGTCACATTCTGCGGCCCCGACCGCAGAATGAAACCGCCGTTTGAGCGTTCCAGGGGCTTTCTTGTCTTTTCACATGCCCTGTTTCTTGATGCATATAAATATCATGCTTCTCTGAGTTAGTTCCTTGACTCCTAAGAACCCTAAAGCAAAAGAGAAACACTTGAGAGAAAAATCATCAAGAACTCACCTTTAAACACTCAAAGCTTTTCATTTGATTCATCAAGTTCATCTAGGATCATTCTTGCATAGCTTTGCATCATCACAACTTGCTTGGTAAGATTTTGACTAACTTCATATATGTTTAGTTTCTTTCTTGTCAAGAAATCTCTTTATTTACTTGTATGCTTTATGTTCACATGCTAGATACAAGATAGAGATTGTTTGTGATGAATATGATTGAGTGTTGTATTGTGATAGCTATATAGGTTTGCTTAATCTTGATTAGCTAAGCTTTATGTTATGTCATTTAGCTTTTGATATCTAGGATTGATTTCATTGATAATATCATCATCCTAGATAAGCATATAGGGTTGCCTTGCTCTTATTGCATTTTGAGTATTCATATATTCACTTAGGCTTGTTATCTCTTCTTTGAGATTGTAAGACTTGTGTAGCTTCCGGGATTAGGTTGCTTAAATCACAAGCAATTGAACTAGGTTCACTTATACCGGGATTAGGTAGGTGTGTGATTACTTCCGGGATTAGGTTGTAATCTATTTTCACATTTAGTGGATTCAAGGTTCTAGTGTGGCTCACTTACATAGCCCGTGGTTTTTCCCGTGAGGGTTTCCACGTAAATATCAAGTGTCTTTTAATTTTCCGCACCATATTACACTTGCTATTTTATATTGACTAGTAAAGGGTATTTTCGTAATCTTGCTTATTAACGAAAATTGGGTAAAATCGGTTAAAATCTATTCACCCCCCCTCTAGATTAATATTGAACACACCTAAATTTGTTTCAATTGGTATAAGAGCGGGTTCCTAGACATACTTAGGTGATCCTTGCTCATTTTGGTGTGTTTTGCATTTTTTGTGATCTTTGTTTCATTCATACATTTTGCATTCATCTCATTTCATTCATATAGAAAATGAATGGAAATGGTGGCAACGAGGGTGCTTCTAGCACGCGTCCTCCACTACTCACCGGCGATAACTACTCCTCATGGAAGAGGAAGATGGAGGCATACTTATGCCAAATCCATGATAGGGCATGGATGGCGATTGAAGACGGATATGCTCCTCCTATGATGACTCCCACGGGTGGTGGTGAAGAAGTTCTCAAGCCTAAGGCTCAATGGACTAATGGAGAGTTTGAGACTTCTAAGTGGAATAGGAAGGCAATGCATGCCATCCTATGTGCCATGGATGAGAACCAATACAAGTTGGTTCAAATTACTAGGATTGCTAAAGAGGCATGGGAAATCCTAGAGACGGCTCATGAAGGAACCGAAGTGGTAAAGGATTCAAAACTACAAGTTCTCCAAACTAGTTTTGAGACCATTAGGATGGAAGAGCATGAGCACTTCAATGACTTCCAAGTGAAGTTGATGGACATTGTGAATCAAAGTCATCAACTAGGAGACCCGTATTCGGATAGAAGAATCAAGCAGAAGATTATGAGATCTCTTCCCGATAGATTCGAGTCTAAGGTGACGGCTTTAGAAGAAAATAGTGGTTATAAGGATATGAAGCCGAGCGAGGTCATTGGAAGACTTCTCGCCTACGAGTCTAGGAAGGCTCCTAGCTCTACTCCTCCTAAGAAGCAAAAGGGAATTGCTTTGAAAGCATCAAAGGATGAAAATGAGATGAAGAATGACTCGGATGAAGACATGGCCTTATTTGTGAAAAGATTCAATAAGGTCATGAAGTTTGGAAAGAAGGGATTTGGTTTTAGAGGCCAAGACAAGAAAAAGGGTCCCTTCAAGAAGTTTGAACCAAGGCAAGAGAGGACCGAAAGGAAAGGGGTCCGTTGCTTTGAGTGTGGTGGAATTGGTCACTTTGCTCCCGATTGTGCAAATCACAAGGAAAAGAAGAAGGGAAAAGTGATGGCCGCCACTTGGAGTGGAAGTAGTGATGACTCAAATGAAGAAGATGAGTCTTCGGATGATGAAGACATCATGGCTAACTTCCTAGCTTTTGCCTCCTCTCACAAGAGCAAAAGTGGTAGTGAAAAAGAGGAAGAGAGTCAAAGGGAAAGTGACTCTAGTGAAGATGACTCCGATGCTAACTCCACAAATGGATATGTGGAGAAAGAAGTGTTAGTTGAATATCTTAAGGAGTTTAGAAGCTTAGAGATGAAAACCACTAAGAAGATCAAGATGTTGAGAGAAGAAAATCTTGAGCTTTCATCTCACAATGACCACTTAAGTGAAGAAGTGGAAAGACTTAAGAAGAGAGAAGATAAGCTAAGAGAGGAGTTAGCTTTATCTAGGAGGAATGAAGAAGGTTTGAAGAGGGAGCTTGTTGAAGCTAAGAAGGCACTTACTAGGATGGACTCTAGCACCAAAAAATTAGATCACATGCTTGGTGTTGGAAAGAGTCCATGTGACAAGAGAGGTCTTGGGTTTGAAGATTGTCAAGAGACCTCCTCCTCTAAGAAGACCGAGTTTGTTAAGGGCTCGGGCAACATAGAAGCCTCACCGGTGCACACTCCTAGGAAGAAAATAGATCTAGGACAAAGCTCAAAAAGTGCACAAGTGAAGGTGGCACCAAGGAGACAACCTCAAGCCAACATTCCTCATCAATTGGCTCAAAAAGGGAAGAAGCCAATCATGCAAATCCAATATTGGAAGCAAGATAGACCGGTTCAACAAAGAAGATGGATTGAACCCTCTCAACCACAAAGACATAGGAAGACTTCCATGCAAGCTCAAAGACAAGGTATGATTCCTCAATTCATTCCAATTTGTCACTTTTGTGGTTTTAATGGTCACATAAGACCAAATTGCTTTCGATATATTAAAATGTGTAGAACTAGAAGCATGATTGAGAAGAGAAAGACTAGAGCCAAGATGCATGTTCCTAGGAATGATATGATTAATTTGCATGATCCTAGGACATCTAGAGCCCATGTACCAAAGACCATTAAGAAAGAAAATGTTGTTCTTAAATGGATTAGAAAGAATGAAAATGTTTGCCATGTTGCTCAAATTGCCTTAAAGGCAAATTCTTCTAATCTTTGGTATCTTGATAGTGGGTGCTCTAGGCACATGACGGGAAACAAGAGTTTCTTCGAGACTCTTGTTATGGAGGAAGGAGGAAATGTCACCTTTGGTGATGGATCCAAAAAGAATGTCATAGGGAAAGGAACCATCTCCGTTCCCGGATTGCCCTCCTTATCCAATGCTTTACTTGTTGATGGCTTGAAAGCCAATTTGATTAGCATTTCTCATCTATGTGATGAAGGATATTCCGTCTTGTTTAGCAAAGATAATTGCTCTATCCTAAAGCCCGATGGACAAACCTTATTGAAAGGTATGAGATCTAGCGACAATTGCTATTGTCTTGAAGCTAGAATAGTCTCAAACAATGTGTCCAAGGATGAGCAAATTGAGTTGTGGCATGAAAGACTTGGCCACATGAACTTTCGGGATCTACGGACCCTTGGAAAGTTCGAATGTGTGCGTGGCCTCCCTAAGCTTGGGAAGAAAGCCAATGGTATTTGTGGACCTTGTCAACAAGGAAAACAAACTAAAGGCATGCACAAAAAGGGCAAGTATCTCTCCACCAAGGAGCCCCTAGAGCTTCTCCACATGGATCTTAAAGGTCCTATGCAAACCGAGAGTTTGGGTGGAAAGAGATACATTTTTGTATGTGTAGATGATTTCTCTAGGTTCACATGGACATATTTTCTTAGAGAAAAATCCGAAACTTTTGATAAGTTTAAAATGCTTTGTACTAAACTTCAAAATGAAATGAATTCTAACATTAAAAGCATAAAACGGATTAGAAGTGATCATGGGAGGGAATTTGAGAATTCTTCATTTGAAACCTATTGTGATAGTATAGGTATCTCCCATGAGTTTTCGGCTCCTAGGACACCTCAACAAAATGGAGTTGTTGACAGGAAAAATAGGGTCCTTCAAGAGATGGCCCGTGTGATGTTGCTTAGCAACAACGTGCCTAGGAATCTATGGGCCGAAGCCGTTAACACGGCTTGCTATATAGGAAATAGAGTTTTCCTAAGGCCCGGTACTAGAAATACCTCTTATGAGCTATGGAAAGGCAAAAGGCCAAATGTTAGCTACTTCCACACATTTGGAAGCAAATGCTACATTTTAAATGACCGAGATCAACTTGGCAAATTTGATGCCAAGAGTGATGAGGGTATCTTTATTGGCTACGCCTTAAATAGTAGAGCCTATAGAGTTTTCAATAAGAAAACTCTAAGTGTTATGGAATCATCTAATGTTGTATTTGATGATGAAAGGCTCAAGTCTAGTAAACATGAGGAGGAGGTTATTTTTAGTGGTGATTCTCCTTTGGAGAAGGTTGTTGTGACTCCTAATGTGGGGAAGTCTAATGTTGTTGATAATGACACACAACCTATTGATAGAGTTCTTATATTTGACTCTAATGAACCCGCTCCATGGGTTAGAAAACTCCATAACAAAGAGGATGTTATTGGAGATGTGAATGAGGGTGTTAGGACTAGAAGGCAATTAGCTAATCTTATTAGCTTTACTTGCTACACCTCTCAAATTGAACCCAAAAAGATTGATGAAGCTCTCAATGATGAGTTTTGGGTTCTTGCCATGCAAGAAGAGCTAAACCAATTCGAAAGAAATGAGGTTTGGACTCTAGTTCCTAGGCCTAAGACAACTAATGTCATAGGCACAAAGTGGATATATAGGAACAAATCCGATGAGGATGGCAACATAGTGCGTAACAAGGCAAGACTTGTTGCACAAGGGTACTCTCAAATTGAGGGTATCGACTTTGAGGAGACTTTTGCTCCCGTTGCCCGCTTAGAGTCCATTAGGCTTCTCTTGTCCATCTCTTGTGTGCACAAGTTCAAATTGCACCAAATGGACGTTAAGAGTGCCTTCCTCAATGGCTTCTTGCAAGAGGAAGTGTTTGTTGAACAACCCAAGGGGTTTGTGGATGCACACCACCCCAACCATGTCTATCACCTTAAGAAGGCTCTTTATGGGTTGAAACAAGCACCGAGGGCTTGGTATGAGCGCCTCACTCAATTCCTTGTCAACAATGACTATACAAGAGGTAGTGTTGACAAGACACTATTCATCAAGAAAGACAATGATGAGCTTTTTATAGCTCAAATATATGTTGATGATATAGTGTTTGGCTCCACCAACAACACCAAAGTCCAACAATTTGTTGATGTCATGTCTCATGAATTTGAGATGAGTCTTGTTGGTGAGCTTAGTTACTTCCTAGGTTTGCAAATTAGGCAATTAAGTGATGGGATCTTCATAACCCAAGCCAAATATGCCAAAAACCTAGTGAAGAAGTTTGGTCTTGAAAAAGCCAAGCATTGTGACACACCCATGAGCACCACTTTGAAGCTAAGCAAAGATGCTAGTGGTAAAAGTGTAGAACAAACACTATATAGGGGTATGATAGGAAGCTTGCTTTATTTGACCGCAAGTAGACCCGATATATCCTTTAGTGTGGGTGTGTGTGCAAGGTACCAATCCGATCCCAAGGAGTCCCATCTCTCTTCCGTCAAGAGAATCATTCGATATGTGAATGGGACTTCTAACTATGGGATTTGGTACTCGTTTGACACTAATGCTAGTCTTGTAGGCTTTAGTGATGCGGATTGGGCGGGAAATTGTGATGATAGGAAAAGCACATCGGGCGGTTGCTTTTTCCTTAGAAACAATCTTGTTTCTTGGTTTTGCAAGAAGCAAAACTCAATTTCCTTGTCCACGGCGGAGGCCGAATACATAGCCGCGGGGAGTGGATGCACACAACTCCTATTGATGAAGCAAATGCTAGTAGACTACGGATTCAACCAAGGTACACTCACTCTCTTTTGTGATAATATGAGTGCTATAAATATTTCCAAGAATCCGGTTCAACACTCTAGAACTAAGCATATTGACATCCGTCATCATTTCATTAGAGAACTAGTTGAAAACAAATGCATTGTACTTGAGCATGTAGGTACAAGTGATCAACTAGCCGACTTGTTTACAAAACCTCTAGATGCTACTCGATTTAAAACTCTTAGTAGATCTATTGGGATATGTCTTGTGGAGTGATGAGTTTTTGTATTTGACCCCATATGGGGAACTCAAGCAAAGAGAGCTTCTTGTATATTTGATGCATGCAAAATATTTGAAAGATCTTGTGCTTCTCTTTTAATTGCTTGAAGTAAGCTTGGTTGAACATATGTATATATGCTTTTATCTTAATAAGTGTGAACCTTGCTTTGTTTTCAATCCATGTCATATTTATGTTCAAACATGCATTTTTGGACTAGGAAATCTACATAGGAAGTATGATGTGAATGACCTATAGTTATTTCCATGACATGATGATTCTTTATAACATGCTAAATGCCATATGAAAAGCATGAAATTCAAATGACATGCTAAGTTGAAAAAGCATGAATTGATGATTGCAAGCTCTTAAATGCAAAACAATGTGTGAATAAGCTAGTGAGACTAAAAATGAAAAAGGGTCTTGTATCCATTCAAAGGATGTTTCTATCCAAATGTCTCTCTTTCTTTATTTGTTGAACATGGCTACTATCATACGGGTTTCATACCCGAAATATCAAATAGGGTGCAAAGTCGCTCATGCCATGTTTCGCTTATAAAGTTGGATATAGTTGTTGTTAAAAATTGAAATCAATAAATTCTCTATGTCCTTGCTTCTCTCATGAAAAATGGTAAAATTGGTTTGAATTCATATTGGAAACCTTTGTCATTTGCTTTGCCAAATACCATTGTTCTTTGGACTTGAATGCAACATGTATTGTTTGCAAAGCATGTTTATTTCACACATTTTCAATAAAATAAATCTCCTTGATTCTCTCCAATTAATTGAGTGCATAAAGTGGCTTATTTAATTATGCATTATCTTGTATGCTACTATCTCTCTTTGCTATGAGTGACCCGGTTGGGGACTACTCCTTTGCCTATATCATGACAAAAAAGGGGAGTAGGATGTGGTAAGGGGAGTTGCTATTTGGAGTAGCATATGTGCTTATGGGGAGTTAATGGTTTGAGGGGGAGTAACCCTTTGAGGGGGAGCATTGCATACTCATGCATTGCATGATATATATATGCAAATGCTTGTTTTTCTTTCACTTGATCATCTCACATTCACTTGCTTTGGAAGTGTAATCTTATTGTTTTGAAGGTTTGGTAATTCTACAAGAGATTGAAGACTTGAATTTTTTTTTTTTTTTCTTATCTCTTTGTACTTTGTAATGTAGAATTTCCCGTAGTTTCTATTATCTTGTGAGGATCAATGTGAGTGGTGGTTTTGTCACGAAATAGCCAAAGGGGGAGATTGTAAGGATTCCCATAATTGATTGGCTTATTTCGTGAACAAACCACAAGTTGGGGTTTGAATTGTAAGGGTAGATTAGGTGATGGAAGACCAACGTCAAAGGCCCTAGTCAAGACCTCAAGGTGACAAGCACGCAAAGGTATATTTCTTGTGCTAAGTTTTCTTTGAAGAGATCTAGAAGCACACACACACTTAGCATACTTGCATTTGTGTGCATACTCTTCACATGTCACATTACACACTTGCACTTTGTTTGATTATATCTTGTTTTGTGTGTTTGGTTGTGTCATGTAATTCATTTCCCGAATATGTTCGGAAACGTCCGCGCTTGCACGATTTTGTGCTTGGTTTTGGGCGAAGACCGCTTTAGGTGATAGCCTTGGCTTTCTCCTTGGATTCACCAATTTTGGTGAATTGGCGGTTTAATCGGCGGCCCTGGCCGCCGAATGAAACCGCCGTTTTGGACCAGAGGTCTCTGGTCTGATTTTGCGGTTAGATCGGCAGTCTGGCCGCCGATCTAAAACCGCCGTTTCATACCTGATGCATTTATTATTCTCGGGTTGTGTTCTGTGGTTTACTCGGCGGTTTCGAAACCGCCAAATGAAACCGCCGTTTTCTCCCTTGTTCTCAGGTTGAATTCTGCGGTTATGATCGGCGGCCTGGCCGCCGAATGAAACCGCCGAATTAGATATTTTAGGTCGGTTTCTTTCTCGGGCTCAATTCTGCGGTCACATTCTGCGGCCCCGACCGCAGAATGAAACCGCCGTTTGAGCGTTCCAGAGGCTTTCTTGTCTTTTCACATGCCCTGTTTCTTGATGCATATAAATATCATGCTTTCTCTTTTCTCTGAGTTAGTTCCTTGACTCCTAAGAACCCTAAAGCAAAAGAGAAACACTTGAGAGAAAAATCATCAAGAACTCACCTTTAAACACTCAAAGCTTTTCATTTGATTCATCAAGTTCATCTAGGATCATTCTTGCATAGCTTTGCATTATCACAACTTGCTTGGTAAGATTTTGACTAACTTCATATATGTTTAGTTTCTTTCTTGTCAAGAAATCTCTTTACTTACTTGTATGCTTTATGTTCACATGCTAGATACAAGATAGAGATTGTTTGTGATGAATATGATTGAGTGTTGTATTGTGATAGCTATATAGGTTTGCTTAATCTTGATTAGCTAAGCTTTATGTTATGTCATTTAGCTTTTGATATCTAGGATTGATTTCATTGATAATATCATCATCCTAGATAAGCATATAGGGTTGCCTTGCTCTTATTGCATTTTGAGTATTCATATATTCACTTAGGCTTGTTATCTCTTCTTTGAGATTGTAAGACTTGTGTAGCTTCCGGGATTAAGTTGCTTAAATCACAAGCAATTGAACTAGGTTCACTTATACCGGGATTAGGTAGGTGTGTGATTACTTCCGGGATTATGTTGTAATCTATTTTCACATTTAGTGGATTCGAGGTTCTAGTGTGGCTCACTTACATAGCCCGTGGTTTTTCCCGTGAGGGTTTCCACGTAAATATCAAGTGTCTTTTAATTTTCCGCACCATATTACACTTGCTATTTTATATTGACTAGTAAAGGGTATTTTCGTAATCTTGCTTATTAACGAAAATTGGGTAAAATCGGTTAAAATCTATTCACCCCCCCTCTATATTAATATTGAACACACCTAAATTTGTTTCACCAACGTTTCCTTTTCGGGTACCACAGCCTCCTCGGGGATCTGATCGTTGCTGGGGATTTCGTCTTTATCGCTGTCGTTGCTCATGTTGTGCCTGTTTGTAAGGATTCCTGTAAGTTTTTTATTTTGAAAACTCCCCTCCTTTTAGCGCCAATTGTTGACGGTGATTTTTGGATTGACTCGGTCAACAATAATATATTAATCAAAACGAATAAATAAAGAAATAAATCATTACATCCAAGACAGATTTTACGTGGAAAACCCTTGAATGGGAAAAAAAACCATGGCGCCCCTTGAGGGCAGGAGAAATCACTATGAATTATTTGTATCTTACACACTCAGATCTCTCATACAATCGCCTTATTTTCTCTCTATGATCTCGAACCCCTTTTCATGGGATTTAGGGTTCTATTTATACTAGTCCCCTTAGGGCTTCCCGTGTTTATGCCGTATTAATAGGAGAGTTCCTACTTTCAATTATACAAGGAATCTAGAGTTTGTAAGTAACTTTAGGGTTTGCTTCCTGTTTGGACTCTTCTTTGTTAAAACGGTTTGTATCCTATCCGGAATAAGATTTGATCTTCGTGCCTTGTATCTGGTCGAATTCCTGTTATGGGAGGTACACTGGAATAAGGTTGCTTTCCTGACTACACAATCATTGGCGAACGCTTTAGGTTGGCAAACAAAGTTTGCCTCCTTGTTGGTCGACCAACTGTGGCGAGCGCTTTTCTAATTTGGTTTGATGGGTGCGCTAGCTGGCACGCCTTTTGATTATTTTCCCTTCGTTGATTGGTCCTTGAGTGACGCGGTTGCTCTTTGACCCGTCATTAGTGCACATTTTGCTGACGTGCCATTTGGTCGAATATATACATACAGCAACACGCATAACCAACTCAGCATATTACAGATGATTTAATTGCAAGCAAGCAAATCCAATATAATTTTCACTAAGCAAATGAATAATGCTAAAATATAAGCTAAATCTATGTTACTAGGGAGTTTCTAATTACAGTAAATGTTAGTATATATTGGGTACACCCAAGATAGGTCCAAACCCAATACCATGGCCCTGCCCATGAAGCCCAACCCAATACTAAGGTTAATAACTGCTGTAGCAGTTATCTATAGATAACTGCTTGTGCAGTTTTGTTAGGTTTTTGGTTATTGGTGGCATATATTCCATATCAAAATGTGTTTATCTTGTAATGTTTTTGTGGTCATATTGATGATGATACAAAGCTTCATAGAAAGATTTGATTACGGGACATGCAAGATGATGGCTTGATAAGGGGAATTAGCTTCATTGTTCATCAAAGGTATAATTGACCTCATTCCTCTTACAAGGCAAAAACACACACACACAAATCATTCATAAGTGTCCCTGCATCGTTGTGCACCATTTATATAACACATTCACATGATTTTGTATGCTCATGCGTTGAACTCAAATGCTCATACATTTTAGAGTTGCATGTTCTAGGACTATGTCTAGGAAATGACATTCATATGTGAACTTGTGTTTGTATATTTGTGTTTCTTGTGTTTTGGACTTGTACTTGATCTTAATTGATTCCTTATTGAGTCCCAGTCATTTCGGTTACTCATATGTTAAGTTTCGAGTCCAAACGATGTAGTTATGCTACTTTTTGTTCTCATTCGTTGAGTTGTGTTCGTTGTCATTTTTCGAGATGAATTCTCAACCATTTGTCAAAGTTTCATAGTCATCGTTGTGCATGAGGGAGTCATGGTTCGTAATTTGAAAACAAATTCAAATTCGGAGTTCGGATGCCCGAATACGGCTGAAGAACGTGAGAGGTGCGCGGGAGAAGCTTGGTGGCCAAAGGCCATGGCAAGGCATCCACGTGTGGAGGCCGTGTGCCACACGGCCCAACCAGCCCTCTGGTCACGTGTGGCACACGCGCCCCACACGTGGGCAAGGCTGGTCTGGACCAATTTTGGTTGGACAAAAATGCCCTTCTTCCATTCCTTTTTAAATCTCTCAAATTCCCTCCATTTGTTTTTAAGAAGAAAAGTTTGAAAATCCCGTCTAGAGTTTCTCTCCAATTTTTTCAACTTCCAAACACCATAACTTTCTCATACGAAGTTAGAATTGAGTGATTCAAATTGGAGATTGTTCGTAATTGAGTTCTCTACCTTTTTCTGAGTGATCTTGCAGCTGTTTGATTGATTTTTGGAGTGATCCACTCAGAAAACCGAACCAGCTCGTGAAATCAAGGTAGAGTTCATATCTTGGTGATTTCATCTTTTTAAACCTTCAATTTGCTTGGGGTTTCTTCTTCTATATGTATATGTATGTTTGGTGAATGCTATTGAGAAAGATAGCTTCACAATCAATCTAATTGAAAAGTCTAAATTAGAGACACATGTTGACTAGAATCTTGGATTCTTTATTTTTTAACATGATTTGGAGTTGTATTATGATTAGATTGATATCTAGGATTATTTGAGACTTGATTGATGCATTTTATGATTAATAATCCTTTATATGTGTCTTTGATCCTTCATTGATGATATCTAGGATTAGAGCATTTGTATGTGTTTTTTAGAGATATTTAGGATTGATTTGTTTTTAACAATATCTCCTATCTCCAAATCTTTGGCTAGAATACTTGTTGAATATATTTTGTGATTCTAGCATTTTTATGTATGTTTATAACATCTTGAACTTTTGCCTTATGTATATGAATTGTTCAAGAGTTATTTGTATGAATGAATCTAGGAGTTTTATGTGTTAGTTGATTTCACGTGCTCTAGGTTTTCATTCATGATTTTGCATCTAGATTTCTATTGCTTGTGTTTTCACATCTCTAGATCTAGTTGTTCCATGGAATGTATTGATCACATGTTCTATGTTGTTTTGATTGTTTGCATCATTTGCATTCACATGATCACACTAGGAAGTCCTTGTAAAAGGCATGAAGTCTTGGTTAGAGTTGGGATGACTCGGATAGCCAAGCAAGAAGTCTTGCCTAGAGTCTTGAGGACTTGGATAGGTAAGCAAGAAGTCTTGTCTAGAGTCGGGAGGACTTGGATAGACAAACAAGAAGTCATGGCTAGAGTCGGGAGGACTTGGATTGTCATGCATGAGATGCTTTCTAGAGGCACGTGTGCCTTATATAGAGAGTTGGCTTATATATTGGTAGGCCCGGGTGTTTGGTTAGACATAGAGTCCGATAGAGTAGGGTACATGGGATATGTATGCACTCTTAAGGAATTTCTAATCTTCCAATGATGTTGGTTTGGTATGAGTTCCAATATGTGGTTTACATCATTGAGGGATTTTGTATCTTCCAATAGGGATTGGGTAAACATAGACTCCACATGGGTTGGTGATCTAGGATTGGTCACTTTGTGGAATTTCTAATTTACTTTCCAAATATATATAAGTACCCAATGGTTGTAATTCAACCCGTGGATGTTTCCTCCTTGGAGGTTTTACCACGTTAAAAAATCTCTTGTGTTAATTCTTTCTATCTCTATCTTTTATATTTGTTTTTGTGTATGTTTTAATCTTGTAGTACAATCTTCACTTGTGATGTATTTGGAAACAAGATTTTGTAAAGTGTGATTTGTAAGCATATTCATTTTGATCATAATTGTAAATATAATTCTTTTATTCATTGATTTTTGTGTATAGGTTTTCTTTGATTGATTCTTGTACATATTGGGCATTATTTTAAATACAAGTATTATTTGTATTAATTTTAATATAGTTTCTTCTCTAGCAAGTTGTAGTGTTCTTACATTGTAATACTTTAAGTACAACTTGTGGAACGTGCTCTTTATTGAATATACTTGTATATGAGATACATTTGTTCTTGGTATATGTTTTGTAGACTAAGTGTGTTGAATTGAGCATACTTGTGCAAATTGTTTTTCTCATAACAATCTTGTTCAAGGTTTATTATATGCTCACTAAGGTTTTGACACTAGTCATGAAAGAGTTTTTAAAACTAGTGCCAACCTATTCACCCCCCTCTAGGTTGTTTAGTATAACCTTTTAGGCATTTTCAATTGGTATCAGGGCAGGTCACTTAAAGCAATTAGTGTGATTCGGGATCTACAGGGTTATTTACTATGTTAACAACCTTTAGTCTATAATTGTTTGTTTTGGTTGTCCTCCTTTGTTGTTTGGGAAAATGTTTGTTTTACTAAAAAATGCTCATGAAAGACTTCACTAAGTCTAGTGATGAGCAAGCTTGGTTGGATTGTCAAGAAAGGTTTCTCTTCTCTATGTTTTATATTTGATGGAGTAATTTCTCTAAACCAATATGTTCATAAAGTATGAATGAGGTTTATTTTTGAGAAGTTGAAACTTTTAGACCATTTTGCCATTATTAGTGGTGTAAGTTTTTAAACACCTTGTTCTTAATAAAGATTCAAATATGGCAAAAGAGGCATGAAATTAATTCCAAGCTACTCGTGAAATAGGTTCTTCTTGTTTTATATTTCATTTGTCTACTAACAATTTTGTTGATAAGCTTGAAAAGAATGTTAAAGAATGTTAGTGACAAAAGCAAAGAAGAAGAAGTTTTCCCGGAGGATGATCGTTCTAGACTTGATCTTTTGACTTTGCAATTCCATGAAAAGGATTGTAAATCAAAGACCACCACTTCAACTTGATGGCAATAGCTCAATCGCTTGAGAAGGAAAGAGATAAAGCTTTGAAGGAAGTTGAAGTGAAGAATGAAGTGATCAATTGTCTAGAAGAGAAGACGGTTGAAGTTGCTCTTGCGTTATATAGTTTAATGATTGATTTTGCTAATGATTTGTTTTTCTTGTAGGAAACTATCAAAGGCATGGAAGAGGAGTTGGCAATCATGAAGACTAAAGAGCTTGGTGTTCTTCATAAAGATTCAAGTGACTTAAGTTTTGTAGTTGAGCATGTTGAGTCTCCTATAACTTAGGCAAGTCACTAAGGAACAAAAGGATTTCAAAGGCCAATCTTCCAAGGTCAAGTGCAAAATCAAAAAGAGTAAGGAGTCTTCACCGTCGGTACACTCTCACCTAAATAGTATCATCTCCATATGTATTCCGGTTTGCCATTTTTGAAATATCATAGTGCATACTAAATCTAGATGCCATGTGTTTATTAGACAATGCAAACTAGGGAATGAGATGCATGTTAGTGAGATGAGAAAATCTTCTATGAATGTTTCTTGCATGATATCTCTTTAAATTTTGTGCTTGATAATGATAATCATGTGATGAAAATTGCTAAGAAAATTTGGGTGAAAATGAGTGTTTCACATGATCATATGCATAGTCTTGATAATATCTTTGTTGATGGCAATAATGTTGTGTATGACATGAGAATATCTTTATAGAGAAGATAGTTGATGATTTATCTTATAGATATAATATTGCCTTGAGAAATGATCATGATGGTTTATGTGTTTGTGCACCCAAGACCAAATGGGTCAAGGGTGAGTGCTCTTACCATTAGTGTAAGTTGCACATGTGAGTTAGCTTTGAGATTAGTGTCTTGTTGTTAAGAAGCTTAACATATTTTTGCTTTGTATCTATACAACTTGACATGAACTTGGCTATTTCACATTCTTTGATATGATTGTCAAAATTTGTTGATTAACTTTAGAGAAGTTGCATATCATGATATCTATATGGTGATAACTCTTGTTAAGGCTTTTAGAGAAAGTCATTTTTTTGTTTGTTTGAGTTGATATGCTTAGCCTTTAGTCTCTTGGAATCGACACACCTATAACTTATAGTCATGAGGACATACAAGCCAAGAGGACTCATAAAAAGGGTGAAGGTCTTGCATTTGACGAAAAACCTTGCTTAGGTATTTCTATATCCTAATGCTTGCTTTCTAGCTTTTCATCTTTCGACTCTATGTTTGCATTACATCGTGTAGCATGTCATATTAGAGAACTAGTATAGCATTCATATGGTTCTCATTGACATGTGCTCTCTAAAGATCTTTTAGTGGTATGTTCACAATGATCTTATTCATGATGCTTGAAATGCTTGTGTGATTGTTGAGTGGCTTGATGAGCAAAACTTAATTTGAATATCAATATCTTTGAGAGCTACTCACTTGAGAAGTAATGATCTTAAACAAATAACTTTTATTGTTTCTAGATCATGTACTTAAGCTTGAAAAATCTTATTTTTGAAAAGTGCACAAATGCTTCTCTTATATGTTTTAGTTTTGAGTATATGTGTTTGAACATGTGTAGATAATTGATGCATCTAGAAGCCTATTGCTTAGTAAATGATAAATGACCTATGATATGTATCCATTTTGCTTCGGCACTATATAGTATTCAACGAACACCCTCTTGGAAAGGGCTACACACATTGGTTGTGAAGCCGCCCAATGTTGGAAAGGGCTACGCCTTTGTGATGAGTGAAAGCCGCCAAGAGGTGTATATGTTTTTGTTAGTAAAATCAAAGAAGCGTTGAAAAGAATCATTAAAAAAAAATCTTTGATTCTAAGCCTAAAAGAAATAATAATAAAAAAAAAACAAAAGGTTTAATGGTGTATAGTTGAGAATTGTGAAAAGCTCGGGTTGACAAATAGAAATGGGAAAATGAGCCACATGCACACACACGCTCACATGTTGATAACTATTCTTTTAAAGCAAAAATCCGGATGAATATCGGTTTGACCTATTTTTGGAAATGCCTTAGTTGGATAGGTGTGGAAATTGTTTGCATGTTAATATCACAATTACTCCTACTATATATGTGAGAAGCATTCACACACACACACACACACACACACACACACACGCACACACACATTTTGCTTATGTGCTTGATTCATTAGCAATGTGAGAATATTTTTGAGAGATTAATGAAAATCTATGATTCTCTCTTGGACTTTGAAAAGTGATGAAATATTTTCTCTTATTGCTTGAATGTGTGATTGTGTGGATTCTGTTGTGAACAAATTTTCTATCTTGATCTTAGATAGAGTTCTTATCAAGGGAGAGCATAGTTTGCTAGGCTTTGTTCTCTTTTATGATATGTTCACATGCTTCGATTTGATAAATGTTGGCATATTGTTTTGGTTGATATGTTGAATCTTGGAGATGTTATTTCATATGTCGTTATATGCATGATGATTCTTCATAATGATATATGCCTTTGTATGTTTGATCACAATTAATGCATAAATCTTTTTGTAATAATTGTATGATTGTTCATGCAATTGTTGAACTTGGTAGATATGACCCATGTGCTTAAAAGTAAAATTTATGCTTTTGTGATTCATAGTCCCTTGTGAACAAATCTACTTGGTGATAATCTGTGGAGCATATGTTAAGGGGGAGCTTTAGTTTATTCAACTACGCTTTCTATACGATTTGTTTGTTTGTTTGTTTAATATCTCATTATTTATCTCTTGTGCCCTTTGTCTATTCCTTAAAAAAAATGGATACCTCTTCTTTGTGCTTATTGGAGACTTTGTCTTAAGGGGGAGAATTCTTGTCCTAAGAGGGAGAAAAGAATTCTTGCCTTATTGTGTTAAGGATCTAAGAGAGAGCTTTTAATGTGATAACTTTTATTCACTTGAGATAATGCATTGTTTGTTAGAGAGAAGGGATGTTTTATTTTTTTTTGTTTATGTGATAATATCTCACCATTCTTCTTTGGAAGAAGATCTCTTGTTGGTTTGCTTCTTTTCTCATAGGTACCTTGAAGTTCAAAGAAGGGATTCTTGAAGACTCAAGAAAACTTGAAGACCTTTTAGTCTAGGGATCTCTTTGTAATGTGAGGATGAGAGAATGCTATCAACATTGAGTTTATTGGAGTGATCAATGTATGGTGAGGAGGAATCACACCGGGAGATTGAAGAGCTAAATGCTAGAGTTGAGCTTCAAGATGAGAAGATCAAGAAATTGGAAAGGAATGCCACTACTCCAAAGCATTATGCAAGATCATCCAATTGCTCAATTTTCCTCGGTGGTAAAAGAGACTAGAATGGCCTTGAGGTATATTTTTCTTATTTCCTTTTCTTTGGCTTCATATCATGTCAAAAAAGGGGATAATGATAGGGGAGATATATGGTAGTTCTAGCTTTCTTATTTCTCAAGATGTTATGTTTTAAGTGTATTTTGTTTTCTTGAACTATATGGCTTGTAATATTGGCTAGAATATTTTGTTTGATGGCATGTATTTAGGGGGAGCATACATGTTATCAATGTGGGACTTTAATTGTGTTATTTTTCTTGCCAATATATATATTTTGCCATATGTGTTGTCTCTTGGAAATCTTTGTGCTTTCAAGCTATTTTATAGGTGATTTCAAGAGAAGACCAAGATGAAGTTCAAGACTTGTTATTGGAAATTTTGTCTAAGAGTGTAAATCATTGTACACATTGTGACCAAATTTTCTTTGTAATTGTTTTAGTATTTGTATAGGGGTTTTGACATGGAATTTGCCAAAGGGGGAGATTGTTAGGTTTTTGGTTGTTGTTGGCATATATTCCATATTAAAACGTGTTTATCTTATAATGTTTTTGTGGTCATATTGATGATGATACAAAGCTTCAAAGAAAGATTTGACTACGGGACATGCAAGATGATGGTTTGATAAGGGGAATTAGCTTCATTGCTCATCAAAGGTATAATTGACCTCATTGCTCTTACAAGGCAATGGCACACACACACACAAATCATTCATAAGTGTCCCTGCATCGTTGTGCACCATTTATATAACACATTCACATGATTTTGTATGCTCATGCACTGAACTCAAATGCTCATACATTTTAGAGTTGCATGTTCTAGGACTATGTCTAGGAAATGGCATTCATATGTGAACTTGTGTTTTTATGTTTGTGTTTCTTGTGTTTTGGACTTGTACTTGATCTTAATTGATTCCTTATTGAGTCCCGGTCATTTCGGTTACTCATATGTTAAGTTTTGAGTCCAAACGATGTAGCTACGCTACTTTTTGTTCTCATTCGTTGAGTTGTGTTCGTCGTCGTTTTCTGAGATGAATTCTCAACTATTTGTCAAAGTTTCATAGTCGTTGTTGTGCATGAGGGAGTCATGGTTCGTAATCCGAAAATGAATTCGAATTCGAAGTTCGGATGCTCGAATACGGCTGAAGAACGTGAGAGGTGTGCGGGAGAAGCTTGGTGGCCAAAGGCAATGGCAAGGCATCCACATGTGGAGGCCGTGTGCCAAACAGCCCAACCAGCCCTCTGGTCACGTGTAGCACACGCGCCCCACACGTGGCAAGGCTGGTTTGGACCAATTTTGGTTGGACAAAAATGCCCTTCTTCCATTCCTTTTTAAATCTCTCCAATTCCCTCCATTTGTTTTTAAGAAGAAAAGTTTGAAAATCCCGTCTAGAGTTTCTCTTCAATTTTCTCAACTTCCAAACACCATAACTTTCTCATACAAAGTTGGAATTGAGTGATTCAAATTGGAGATTGTTTGTAATCGAATCCTCTACCTTTTTCTGAGTGATCTTGCAGCTGTTTGATTGATTTTCAGAGTGATCCACTCAGAAAACCGAACCAGCTCGTGAAATCAAGGTAGAGTTCATATCTTGGTGATTTCATCTTTTTAAACCTTCAATTTGCTTGGGGTTTCTTCTTTTATATGCATATGTATGTTTGGTGAATACTATTAAGAAAGATAGCTTCACAATCAATCTAATTGAAAAGTCTAAATTAGAGACACATGTTGACTAGAATCTTGGATTCTTTGTTTTTTAACATGATTGGGAGTTGTATTGTGATTAGATTGATATCTAGGATTATTTGAGACTTGATTGATGCATTTTATGATTAATAATCCTTTATATGTGTCTTTGATCCTTGATTGATGATATCTAGAATTAGAGCCTTTGTATGTGTTTTTAGAGATATTTAGGATTGATTTGTTTTTAACAATATCTCCTATCTCCAAATCTTTGGCTAGAATACTTGTTGAATACATTTTGTGATTCTAGCATTTTTATGTATGTTTATAACATCTTGAACTTGTGCCTCATGTATATGAATTGTTCAAGAGTTATTTGTATGAATGAATCTAGGTGTTTTATGTGTTAGTTGATTTCACATGCTCTAGGTTTTCATTCATGATTTTGCATCTAGATTTCTATTGCTTGTGTTTTCACATCTCTAGATCTAGTTGTTCCATGGAATATATTGATCACATGTTCTATGTTGTTTTGATTGTTTGCATCATTTGCATTCACATGATCACACTAGGAAGTCCTTGTAAAAGGCATGAAGTCTTGGTTAGAGTTGGGATGACTCGGATAGCCAAGCAAGAAGTCTTACCTAGAGTCTTGAGGACTTGGATAGGTAAGCAAAAAGTCTTGTCTAGAGTTGGGAGGATTTGGATAGACAAGCAAGAAGTCATGGCTAGAGTCGGGAGGACTTGGATAGTCATGCATGGGAGGCTTTCTAGAGGTACGTGTGCCTTATATAGAGAGTTGACTTATATATTGGTAGGCCCGGGTGTTTGGTTAGACATAGAGTCCGATAGAGCAGGGTACATGGGATATGTATGCACTCTTAAGGAATTTCTAATCTTCCAACGATGTTGGTTTGGTATGAGTTCCAATATGTGGTTTACATCATTGAGGGATTTTGTATCTTCCAATAGGGATTGGGTAAACATAGACTCCACATGGGTTGGTGATCTAGGATTGGTCACTTTGTGGAATTTCTAATTTACTTTCCAAATATATATAAGTACCCAATGGTTGTAATTCAACCCGTGGATGTTTCCTCCTTGGAGGTTTTACCACGTTAAAAAATCCCTTGTGTTAATTCTTTCTATCTCTATCTTTTATAATGTTAAGGACTTAGATGATGAACGGGAGCTTTGACTCTTATTTCGATTCCTATCCAAATATCCTTTTTGTTATATTTTTTATGTGTTAGTTTGCTGCTTAAAATTGCGCTAAGTGTGAAATTATTAGAAACAAACATGCTAGAATAATTGTTAATTAGACTATGAGTTAAATAAAATTTCAGGAAATGGCTTCTGTATCTAAGTCGATTATTGCTGAGTTGAACAAGTGAGAAAAGCTAAACGGTGACAACTATGAGATGTGGCACAGGAAAGTTCAGTTGATCATTGAAGAGCAAGAGGCTCTTGAAACTCTTACAAATACCTTGGTTGAACCACTAAATGGTAGCACTACCCAACATAGGAGAGATATGGAAACATATCAGACCTGGAAGAGGAAGAACAGTCTGACTCGCATAACGATACTGATCAGTATGACTGATGCACTCATGTGTGAATATGAAAGGTTTGACATTGTGTAAGACATATGGATTACGTTGAAAGATAAGTTTGGTTGTACTTTTAATACCAACCTTAGGAGACTTACAATTAAGTTTGACACTGATAGGAAGAGCCAGAATCATGATATGAGGCAGCACCTATGAGAGATGTCAAACATGATACGTGAATTGAAGTATGTAGGTCATACCTTAACTGTTGAGCAGCAAATCTAAGCAATGATCCTGTCTCTTCCTAACAGCTGGGAAAATATGAAGATCAACATGGCCCACAATGATAATATCAAGACTTTTGATGATATATCACACCATGTTGAATTGGAAGATGAGCGCCTAGAGGCAGGTAAGGCTTTTGGTCAACTTTACATGGCTAAATCCAGCAAACGCAAGGGAAAGAAAGGGAACTTCCAAAAGGCAAAAGGGAAGGGCCCTAAAGAGAACTTTAAGAAAAGAGAGACCACATATCAGAAAAGGGGCAAGAGTGTTGGATTCAAGAAGGACAAAGTCAAGAAGGACAAAGCCAAATTGAAGTGTTATAATTGTGGCAAATTGGGTCATTTTGCTTGTGAGTGCATTGAGCTGAAAAAGGTATGACTCAATTCAATAACTGATAACTATGCTTTGGTTTCTAGTTCTATTTTACTCACTGAATCTCGTCCTTTATGGACTATAGACTCAGGAGTCGTAGACCATATAGCTAGAGACAGAGTAGCGTTCGTAGAATATTATCGGATCAGTCAGGGGACTAGATGGATTTACATGGGGAACAACTCTAGAGTTGAAGTGAAGGGTATTGGCACTTGCAAATTGATGATGCATAGTGGTTAAGTACTTTATCTCCATGATATGTTTATACGCTCCTGGAATTCGACGAAATTTAGTTTCAGCTATTGTCCATCTAGGTTTAGGTTATGAACTAAACTTTTATGGTGTTTGTATGGATATTGTTTTAAATTCTGTTTATGTTTGTACTGGATATTTATTGAATGGTTTTATTGTATTAAATACTGAATTAGACGGTTTTAATTGCAGTGATGGTTGTTTTTCATTAATATCTTTCGTTAATGATGTTAATGTTGACGTGAACACTTGGTATGCTAGACTGGGTCATATTGGCCAAGATAGGATGAACAGATTGGCTAGAGAGGGCCTTTTAGGTTCATTTAATAAGATAGAATTACCTATATGTGAAAATTGTCTAGTTGGAAAAACAACTAGAAAACCATTTGGAAAAGGAACTAGGGCTGAAAATCCATTACAATTAAGTCATTCTGATATTTGTGGTCCAAAAAGTGTAAAGGCAAGGCATGGTGCCTCATATTTTATTACATTCATAGATGACTTAACCTGTTTTGGTCATGGTTATTTGATTTCTCATAAGTTTGAAGTATTGGATTTTTTCAAATTATACTTGAACTTAGTAGAGTATCAATTAGATAAAAGGGTTAAAGCCTTACAAATTGACAGGGGACATGAATACCTTTCGGATCAGTTCAAGGAATTATGTGATGAAAAAGGTATACAAAAACAGTTAACTATTCCTAGGACTTCGCAACAAAATGGTGTGGCGGAAAAGAGGAATAGAACATTACTAGAAATGGTTAGGTCTATGATGGCACAAACAAATCTCCCAATGCACTACTGGGGAGATGCATTGTTGACTGCCACATATGTACTTTACTTCCACACCTTATGAGCTATGGACAAGTAAAAACCCTAATTTAACTTATCTGTGACCTTGGGGTGCACGGGTTATGTATATGATCCATCTAACAAGTATAGAAAATTGGGTGTAAGAGGAAAGAAATGTATCTTTGTTAGATACTCTGAGCATTCAAAAGAATATGTATTCATAGGTGAAAACTCGGATGGAAGTGTGACTGAGAGAATCACGAGATGTGAATTTTTTAGAGAGTGAATTTCCTAAAAGAGGTAAAGTTAATAAAGACATTCGATTCTATGAATCGGATAATCTAATCAGAATTCAAATCTAAATACTCCACTAGAGGTTAATGCAGATCTATCAAGGACTTCTGTCCCTAATGGGAATGATACTCCACTTGAAGTAAATGTAGATCTACCTGGACCTTCTATCCCTAGTAGGAGTAATGAAGTTGTTGAGATAACATTTTTAAATTTACCCACTCGTAGAAGCAACCGTGGAACTGTCCCTTGTCATCGTTTTGAGATTGAAGGGGAAGCATTTATGGTTGCTTCGCATGATGCTGATGAGCCTAAAAAATGTAAATGAGGCTCTCAACTCACTCGACAAGGAACTATGGATAAAAGCCATGCAAAAGGAGATGGATTTAATGAAAAGTAATCATGTCTGGGACTTTGTTGACTTACCGTCGGGAAAAAAAAGCCATTGGAAATAAATGGGTTCTTCGCATCAAATGAAAGGCTGATGGCATAATAGAGTGACATAAAACGCGTTTAGTCGCAAAAGGTTATACCCAACAATAGGGTATTAACTATGAATAAACTTTTTACCTTGTGGGATGGGCCAAAGCCTAATGGGTTAGACAAGTTTGATAGGTTTTTGAGTGATGTTGTAGATGTAGATGAGGTTGGGTATAAAAGCCCATCTATGGGTATGGGTGTTAGGCTCAACACTGTTCAATCCGAATGCAAAAGGGTGGGCAGTGTTTTTGAATGTGATATGGGAAACACCAGCTCTGGTTTATGCCCAAAGGAAAAGCATCCTAATGAAGGTATTGATATGTAAAATCGTGTTATAAAAACCTAACTCACAAGTGCATAAATCGTGAGATAAGTACAGCGACAAGTATGGATCATTCCCACGGGGAAAAGTGATTTACCGATTATAAACTAGTCCTAATTTAAGTTAAGCAAGTAAAAGTATCCAAGAGATTTTTGATTGATTGATTGATTGATTGATTGATTGATTGATTAAACTAAAACTAAATTATTTAAAAAAACAGTTAACAAGAATATGTGAATGTGATCAAGAGGTGAGAGAACTATCATCAATGCTTCCCAACTATGTTTACTCAATGTTCCAAATCGACTTTGATAAAAGATATTAATCAAGTTAAAGGTTTGTTCTTATCTTAAGTAAGATTGTTACCGTATGATGATGGGATGAATCAAGTTGTTAACAGCCAAAATTGGCGAGGGACCAAATAAGAATTTTCCACCTCAACACAAGAAGCAGGTACGAACACAATCCAGATACCTCGACAGAGTGGAGCCCGATTGGCCCAGGTATGAACCCCTTTCAGCGGGATCCACCCCGTCAGCGTCTTAAAGGACCAAGCCTGGTTATGATCGGGCACCCTAGGGACCCCGCATCGTCCCATCAACACTACACCCTAGGGACCCCGCAACACCTCGACACAGCTTCCTATGGACCCCGCGGCACCTCGACATGGAGTTCTACTGATCATCTCATTACAGGTCAGCCACATATCCCCCTACTACCGTCAGTAGGATGCTTATTAAATGTAGGCAGCCCGCTAAAGCAGAAGAGCACCAAGAAGCCGGACCCTAACACCAAGAACTAAAAGCTCCACGAAAGATCCAGTAAAACGTCGCCGTACAAAGGAGGTACACTTCTTCCCGCCAGAGAGTCCTAATTTGAGCAGAACAGTACAGTAAGAATCCAACTAGGAAGGTAAGTGATTGACTCCACCTAGGAAGGAAAGATTGGATTCAGCGCAATAAAGCTCCGAAGTTATCTCCTAAGAAAGGGAGGATCCTGCATTGGCCAAACCCTAAACCGAGATTTTAGGAGTGCCTGGCAAGAAAAACACCTATATATACGAAACAGTTTCTTCAGAAAAAGAAAACCATTTATCGATAGGCACACTTCTTCCACCATTACCATCTCCATCGCCGGAACTATGATCCGTATTCCATTGTAACCCAAATCAGAAATTAGTTCATACGTTGTAAAGAAAAGAGACTATCCAATAAAGCTTATTGATTGACCAGTTTGATATACGTCATTATTTAGCTCCGGCTTTGTTAGGGACTTAGTCGGTATCGAACTACTTGATACCCCTCCGACCAGGGTCAATCTTGATCTTGGTCCCTTTAAAGTTGTTATTTGGAATCCCATCTCAATAACGATTTTTAGGTAACACTTTTGGCGCCGTCTGTGGGAACCCATTATCCCAACCATCATTCAAAAAGCGATTTTTTTTCATCTGAAAAATATCCAGAATGAGACTCCGATCCTCCCAAGGTCACCCGGAGCCGTCAGGACTTCAGTCCCTTGCTTCCACTGAAAGAGCCCAAAGGTGGGGTAAAGGCGCTAGGAACGAGAATCCTCCGCCGGTACCTCCACCAGTTGTAGGCCTAGTCCCTCAAGACCCCGTTAGGGAGGAAGCCAATCGGGATGTCTTAGAACAGCACGCCGCAGCCTACGTAGAAGCAATCCGACTCCGGATGATAGCCCAGGGGATTCCCTTTGAAGCCGCCGGGATCCCAGGGGATGCTGGCTCAAGTGCCAGGGCGCCTGTTTTTGATCGATTGGGCCCGCCCCTCTTAGTCCGACAGGCAGAGCTCAGACCCAGGCTAGTGAAGTCCGCGATCGAGGTTCCTCCAAGGAAGGTCCAGTCTCCACCAAAACCAAGAGCCAAGGAGAGGGATCCGCATCCTGATTCAGAGGGAAGTGCCAAATCCCGAAAGAGTACCAGAGAAAAACGTCAGAGAGCAAAGCGAAAGGAGGTCATCCTGGATTCAGATTCATCAGATGAGGAAATTTCAGCAGCCCGGTCAGGAACCAAAAAGTCTCAACGCCTGGAGGATCAAATGATGAAAATGGCAAAGGAGTTGGAGCAGTTGAAGAAGGGAAAGCATCAAGGGAGTCAGAAAAACCCCTTGGGAGAGATGAACGCACCATTTTCTAAAAGGGTGAGAGAAGCAGGATTGCCCCCCAAATTCAGGATGCCTTCAGAAAAGTATTCTGGAACCGAGGATCCTGTCAGCCACCTAGAAAGCTTCGTCCACCAGATGGAAGTTCAGAGTGCAACCAGGACTGCCATGTGCAGGATGTTCCCCTCAACCCTGACAGACTGTGCCAAGACATGGTTCAGAAAATTACCACCAGGTAGTGTTGATTCTTTCTCCAAACTTACCAAAGCTTTCTGTGCACAGTTTCAGGGAATCAAACCCCGTCCCAAGGACCCTATCCTGCTCCAGTATGTAGTTCAAGAGCGGGGTGAAACTCTGAGATCCTACGTGGAGAAATTCCACAAAGAGGTCGTCCAGATGGGAGTGTTCAACGAGAAGGAAACTTTAGCCAATTTCCGGAGGAATTTGTGGGCAGGCAGGTTATTCCGGTCTTTTGCCAAGCATCCTCCTGAGACGTACCAGGAAGCCTATAATCGGGCACTGGAACAAGTGGACATCGAGGAGCAACTCCGGATCAAAATTGAACACGATGAAGCCCGATTAGCACCACGCCCAAAGAAGGAAGCTCCGAAGCCTGCACCAACTAGAAAATTTCAGAATCTACCCCCAAATCGGTCTACTTACAGGCCTCCTCCAATTCCTCCTTACCAGGATAGATACCCAGTAAGGAGATCCCCTCCCAGAGGGCCTCCCATGAAGGAGGTATCCAGAATAGCAAGAGAGGAAGAGGGGTATAATCACTACACCCCCCTAAATGCTTCACGGGAAACTATCTATCTCGCTATTCGGGATAAGGGCCTACTCAGAAAGCCAGTCCCTATGAAAGTCCCTGTGGACAGGAGGAACCAATATAAATATTGCGGCTTCCATGAAGATGTGGGACATAACACCTCAGAATGCTACAGTCTCCGCAATCAGATAGAAGCACTGGTTAGAGGAGGACTTCTGACTGGATTCCTACAACAGGTACGAGACAACATCAAAGAAGGAAAGCAGGTTCAAAATGGGATGCAGAAAGCAGCAGAAAGAAGGAGAGAGGGAGAGAAGGATTTAATGCAGTAGATCCAAGTGATCCACACAATCAGTGGAGGCCCCACTCTAGCGGGAACCTCCAACAATTCGAGAAAAAACCACGCAAGGAAGATTCCTAGACTCAACGTTGAACATGAGTTGCTAAAGGTCAATGGAGGACCCTGAGACTTATCCCGTTCCACCAAAATCATCTTCACAGAGGAGGATGTTTACAATACGGTGCAGCCACATGATGATCCCATGGTCATAACAGTACAGATCGCTAACTGCTTAGTGCACCGCGTCTTGATCGATACGGGAAGCAGCGTGGATATTTTGTTCAAAGGGGCACATGAGCAGCTCAACTTGAAGAATTCTTGCTTCAACAGCTGTACCTCTCTACTATACGGATTCACAGGGGACTCCGTAATGCCGATGGGAACGAAGATACTACTAGTGATAGTGGGGGAGGCTCCTCTTCAACAGAACATAATGACGGAGTTTATTGTAGTAGACACCCCGTCGGCATATAATGCAATCTTAGGAAGGCCTTTCCTGTCAGGGATTAGGGGAGTGCTGTCTATCTACCACAACGTGTTGAAGTTTCCAGTAGGATCAGGAGTAGGAGAGGTAAGGGGAGACCAGCAGGCAGCCCGCAACTGCTATGCGGTGTCAACCAACCCCGCTGCGTTGGCTAAGCAATACGCATCGGTGGCCAGCTACCCGGGTCCGGGAACGGCAGAGCGGGATGATCATGTTTTAGAGGAAGAGGAGATACCGGACATAGTCGTAGAGGAATCAGAAGAAGAAGAGCGTGGTTGGAGTAGCGGGTATTCATCGGAGCAGCTGGAGGAGATTCAGATCCGGTGCGAAGATCCGACAAAGACAGTAAAAGTGGGAGAAAGTCTGGACCCGGGAGTGAAGGAGGATTTGATAGAGCTCCTCAGGGAATATAATGACATCTTTGCTTGGAGCCATGAGGATATGCCCGGCATTCCACTCAGTCTGGCGACCCATAGGTTGGCAGTGGATGCAACTTTCAAACCAATAAAACAAAAGAGAAGGCACTTCAATGCTGAACGCAATGCCGCGGTTCAGGAAGAGGTTGACAAGCTCCTGAAGGCCGGATTCATCAGGGAATCCCGGTACCCCGATTGGATCGCCAATGTGGTGATGGTAACTAAGTCTAACGGGAAGTGGCGAATGTGTGTGGATTACACTGATCTCAATCGGGCCTGCCCCAAAGATAGCTTCCCCCTACCTAAAATAGACCAGCTTATTGATTCCACTACGGGAAATAAGCTCCTGAGCTTCATGGATGCTTTCTCAGGGTACAATCAGATCATGATGCATCCGTTAGACCAAGACAAAACCAGCTTCATCACCGGGCAAGACCTCTACTGTTATAAGGTAATGCCTTTCGGACTTAAAAATGTAGGTGCCACCTATCAGCGTATGGTGAATAAACTATTCAAAGAGCAGATAGGGAAGTCCATGGAGGTGTACGTAGATGACATGATCACCAAATCTCTAGAAGAAAGGCAACATGCAGGGGACTTACGTCAGACCTTTCAGGTGATAAGGCAGAACCAGATGAGGTTGAACCCCGCTAAGTGCGCATTCGGGGTGGCAGCCGGCAAATTCTTGGGATTCATGGTGCATGAAAGGGGAATTGAGGCAAATCCAGAGAAGATCAAAGCCATTTTGGATCTTGAGTCTCCTACAAACCTCAAGCAGGCACAAGGATTAACTGGGCGGATAGCGGCCTTGAACCGGTTCATATCCCGCTCCACAGACAAATTCCTCCCCTTTTTCAAAGTCATCAAGCAGGGGAAAAAGATGAAGTGGGATGAGCAGAGCGAGCAGGCTTTTCAAGCTCTAAAGGGATACCTGTCAAGCCCGCCGCTATTGGTAAAATCGATCCCAGGTGAGGAGCTCCTGCTTTACCTAGCAGTCTCCGAAGCAGCTACTAGTGGAGCCTTAGTAAAGGAATGTAGTGATGGAGTGCAAAGGCCGATATATTATGTAAGCCGGGCTTTTACGAAGTCCGAGAAGAATTATACCTTACTGAAGAAGCTCGCCTACGCTTTGGTGACCACATCCAGAAAGCTCCGGCCTTATTTTCAAGCTCACACCATCGCGGTGGTCACAGATCAGCCATTGAGACAATTCCTCCAGAGGCCAGATGTGTCAGGCAGACTGGTCCTGTGGGCTCTCGAACTCACACAGTTCGACATCAAATACAGAGCAAGAACTACGATTAAAGCTCAAGCCCTGGCGGATTTCATAGTAGAATTTAGCCCGATCCTGAACCCGGGTGAGTCAGTAGACCCCAACCCGAGTCAAACCCCTCTGGGATGGCCTGAGAACAGTAAGGTATGGATACTTTACACGGACGGAGCTTCGAACCAGGCAGGATGCGGAGCTGGGATCGTCCTTATCGACCTCGCCGGAGTCGAGGTAAGTCACTGTTTCAGGTTTGAATTCAGAGCCACCAACAACGAAGCGGAGTATGAAGCTCTGTTAGCGGGAATGAGAGTAGCTGGAGCTCTGAAGGCCGAGTACCTTCAGATTAAGAGTGATTCTCAATTAGTGGTCAACCAGGTAACAGGGTTGTACCAAGCAAAGGGTGACAACATGGTGGCCTATCTAGCTAAAGTCCAGGAGATTATGAAAAAATTCAAGGGTGTAAGAATAGAACAAGTACCCAGGGAGAAGAATCACCGCGCTGATGTTCTAGCTAAGATTGTCACTGGAGAGGGACATGCGTTACCAAAAGGGGTACCCCTCCAAGTGATTTCTTCCTCCAGCATAGCTAAAGAGGTATGAGTCCTTCCTGTGAACCGCCTCCCGTGTTGGATGGATCCGATAGCAGACTATCTCCAAAGTGGCATTCTCCCTGTAGACCAGGATCAGGCCCGCCGGCTCAAGAGGACAGTGACCCGGTACTGTTTGGTAGAAGGATACCTATACCGCAAAGGGAAGTCTCTTCCCCTACTTAGATGTCTCCATCCCGATGACGCGCGTTGGGCGCTCAACGAGGTTCACTCAGGGGACTGTGGCAACCACGTGTCAGGAGAAACTTTGGCTTACCAAGTAATCAGGATGGGTTACTATTGGCCGACTATACACCAGGATGCAAAACAGTTTGCACGATCTTGCGAGGCTTGTCAAAAAACAGCAAACCTCCATCATCTCCCACCAGAGAGGCTCTCTTCGATCAGTACTCCCTACCCCTTTGCCATATGGGGGCTAGACCTGATCGGGCCACTTCCCACTGCACCTGGCCAAGCCAAGCATGCAGTAGTGGCGATAGATTACTTTACTCGGTGGGTAGAAGCCAAGGCTCTTACTCGGATAACTGAAGAAAAGACTACAAACTTTGTCAAGGAGCACATTGTCTGCCGATTTGGCATCCCGATGGCCATCATAACTGATTTGGGAAAGCAGTTCGATAATGCCAACTTCAGGGAATTCTGTGAAGACTGAAAGATCAATCTCCGTTTTGCTTCGGTAGCTCATCCTCAAACCAATGGGCTGGTGGAAGCTACTAACAAGACCATCAAGAAGCTCCTGAAGAAAAAGCTCCAACGGAAGAAAGGATTATGGGTGGCAGAGTTACCCCATGTACTATGGGCCTACAGAACAACTAGGTGGACAGCCACAGGGGAGACCCCCTATTCCCTAGTATTCGGGGCGGAAGCAGTCTTGCCCATCGAGCATAAGCTCATTTCTTTCCGGGTCCAAAATTATGAACCGAAAGATAACGAGGCTAAATTGAGAGCTAGCCTAGACTTACTGGAAGAAAAGCAAAGCCGGGTGGCGGAGAAGAAGGCAATATACCAGAGCAAGATAGCCCGATATTTCAACAAGAAGGTGAAGGTCCGAAGCTTCAAGGAAGGAGACTTGGTTCTCAGAAAGGTGACCCAGAACACACGAAGAAGGTCCGATGGAGTACTAGCCCTAAACTGGGAAGGGCCATATCTGGTTAAGACATCACTCCAGGGTGGTGCGTACAAGCTGGTAGACATGGAAGGATACCCAGTAGACCACACATGGAATACTGATCATCTCCGAAAATTCTACCCCTAGAAATCTTGTTCGTATCAAGGGGAATCTAACACCCCGATTTCGTGTCTGTACCGTTGAGGAAATTCAATAAAGCAGTTCTTTCTCCTATCTGACTCTCTTGTGTCTATTGCATGATGTCTCCTACTAGATCCTTCAACGCCTCTCACTAAATATACTTAATTCACCATTGCTAAAGCGCCTTGAGACTCAGAAAGTTGCATAGCGTTCCTGATACCTTGGGCCGGGACCATCCCACCAAGAGGATCTCCATTACTAAAGCGCCTTAAGACCAGGAAATAGCCTAAAGGCGTTCCTGCTGCCTTGGTCGGGGAATACCCTCCTCCAAGAAGCCTGGTGCTAAAGTGGCCTTAGTTGCCTACCAGGACGGATTACAGTAAGAATCGGGCTACCTCAGGGCACTTGGTTTCTTACTTCGCCTCAAGACCAGGAAATAGCCTAAAGGCGCTCCTGCTGCCTTGGTCGGGGAATACCCTCCTCCAAGAAGCCTGGTGCTAAAGTGGCCTTAGTTGCCTACCAGGACGGATTACAGTAAGAATCGGGCTGCCTCAGGGCACTTGGTTTCTTACTTCGCCTCAAGACCAGGAAATAGCCTAAAGGAGCTCCTGCTGCCTTGGTCGGGGAATACCCTCCTCCAAGAAGCCTGATGCTAAAGTGGCCTTAGTTGCCTACCAGGACAGATTACAGTAAGAATCGGGCTGCCTCAGGGCACTTGGTTTCTTACTTCGTCTCAAGACTAGGAAATAGCCTAAAGGCGCTCCTGCTGCCTTGGTCAGGGAATACCCTCCTCTAAGAAGCCTGGTGCTAAAGTGGCCTTAGTTGCCTACCAGGACGGATTACAGTAAGAATCGGGCTGCCTCAGGGCACTTGGTTTCTTACTTCGCCTCAAGACCAGGAAATAGCCTAAAGGCGCTCCTACTGCCTTGGTCGGGGAATACCCTCCTCCAAGAAGCCTGGTGCTAAAGTGGTCTTAGTTGCCTACCAGGACAGATTACAGTAAGAATCGGCCTGCCTCAGGGCACTTGGTTTCTTATTTCGCCTCAAGACCAGGAAATAGCCTAAAGGCGCTCCTGCTGCCTTGGTCGGGGAATACCCTCCTCCAAGAAGCATGGTGCTAAAGTGGCCCTAGTTGCCTACCAGGACGGGTCAACACTAACATCAAGGTTACTTATCGAGATGCTTCGCCCTTTATTTCCCCACTTACAATCCCGACAGAGGGCCGACAGTCAGGAAAAAACCTAGAAGTTCACCGTCAGCAAGTCAAATTGTTCGTAAGTAGCATATGTCATCGGCTGATTACTTTGCATTTTATACTGTTGGGAGTTCGGTTAAAGGGAGATGTGATCTGACCCCGTTGATTCTTACAATTACGGGATATAAACATCATGTTTCTTATCTTTACTACCTATCGGGGTCCAGTCATCCTCCTATTTACTCATCGGGGATCCAGGTATCAACAAAATTATATGCTATGGAAATATGCTATGAAAAGTTCCTGAGTACAAAAGCAAGAACACAAAGTACGAAGCAGATAATGAAAAACAGTTATATTAACAGTAAGGGTGCCCAATTCCCATTCAGGCTACAAGTTGTATTTATACAACGGGGTGCCCAATTCCCCATGCGGGCTACAAAAACTTTAATAAGAAAGGAGGCCAGGCTAGTCTTCTTTTTCCTCCTCTGGATGCTTTCCTTGGCCAGCTGCCCCTCCTCCCAAAGGCTCAGCTGCTGCATCAGTTCGAACCGCCCCCTCCGCAGCAGAAGACCCAGACTGGATCCCTTCAACCACAGGGACCTCGGATCTAGCTGGCCCATCATCTTCCTCCACAATGACTACTCCCGTAGTAGACTCGCGGTCCGCCACCTGTTCTTCGATAATAGGGGGGTCTAGAGTAGCACCCTCGCTACCATCGAGTAGGACCTCAGCCGCCTCGTTAGCTCCTTGACCCGGATGAACTACCTCATGTGGAGGGGCTTCTGTTTCTTGGTCCCCTCCTGCTAGCTGGGCAACCTTTGTCATGATTTGCTCCCGATCCCAGTTCAGAGCTGCCTCGAGGTCGAAGGGAGGAGGCAAAGCTGTGGCTACCTCGTAGCAGGCTGTAAAGTAGCCATCTTCGAATGAAGGCCCTTGCTGAGCTTCCAAGCCGGCTATGGTCTCCCGCAGGAGTTGATTCTCGCTTTGTAGCAGCATCTTCTCTCGTTTCACGCACTCCCTTTCTTCCCGGCGGCGTAGAGACCAGACTGTCTCAGTGTCCAGGCCGCGTTCCGCACGCCTAAGAGCCACCAAGGCCTCCTGCCTCCCTTCTTCAGCGTTTTTTGCGTCTTGCAGCAGGGGAGCCGTGCTCTGTTGGGTCTGGACTAGTTCCTGCTGGGTATCCTCCAGCCTCGCTTGGAGACTGATATGAGCCTCCCTCAATGTCAGCAGCTGCCTCTCCATGGCCATGGCAAACTTGAAGCCCTGCAAGAAGAAAGAAAGTTAATCTTTGGCCAGAAGAAGAAAAGAAATAGCGGGAAGGAAGTAGAAGTTCACCTCGGCCAGAACCGATGCCCCCTTAGTGACCAAGATGTCAGTAGGAAGCTTGGCCATATCCACCAAACTTCCACCAGGGCACGAGTCCGCGAATCGGGATACCACCTCGTCAAAGGTAACACCCCTTGACCCCGATCCAGAAGCAACAGCAGCAGCAGCAGCAGCAGGGATGTGGACAGCTGCTTCTTCCACCAGAATACGCGCAGGGTCCTCAGGGAAAGTTATAGTAGGAGGAGGAGCAGGGGAAGTCTTTGCTACAGGGGCGGTCTTCTTCTGTGCCGACCTCCCAGAGCCTCGGGCCTTAGCCGCCCTAGCCAACATCGCCGAAATCTTTGAACGCGATGGAGGAGTAGAGGGAAGGGGAGTCTTGGTCTTAGACCTCGCTGGAGCAGGAGCAGGCGTTTTCGAGGGAGCAGAAAGGGGTTTGGGGTCGATTCCCACTCGGATGGACCCCGACACAGTCTTGGCAGCAGGGGTAGGAGAAGGAACAGGGGAGGGAGGAGCTGACAGAGTTATCCCCCCTGCCCCAGTAGAAGAAGGAGATCCCGCTAGCACCGGAGCAGCAGACACTGCAAGAAGGAAAGATACTCAATAAGAAAGAAAACAAAGAAAATATGTAAGTAAAAAAGTAAACGAGTAAGGAACAGTCAACTCACCGGGAAGAGCAGGGGATATCTTCAAGTACCGCTCCACGCGGGCTCCCTCAAAGGGATCAAGAGTGGGATATTGCATATTAGTATACCCCCTCTTCATGATCCTCGTAAGGATTTCCCGGGATTCAGGAGCGAGCATCCCCTTCGCCCATTTATCCCGCACTGTGAACTGAGTAGGGACGGGGTATTCATATCCCCCAATAAAGGCGGTGCGCCCCCACTCGCCTTCCACCACTATCCATTCTTTCTTCCAGGGCGCGGCATACTTCACGTTTGCTCCTGGGACGATGAACCTCATGTCGTTGTTTGCCCTAAGGTAAAACTGACCCCGGGGCACCATACTGGCGATGTTGAAGAGGTAACAGAGTTCATCTAATCCAGGCTCTCGCTCGATGCGATCCTTCTCGCACTGCTCCTTCTAGAGCACCAGAAACCCTGTCAGGTGTTTCCAGAACCCCGGTGAAATCTGTAAGGGGGCTAACTCCAGTGCGACAAGAGCCCGGCGTAGCATGGGGTGTAGGGGCAGTCGAACACCGCATTCGAAGGCCGCCTTGTGGATCAAAAGACGATCTTGAGGCGGGGTATAGACATCAAATCCTCGGTGAGGAAGAGAGAGGATGATGTTATCCGGGATCATATACTCCTCTCTTAGCTTGGCCAAAGTATCCTGGGTGCAGACGGAGTCGGGGACTATCCTCCCGTCATGAAAAAGGGCGAAGGAGCCGGCCTGGACCCCTACTAGAGAAACCCTCTCGTCGATGCCTCCGTCACCATCACCAGACTTAGCGGCGCCCACTTCATCACCGATCAAGACCGGGTCTTTAGGTCGATTGTGGAAACCCAACCCAACTCGCGGGTTTCGAGCGGAGCGACGGCGTTGAGCTAGCGGGGTGTCACTATCCTTCTCTCGACCCCGTTTCTTCCTTTCCGAGGTTGGGGAATCTACCACCGCGTCGGCCACGTCCATACTGAAGAGGGCGTCGATGCTATCGGACTGGGGAGGCAAAGCAAGTTCAGGTCGAATAGGATTCGCCGCTGTATAAGGGTTTTGTTCGGCAGCGACTACTTGAGAAGTAGGGATTCGTGAAGGAGAAGCCATTGAAGGAAGGGAGAGTGAAGGAAAGATCTTCGAAAGATTGCAGAGAGAAAGAAAAAAGAAGCAGGATTTTTTCGGTTACAATTTTTTGAAAGTTTGAGAGAAAGTAAGTAATCACCAGTGGAGCCGGTCTATTTATAGAAGAGGGATGTCGGTTACGCACTAGGAAACCAGAATCGGTGACCGGAAGAATGGGTTGAAGCGTTTTCCGCAATTAATCACGCCAAAACGGCTCTTTTTGAAAACGAGGAACCCAATCAGTAGTCGACACACAATCAGTTATAACGGAAGAAATAAAGGTTTCCTCCTCCAAAGTGGAAACCTAGTCAGACAAGGAAGTAAGTGGATAAGGTGGAAAATCCTTCAAGCAAACAAAAAGATCCTGACTCCGACCCCGACCCCGACCCCGGCCCCGGCAAAGTGTCAGTGTCCAAGTCAGGGGGGACTTCTGTTAACCGCCAAAATTGGCGAGGGACCAAATAAGAATTTTCCACCTCAACACAAGAAGCAGGTACGAACACAATCTAGATACCTCGACAGAGTGGAGCCCGATTGGCCCAGGTATGAACCCCTTTCAGCGGGATCCACCCCATCAGCGTCTTAAAGGACCAAGCCTGGTTATGATCGGGCACCCTAGGGACCCCGCATCGTCCCATCAACACTACACCCTAGGGACCCCGCAACACCTCGACACAGCTTCCTATGGACCCCGCGGCACCTCGACACGGAGTTCTACTGATCATCTCATTACAAGTCAGCCACATATCCCCCTACTACCGTCAGTAGGATGCTTATTAAATGTAGGCAGCCCGCTAAAGCAGAAGAGCACCAGGAAGCCGGACCCTAACACCAAGAACTAAAAGCTCCACGAAAGATCCAGTAAAACATCGCCGTACAAAGGAGGTACACTTCTTCCCGCCAGAGAGTCCTAATTTGAGCAGAACAGTACAGTAAGAATCCAACTAGGAAGGTAAGTGATTGACTCCACCTAGGAAGGAAAGATTGGATTCAGCGCAATAAAGCTCCGAAGTTATCTCCTAAGAAAGGGAGGATCCTGCATTGGCCAAACCCTAAACCGAGATTTTAGGAGTGCCTGGCAAGAAAAACACCTATATATACGAAACAGTTTCTTCAGAAAAAGAAAACCACTTATCGACAGGCACACTTCTTCCACCATTACCATCTCCATCGCCGGAACTATGATCCGTATTCCATTGTAACCCAAATCAGAAATTAGTTCATACGTTGTAAAGAAAAGAGACTATCCAATAAAGCTTATTGATTGACCAGTTTGATATACGTCATTATTTAGCTCCGGCTTTGTTAGGGACTTAGTCGGTATCGAACTACTTGATACCCCTCCGACCAGGGTCAATCTTGATCTTGATCCCTTTAAAGTTGTTATTTGGAATCCCATCTCAATAACGATTTTCAGGTAACACAAGTGTTCTCAATTATAATTTACCCATAAATCAATGGCGCAAAATACAACCAAGAACCCATTAAGCGCAAGAACTAATGAACCAAAACCTAGTTGCATAAATCAATGCTAAGATCAATTTTACCCATTCAATTGAATATTAATTAAGGTTACATGTAAATAAACAATCCAAACTTAATTGTTTAATTATCAAAACCCTAAATTCATGCTAACATATAATCATGCATTAACAAGAATAAAGAATTAAGACAGGGGATGAATTGAATGAATCAAAACTTGAGTTAAGAAAATATAGGCAATTCTAACAAAGAGTATTCATAAAGGTTCATATTGATTCCTTAGTATGGATTTAGTTACACATCATGAAAATAACAAAACAAAAGATAGAAAAGATAGAACCCATTGAGGCCTTCCAACGAGTTCTTCAAGTTTTCAATGTTGAATTCTTCTTCGTCTTTGAATCTTCAATGTGTAAATATGGATGAGAGAATTGTGTTATGAGTTGTGAAATGGTCTATGTTCTAAGAACCCCACTAGAGTAGGGTTCAAAGGGGTTTAAAAAGGTGTAGATGCTAGGTCATGTCCTTCAACAACAAGGAAATCAATTCCCTTTTAGAATACATGCCTTTTTGGAAATATATTTCTTTCCTAATCCATCCAAATTGATTAATTATTGAAGGAAGATAAGGATTAGATGTCTACTTGCTTCCTAAGACTCTCACACATGTCCAAGAAGGTAATATTTCCTGTTCCGACAACTTGCGAAACAAATCCTGTAAGTATTCACGAATTTTATGACTGACTAATTTGACCTTCGGGTACTAAAATTGTCATAATTTCTTCTAGAAAATTCAGATTGATGAGTTGTAAATTGGGTTGGAAACTAGACTTTCGGGGCTTCAAACCATAAGTGGTAGGACACATAGTTCAATTGGAGCTAATATATATGGTATTCGCAACACGGCTTATCTGCACTGTCTCGAGATACTGATGTGACTACCGATTTGAAAGCCACAACGGTCTTCACAGCTGTAACCTCCGTTTTTGCATCACTTTAGGTACTGCTGTGGAAACCCACAGCGATCTTGATGACGGTTGGCATGGCAATCAAGGCAAATTGCATAAAAGTCCCTTGAATATTCCAAAATAACCTTTTTTCTCTGAAATACTTCAAACACATCATTTGGATCCAACAACCTAAAAATGCTCAAACACAAAAATTTAAACCCTAAAAATATCGAGAAACAAGCTATTGATTTGAGGGATGGAGATAAAAAATATATACAATAAATTACCGATAAGATATCAATGAGTTGCCTCTTTCAGAAGGTTTGATTACGATTCTCGTTGAGTGGGTTAGTAATGATAAAGTCTTCATTAATTCAAAGAAGAGGAGTGTTAAGGATTTTTTTCTTGCTGCAAAAAGACATGGGATGAAGACAAGGAGTGCTAAGTATAAGATGTTTTGGATCCTTGAGGAGGAGATTTCTAAGGTCATAGACATGGGTATGTCTTTGGGTTTGATTTCAACGATAAGGAAGTTCAGATGGTTTATTTCTTTGCAAAGGCGTTTTCGTGTTTGAAGGGTGCCAAACTAAAAAAGGCAAAGGCTTAGTGTCCTCTTCTCGCTGTTGTTTAGTGTGTTTTGCATGGTTTGTGTTGGATTGTTAGGTTGGTGGCATCTCCTTGTGTTTTTTTGGCTTCGTTCGGGCTTCGTTTTTTTTTTTTTTTTTTTGCTCTTGTTTTTCCTTGTCCTTTTGGGCTTGTTTGTTGTTTACCTCTAGCAAGGCTGTTTGTTTGGGCTTATTTTCAGCTTTTGTTGTGAGCCGCTATTGCGTTTTGGTTTAGGTTTTGCTGTTTGTTGGTTTGTTTTCTTTTGTTGGCTTGTTCATTTTGTGGGCTTAAAGTGTCTTGGCCCGATTAGGTTCTTGTAGCTTTCCGCTCTTTTGCCTCTGGCCTTGTTGAATAAATTTTGTCGTTAAAAAAAGTAATATAATTAACTAGTAAGAAAAATTATTGCTTACCTCCTTGTTGAATGTCAAGACATATTTATACTAATATATGGTAGTTGTGACGATAATGCGTGGAGCTCAATCTCCACGTTTCCACCACTTGCCGGGAATAATCTATTTAATGTTTTACGGACTCATCATTAGGAAGCTACAAACTCCAAGCTACAACTAGTATATTAAATAACTCTATTGATTTAAGAAAACTTTTTAACGCCATGGTATATTGACTATGTGAGCGAATTAACTTTCCTAATTATGGTAAAACGATAAAATTGATAATGGTACAACAATATAATTAGTAGGAAAAATATTCTAAAACGCGTTATAGAACCGAAAAAGTTGCATTTGTCAAAAAGTACATAAAGATAGAAGTTACCTCCATAGATCGATGGACATTCATTTTTATATGGCCCAATTGCATAAATAACCATATAATTAAGCTAGTTTCTAAATTTGTCTATTTCCAATAGTTTGATTGTTTTTATCAAACAATCTACTTTTTAGACAAAATTACTCTTAATGAATTTTTGAAAAAAAAAAACACTTTATATATATATATATTGGAGGTCACAAACCTCCAATAGAGATGTGCAGACCTCCAACAATATAGGTCTATAACATAAACTAGGGTGGTTTGCGACCTCCATATACCTCCATTGGAAGTAGAAGAAGAGAAAACATTAAGAAGAAGATAAAAAAAGTAAACTGGCGTGTTTAATATTGGATTAAACAAGCCAACCTTTTTTTAATGAGTTGTTGAAATATTTTTGATATTAAACATGATAGGGTTTTTCTTTTTTGGATTAAACATGCAATACTTTTTTTTATTAATCATGTTAGAGGTTTTTTTTTTTTTTTTTTTTTTTTTATAATTTTTTATAATTTTTTTTTAACTTCATAACTCTTTACATAGATTCAATCTGATAAATTTTTTTTTTTTTTGGAATAAACGAATAAAGTTTTTTTTATTAAACATGTGAAACTTTTTATTATTATTATTATTAAACAGACTAGTTTTTTTTATTTTTTATTTATTTTTATTAAATATGCTACCCTTTTAAAAAAAAAAAAAAAAACTAAAAAAAACTCTAGTTTTTTTTTTTTTTTTTTAAATGCACATGCCTCTATGGAAAATAGGTCTGCGCAAAATAGACCACCATGTATTCATGGAGGTCTTTTTAACAAAAAAAATTATTTAAAAATATGAAGCAACAAAGGTAGAAGATAACTTTAAGTTGATAAAAACAATAAAAACAAGGGTGAAATCCATTTTAGTCTTTCTAGTTTGACCTATTACACAAACTGATCCTCCAATTTTCATAATTATCCGGTTAAGTCCTTCTGTTAATATTTCCGTTAGAAAAGGTGATTCTGACAAGGTCAAAAGGTCAAATGACCCTGTTGCCCCTGGTAGCTGAAATTGATTAAAATCTTGATTGGATAAAAGTGCCCTCTACAGACCGTTGCTAGTGCAACTACTTGAATACACAAGCCTTATAAAAAGGCTTCCTCACACCTACTGCACACATACAAACCTTCAACTGTTGTAAATTAATAAATAATAAATGAAAGAATGAGAGATGAAAGTGAGAGAAATCAGATAAAAGAGATGAGAGAGTGAGACGAGAGAGAGAACAAGATATATAAGAGTTTGCTTTGTATTTATTCTGGAGCCTTTCAGCTGATCAACCTATTACAAAGGAATGGATTACATATATATAGGCTCACATATTGACCACTTGGTCACTTGGATCAATTGCTTAGAGATGAAGCAAAGTATATCAAGTGGATGGTGATGATGATGATGATCACGTGGGTGCACCAAGTGGGAGAGGATGTGAATGATGATGATGATCAAGAGAAGTTGATAGGCTGATAGGCGGTGGGAATGGTGGAACAAGTTGGAGATATTTGTGTGATATTTGTGTGTATACCACATGTGGTAAAAGCCACATATCTTATAACACCCCCCCCTTGGATTTATACCACATGTATTAATTTTCTAGGGAAAAACCCAATAGGATAAAACCTAGGTAAAAAGTATACAATGATCTCCTGGATTTAATGGGGTTGGACATTAAAAACTATCTCATTAAAAACTTTGTCAGGAAAACCCAGTGGGACAAAACCTGAATGAAGGGAATAAGAGTATAGTGCACATATGTCCGTTCTAAATTTTGCTCCTCTTGATTGTCTCGTTAAAAACCTCGTCAGGAAAACCCAGTGGGACAAAACCTGAACGAAGGGAAAAAGAGTACAATGCAAATATGTTAACAGTTAATGTTTTCTTCAAAACATTTCTCATATTTATACTTTGCTAGGAAAAACCTAGTGGGATAAAACCTGAGCAAATATATTCATTGATCTGTCGGATCAAAGTAATATTTATGATGATCTTTTGGATCAAGGTAATATATATACGATGATTTGCAAGATCAAAGTAATATTTACAATGATATTTTTGATCAAGATAACATATATAAGATGATATATTGAACCAATGCAATATTTATGATGATTTTGTTGATCAAATGATTTTTGGGTGTGCTTAGAGAATTGCCTTATTAAAAACCTTATCAGGAAAACCTAATGGGACGAAAACCTGATTGTAAGGAAAAGAGTACAATGCACATATGCCCCAATATAATTAATATACTTCATTTGATATGCTCCTCCTGATGGGATGCTCCCCCTGATAAAAGTTCTTTTAAAACAATCTTCTAGATTGCTAAACTGAGGTATACATATGTTTATTTCATGAAATGAAATAACATCATAAATGATTGGAGGGAGTATAAGCAAAGACTTGCTTTATGGAGTAATATCCATATGGAATCTTTTCAAAATCTTTTTAACATATTCTGATTGATGGACAAACATTCCATTTGATCTATGATCGACCTTCAGGTCAAGATAATATTTTCTTTCCCATGTCTTTCATTTTTAAACTCATTTACCAAAAATTCAAGAGTTTTCAAGAGCTCTCCAGGAGCTCCAATTAAATTCATATCATCAACATATGTTGTGAATATAGTAAATTTGGATTCTGATTTATTTGCGAAGACACTTGGGCATATAATATAATTATTATACCCTTATTTTATCAGATATTCACTGAGACGATTATACCACATCCGTCTAGATTGTTCTTAATCCATATAAGGATTTTTGTTTTGTATGTTCATCAAATACAGATTACGAGATCTCGATTTTCATGCTTCTAGCATTTTAAATCCTTCCGGGATTATAAATATCTGCATTGAGTGAATCATATAGGTAAATGATTACTATGTCTAGAGGACGTATTTCAAGCCTTGTAAAGGCAGCCAAATTTATCAAAAATTCGAAACGTAATTGTATTCGTCTCTATTGAATACCAAGTTTCTGTGATAAACCTTATACTACGAGTCGTGTCTCATATCTCACGATCTCGTTTTTCTCATTACGTTTTTCGTATAGAGACCCATTAGTATCCAACTAGTTTGACATCTCCAGGTGTCTGGAGTACTATTGGTCTAAATACTTTATGTTTGGCATATGAAGTCAATTCTTCTTGAATTGCTTCTTTTTACTTAGGCTAATCATGCCTTTTGTATACAATCATTGATATTATGAATATCATAATTATCATTTATAATTTCAGTAGCGCTACTGTATATAAAAATACATCATCAATGATTGTTTCTTTATGATTCAACATTTCTCTTATATGATTTATAGAAATTTTCTCAATTTCAATATATTTGAATCTCTGTTGAGATTTCTTCCATTTCAATGAATTTAGTTACAATATGGATTTTATAGAAATTTTCTTAATTTCAATATAGTTGTATTTCTGTTGAGATTTCTTTCCATTTCAATGGATTTAGTCATTTCATAGACTTGTATAAAAATTTTCTCAATTTCAATATACTTGTATCTCTGTTGAGATTTTTTTCATTTCAATGGATATAGTCATTTCATAGACTTGTATAAAAATTTTCTCAATTTCAATATACTTATATCTCTGTTAAGATTTCTTCTATTACAGTGAATTTAGTCTTTTCATAGACTTGTATCTCATTAAATATGTCAGACTCTTACAGAGTTGATTTAGAGAAAATGGATTTATTTATAACTCGAGTTTTGATTACATTAGGATCCTGATAACAATACCTTTCAAAAAGGTTCATAAACTTATAAATTATAATATGTATCAGATGATTTATTTGTTGCTTTTTACTCAGATCGTTCTTTAGGAACAATCACCCGGCCGGGGTTTATGAGATGACAACTTATAAATCTTGTTATATCTGATGATCAATTATCTTTCGTATTTGAGTGATACAAATATTGAAATGAGACACATTTATATATAGATACCCGAACTGGTATCTTTATTTTATATAAGAGTAACTTTTCATTTACTCTTTTTGGAGAAACTGTCCATTTGAAAATTAATCAATATAATAATATATAGATTGCGCATAAAAATATAAACTCTTAGAAGTTTAAATGATCTAATAGAAGAGTAATTAAAATCAATATTAATCTCATAATGATATAGAATTCTTATCTTAGATCATGCCAGAGATGAAATAAAAAAAATATAATACACAATCAAATATCTTAAAAACGTGAGCAAGTCAATGACCAATTATAAGTAGTGATCATAGATGAATGTATCAGCATGTAATAGAACGTCCCATATAGAAATAGGTAATTGAATCGAAATAATAAAGTTATCGTAATTACCTGGAAACGTTTGATAAGTGATTCCGCTAATCCATTCTGATTATAAGTACTTGTGAAAACTGGATGTTGAATATCTATCTCAACTAGAGATGTTTGATAACACACAAACATGTGATCATCTCATAGATGCATCAACTAGAACCATAAAATAATGAAAGGGTTCTTTTGGTGGATGAATATGTCCACATATATATATCTCTTTGAATGACAGGGATTCAATGATATGGTTTTATTTGGTGGATGAATATATCCACATACATCCCTTTTATGATCAACAATATAATCCGGATGATAAAGATCACAGCTTTTTTTATAATAAGCTTTTGGCTTGAATCACGCACAGATATTCAACATTCTTATTATTAATGATCTCAATATGACATTAATAAAGTTATATGTCTTTGATCTAAACAGATTTCTTTATGTTCTGCTTAAATGATATAAAGTATCATTGATACACAATTGAATACCATCTGGTAATAAGATTGTAGCTCTTCTAGAGCCTTTAATCAGATCCATCAGATCTGCCAGATTTTATCTGGTATTAACTTTAAATGCCGAACTAAGCATATTTCTTTATGTTGTTCTTTGAATAATATCAAGTACCATTGATACATAATTGAGAATTGTTTGATAACAACATCGTGGCTCTTCCAGAGATTTCTATCAGATCCGTTGGACCTAATATATAATTTAGTATTGTTTGATAACAATATCATGGCTCTTCTAGAGATTTCTATCAGATTCGTTGAACTTAATACATTAATAACATTTGCTCTCAGCTAAGTCGAATTCATAAAATATTTCTGACTTTACAGAATTATATGAGTCGTTGCATTCTCGGCAAGACATATATTTTTCCTTCTAGGAATTTTATGGACATTATTTGTAATGTCATTTTATATCTCATGTGAAATGATAATAATCCCCCCTCCTTTATTTTTTTTATTTTTTTATAAATATATATATTTTTTGTTTAAAGAGAATTTACAAAACTACCCTTGATTTTGTAAAATTACAGAAAGGCCCAAAATAATTGTAAAACAGTCCATGAAAAATATCGAATTGTCCAAAAGTGGCCCAGAGTGATCGATCTAGACCAGATCGTGGGTCATGACCGATGATCATTGATCGTCACCGTAAAACACACTAGGCTGGTGCGAAAAACCGACGAAGCTCACCGACGAGGTGGCGTTGGCCAAAGGGGCGATGGGTCTGGGTTGAAAACCCACCAACCTAGAAGCAAACTCAGATCGAGGTTTGGTGATACTAGATCAGATGATCTGATTATCTAACACCCATCACATTCACATGTTCATCAAGTTCATCTACTGTCAAGTAGACTACTGATCTCAGAGTTCTCCTTTTTTTTTTTTTTTTTTTTTTTCATCAATTCTGAATTTTGCTCTCCAAGAGCATCAAACTTGAATGAAATGGATAAAATATTACATCCAGTTTCATTATATGTTAGGATCTTAAATCTTGTTTATGATACTCATAGCATCCTATTAGATGTGAATGAAATAGATAAAATATTACTTCCAATTTCATTTTCATTAAACATTAGGATCTTAAATTATTTTTATGATACTCACATCATCCTGTTGGATGTGTATGAAATGGATAAAATATTAATTCCAATTTCATTATACGTTTAGGATCTTAAATCTCTTTTACGATACTCACAACATCCTGTTGGATGTGTAAATCATTTTTCTCAAATGAGTGATATGTTTACAGATAAAATAAAATCATGGATTATAATGATTTTTCGAACCTTCGATTCGACCATGAACTGTAAGTTCATATATAATTATAATCTAGAAAAATTCAGATTCTGAGTGGATTTGAAACCCCAGGTTCCAAATAATGAACTACGTCATTCATGAATATGACACTGGATCCAGAATTTCAGGTTCTCATCGGTTTTCAATACCGTGCCATATGGCATTCATGAATATAACACTGGATCCAGAATTCCAGGTTCTTATCGGTTTTCAATATCGTGCTGTATGGCATTCATGAATATAACACTAGATCCAGAACTCCAGTTTTTCATCGGTTTTTAAAACCATGCCAACTTAAATATCATAATTCCAGAAAATTTAAGTTCTAGTTTGTTGGTCTAGCCAAACTCATATATTGCGAAAAATTAACAGTTCCAGAATGGTATATATGTCCTGTAAACACAAATCCAGAACGATATATATGTTCTATAAAAACAATTCCAGGAGGCTGAGCTCACTTGCCATGTGCATAAAAAAATAAATCCAGAACTATAATATTGAGATTTAAAGAGAATAAATTCAGGACTATATATATATGTTCCGTTGACGGCAAAGCCATCTTATATACGAAATATATATAGATGCAGAATATTGGGATTTAGGGAGAATAAATGAATAAATCCAGAACTATATATATATATATATGTTCCGTTGACGGCATAAGCCATTTTGTATACGGAAATATATACAGATCCAGAATATTGAGATGTAAGTAAATCACCCATCAGAGATCCCTTTTACTTAATACACAAATATCAAGCCGTAAGTAAATCACTCACTTGGAGATACTTTTTACTTACATACGATAGGGCTGATAACGTGTTGTAAATTAATAAATAATAAATAAAAGAATGAGAGATGAAAGTGAGAGAAATCAGATAAGAGAGATGAGAGAGTGAGACGAGAGAGAGAACAAGATATATAAGAGTTTGATTTGTATTTATTCTGGAGCCTTTCAGCTGATCAACCTATTACAAAGGAATGAATTACATATATATAGGCTCACATATTGACCACTTGGTCACTTGGATCAATTGCTTAGAGATGAAGCAAAGTATGTCAAGTGGATGGTGATGATGATGATGATCACGTGGGTGCACCAAGTGGGAGAGGATGTGAATGATGATGATGATGATCAAGAGAAGTTGATAGGCGGTGGAAATGGTGGAACAAGTTGGAGATATTTGTGTGATATTTATGTGTATACCACATGTGGTAAAAGCCACATATATTATAACATCAACATATATATATTTCCAAACTTATTTGAAACACATGCACACCCACACATACATTTCTAAACCTATTTTCATTTCTTGATTTTTTTATTCACACCCACACATACATTTCTAAACCTATTTTCTTTTCTTGATTTTTTTTCCAACCATACAAACCATACAAACCATACAAACACGCAATCACACCTATCACACCCACACATACATTTCTAAACCTATTTTCATTTCTTGAATTTTTTTCCCTAACCATACAAATTTACTACAACATCCATATCAATTCAAATATCAAGCAAGCAACATCAAAGCACATTAATGGAGGCTACATCAAGCTCAACATCAAAACGCAACATCAACGGAGGGATAATAAAGTTCAAGAACCAAAAATGCTCATGTGGGATGAAAGCAGGCGTAAGGATATTAGAATTTGTAAACAACCCAAACAAATTGTATATTTTTTGTGAGAAAGGAAAATGCAATTTCTATAGGTTTTGGGAACCTAATACTGAAGAATTCAACCTATCTAAATACACTGAAAGCATAACACAAAGGTATGATCGTAGAGATAGGTATACTGGTAGACCTACTCTTTTGCTCGAACAGAAAATGGAAGATGTAAATGCAAGATTACAGAGGCTGGAAAGCTATTATGTAAGAATGGAAAATCAAGATACAAGCAATCATGGTAGAATGCATAACCTAGAGTCTATGCAAGGAGGGTCAAGGGTGATGTGTGCTATTAACATGGTTTGCTTTGTGTAATTATGGCTATGCCTGTACTTATCATGATAGCAAAAAATAATCAATAAAAGTACTTATTAAGCATTCACAAACAACATATCATAAGCACTGCCATCATTCACAAGCATTCACAAGCACTGCCATCATTTCATTGCATATTAAACCTAACAACATTCATATAATATCAAACATATCTAAAATCACTCACAGGCTAAGCATGGTTATTGTGCTAGCATTTTCAAAAACATATTAAGCATAAGTTTTTGTTGTTTCATGTCCATACCTTAATAGCTAGCAACAATACCATACAATTAAACAAAAATTACTTAATACTTGAAACAAAGTGCACTGCCTTACAAATAAACCATTCCTAAGCTTGATGTTGTTGTCTTCTGCCATCAGTCGAACAGCTGCTGTGTCACTTGCGATTGAGGAGGTTGAGTCTAGTTTGGTTCCTGTGAAGATGATGCTCTAGTTGGCCCATCCTCAGTCTGGAAATACAAAACAAACGAATTAGAAGTTGATGTTAGACATTTTATGAATTAGAAGTTGATGTTAGAAATTAAAAAAAATAAAATCAAATGAAGATAGTATATAAAGGAATACCTTGTTATCTTTCCTACGTTGGCAAGATCTTTTGTTGTGGCTAGCTTGATTACAGACTTTGCATATTACAGTGCCAGACCTCCTAACTTTAGGTTCCTCATTCGGTTCCCTCTTTCTCTGCTTTTTAGGCCTGCCAGGTTGAACAGTTCGAGGTGCTGGATTATATACTCTATGTGCCCTGGAATTAGTATGCAAGCTGGAACTTTTGGCCACCTTTTTTGATCGGGAATTGGATGGATCATGCCTACATATGTTTACATGTAGGTACTTTAGGTGAGGTTGCTATGGACAAACTCAGCCACCTTGTCATTCACTGCTGCTTTACCATAATAATGGCTAATTGCAGCCATAGCATGACAACAGGGAATCCCACTCACTTGCCATTTATATAACACATTGTGCACCATCAAAGAAGGAAAACAGGTTTAGAGCGGGATGCAGGAGGCAGCAGAAAGAAGGAGAGATGGGGAGAAGGATCTGATGCAGCAGATCCATGTGATCCACACCATCAGTGGAGGCCCTACCCTAGCTGGAACCTTTAATAATTCGAGAAAGAATCACGCAAGGAAGATTCCCAGACTTAATGCTGACCACGAGGTTCTCAAAGTCAGTAGTGGATCTCGGGATCTATCCCGCTCCACCAAAATCATCTTCATAGAGGAGGACGTTTACAATACAGTTTAGCCACATGATGATCCTATGGTTATCACGGTCCAAATCGCCAACTGCTTGGTACATCGCGTCCTGATTGATACAGGAAGCAATGTTGATATTTTGTTCAAAGGGGCTCATGAGCAGCTCAACTTGAAGAATTCTTGCTACAACAGTTGCACTTCCCTTCTGTATGGATTCACAGGAGACTCAGTGATGCCGATGGGGATGAAGATTCTACCAGTGATAGTCGGAGAAGCTCCCCTACAATAGAACATAATGACAGAGTTCATTGTAGTAGACACCCCATCTGCATACAATGCGATCTTGGGTAGGCCTTTCTTGTCAGGGATTAGAGGGGTACTGTCAATTTACCACAGGTGTGTTGAAATTTCCAGTGGGAACAGGAGTAGGAGAAGTGAGAGGAGACCAGCAGGCAGCTCGCAATTGTTACGCTGTGTACACCAACCCCACTGCATTAGCTAAACAATGCGCACAGATAATCAGTGACCCATGTCCGAGAGTGACAAAGTGGGATGATTATGCCTTGGAAGAAGGAGAGATGCCAGACATAATCGTGAAGGAGCCAGAAGAAGAAGAGCATGGTTGGACCAGTAGGCACCCCGCAGAGCAATTAGAGGAGGTCCTGATCTGGAGAGAAGATCCGACAAAGACAGTAAAAGTAGGAGGAGGTCTAGACCCAGAAATTAAGAAGGATTTGGTAGAGCTTCTCAGAGAATACAATGACATCTTTGCTTGGAGCCATGAGGAGATGCCTGGCATTCGTCTTAGCCTGGCTACCCACAGGTTAGCAGTAGATGCAACTTTCAAGCCAGTTAAGCAAAAAAGAAGACACTTCAACGCCGCGGTCCAAGAAGAGGTCGACAAGCTCCTAAAGGCCAGGTTCATCAGGGAATCCCGGTACCCCAAGTGGATCGCCAACATGGTTATGGTAACCAAGTCTAACGGGAAGTGGCGAATGTGTGTGGATTACACCGACCTTAACCGGGCTTGTCCCAATGATAGTTTCCCTCTGCCTAAGATAGACCAACTCATTGACTCCACAGCAGGAAACAAGCTCCTAAGCTTCATGGATGCTTTCTCAGGGTACAATCAAATCATGATGCATCTTTCAGATCAGGATAAGACTAGCTTCATCACCGGACAAGGCCTCTACTGCTACAAGGTAATGCCATTCAGACTCAAAAATGCAGGTGCCACCTACCAGCATATAGTGAACAAGCTGTTCAAGGAGCAGATAGGGAGATCCATGGAAGTGTACATAGATGACATGATCACAAAATCTCCAGAAGCAAGACAACATACAGGGGACTTGCGCCAGACCTTCCAGGTAATAAGGCAGAACCAGATGAGGTTGAACCCCACTAAGTGTGCATTTGGGGTAGCAGCAGGCAAATTCCTGGGATTCATGGTACATGAGAGGGGAATTGAGGCTAATCTTGAGAAGATCAAAGCCATTTTAGATCTCGAATCCCCTACGACTCTCAAGCAGGCACAAGGATTAACCAGACAAATAGCAGCCCTGAACCGGTTCATATCCAGCTCCATAGATAAATGTCTCCCATTTTTCAAAGTCATCAAGTAGGGGAAGAAGATGAAGTGGGACGAGCAAAGCTAAAAGGCTTTTCAAGCTTTAAAGACTTACTTGTCAAGTCCGCCACTACTGGTAAAGCCGACCCCGGGGGATGAGCTCCTACTCTACCTAGCAGTTTCTGAAGTTGCTACGAGTGGAGCTTTGATGAAAGAATGCAATGATGGGGTGCAGAGACCGATCTACTATGTGAGCCAGGCTTTTACTAAGTCCGAGAAAAACTACACTCTACTAGAGAAGCTCGCCTACGCCTTGGTAACCACATCCAGAAAGCTCCAGCCTTATTTTCAAGCTCACACCATCGCGGTTGTCACAGATCAACCATTGAGACAATTCCTCCAGAGGCCAGATGTGTCGGGCAGATTGGTTCTATGGGCCCTAGAGCTCACACAATTCGACATCAAATACCAGGCAAGAACCACAATCAAAGCCCAAGCCTTAGCGGACTTCATAGTGGAATTCAGCCTGATTCCAAACCCGGGCATAACAATAGACCCAGATCCAGATCAAACCAATCCGGAATGGCCTGAAGACAGCAAGATTTGGGTCCTTTACATGGATGGAGCTTCGAACCAGTCAGGATGCGGAGTCGGGATCGTCTTGATCGACCCCGTTGGAGCTGAGTGCAGTCATTGCTTCAGATTTGAGTTCAGAGCTACTAACAACGAAGCGGAGTATAAAGCTTTGTTAGCAGGAATGAAAGTAGCAGGAGCCTTGGAAGCTGAGTACCTCCTGATCAAGAGTGACTCCCAACTAGTAGTCAATCAGGTGACAGGTTTGTACCAAGCGAAAGTCGACAACATGGTGGCCTATCTGGCTGAAGTTCAGGAAGCTATGAAGAAGTTTATGGGTGTAAGGATAGAACAAGTACCCAAAGAGAAGAACCATTGCGCAGATGTCCTGGCTAAAATTGCTACAGGAGAAGGACATGCCTTGCCAAAGGGAGTACCCCTCTAGTTGGTTCCCTTCTCCAGTATAGCTAAGGATGCGGAAGTCCTTCCCGTAAGCCGCCCCCTATGTTGGATGGACCCAATAGCAGATTATCTCCATAGTGACATTCTCCTTACCGATCCCGATCAAGCCCGACAGCTTAAGAGAATAGCTACTCGGTACTGCATGGTAGAAGGGTACCTATATCGTAAGGGAAAGTCTCTCCCTCTACTTAGATATCTCTATCCTGATGATGCACGCTGGGCACTCAACTAGGTACACTCAGGGGATTGATGTAATCATGTATCAGGTGAAACTCTGGCTTACCAGGTAATCAGAATGGGTTACTACTGGCCGACTATACATCAAGATGCAAGGCAATTTGCGCGATCCTGCGAAGCTTGTCAGAAAACAGCAAACCTCCATCATCTCCCACCAGAGAGGCTCTCCTCAATCAGCACTCCCTACCCATTTTCTATCTGGGGACTGGACCTGATCGGGCCGCTTTCCACTGCACCCGGCCAAGCCAAACACGCAGTAGTGGCAATAGATTATTTTACTCGGTGGGTAGAAGCCAAGGCCCTTACCTGGATAACTGAAGAAAAAACCACCAACTTTGTCAAGGAAAACATTGTCTGCTGATTTGGCACCTCGATGGCCATCATAACTGATTTGGGAAAGCAATTTGACAATGCTAACTTCAGGGAATTCTGTGAAGACCGGAACATCAATCTTCGTTTTGCATTAGTGGCTCATCCTCAAACCAATGGGCTAGTTGAAGCTACCATCAAGACTATTAAGAACCTCCTGAAGAAGAAGCTCCAATAGAAGAAAGGGTTATGGGTTGCAAAGTTACCCAATGTACTGTGGGCTTATAGAACAACCAGGCGGACTGCAACAAGGGAGACTCCCGACTCCCTAGTGTTTGGAACAGAAGCGGTCTTGCCCATTGTGCATAAACTCATATCTTTCCGGGTCCAAAATTATGAACCGGAAGACAATGAGGCTAAGTTGAGAACCAGCCTGGATCTGTTGGAGGAAAGACGGAGTAGGGTCGCTGAAAAGGTGGCTATATATCAGAGCAAGATAGCCCGACATTTCAACAAAAAGGTGAGGATCTAGAATTTCAAAGAAGGAGACTTGGTTCTCAAGAAAGTAACTCAGAACACACGAAGAAAGTCTGATGGGGTGCTAGCCTCAAACTGGGAAGGTTGATCGGTCTATTTCTATATATGTTTTAGGCCCATATTTCCTATTCTTTATGCTTTGTTCTCGAGTGATTTAGGTTGTTTTGATGTGCTTGTTGAGCTGTGCAGATCTCTTTAACAGAAGTAGTGCAAATATCCGATTATGGAAGAAAAGATGTCAAAATTGATGAGAGTGCATTTCTGCAAAGTACCGTGTGATAAGCAATGCCTACCTAGCGGTCATATGTTGCGGTCAATCTAAGTTGCAGCATTCAAGAGAAAATCATGAAGGACCGCGGCCTAGGTATGCCTACCTAGCGGTCCCATATGGCGTCAAACTCCAGAGGTGTTGAGTATGAATTTGCACGGCCCAGGCATGTTCTTACCTAACGGTCCCATCTTGCATCAAACTCCAGTATTGTGTCGATCAAGTGACCACCCCCCAGGCACCATCCTATCTAGCGGTCATGTCCAGTGATGTTGCAAAAACATTACCGAGGGATAGGCAAGTTGTCTGATTCGTTTAGGTCTGCGAGAGACGGAGGTTTAGGCCATTATAAATAGACATCAGAAGGCTTTCAAAAGGAGGTGGGAGACTGCGAAATTGGGAGCCGTACTTTCTTCCATCCTTGGAGGACACCGGAAAGCAAGAAGAAGATGAAGGATTCAAGACAAGATTAGAAGACAACAATGAGTTCTATCTTCTCCTCTTCTATGTTTTTGTTTCCTCCATTGATGTGTAACTAAATCCATACTAGGGATTCAATGTGAACCTCTATGAATACTCTTTGTTAGAATTGACTATATTTTCGTAATTCAAGTTTTGATTCATTCAATTTGTGATTATTTCTTCTTGTTGAGGCATGGTTAGTGCTAGACTAGAAGTTAGGGTTTGATATGTTAACGGTTGAGATGCGCGTGTGTTTTCACCATTCTCAACTAATATGCAATTGAATGAATGAATTTATCATAGCAGGATATCGCACATTATTTTCGGTTCTCTTGTTCTTGTGCTTAATGGATTCTCAATCATAGTCTACACGCAGGGTTTGCTAATGACTTAACTGAGAACGCTTGGTGTATGGTTGATGTATTTTATGCTATAGTTTACACGCAGGGTTTGCTAATGACTGCAGTAGAGAGTACTTGATTTATTCCAGGACCACATAGCACTAATTATACATAATTTAAGAACGAACCCTTAACTTAATTAACATTCTTTGTGAAAGTCAATTCGAACCATTGAGTAAACATAGTTGGGGAGCATTGATGACCTAGTTCTCTCACCTCTTGATTACATTCACATATTCTTGTTAATTGCTTTCTTAGTTTAATCTAGTTTTAATCTCAAATCAATCTGAAATCTTTTGGTTACTGTTACTTGCTTAGCTTTAATTAGAATTAGTTTTAGTCGATAAATCACTTTTCCTCGTGGGAACGATCCCTACTTGTCGCTGTACTTATCTCACGATTGGTGCACTTGCGAGTTAGGTTTTTATAACACGATTTTACACATCAAAGGTCCATACTTGATTAAGGCATTGCTCCGGGGTGGAGCTTACAAGCTGGAAGACATGGAGGGTTACCCAGTGGATCACACTTGGAACGCCGATCACCTCAGGAAATTCTACCCTTAGAAGTTCAGATCATTTCAGCAGGAATGCTCACCCCGATTTCATATTGTACTGATTAAAGAAATTCAATAAAAGCAGTTTCTTCTCCCATATGGTTCTCCTATGTTCAATGTTCAAAGTTTCCTACTTGATTCTCCAGTATTTCCTACTTAGTATTTGTACTTCGCCATTACTGACTCGCTATTTCAAGACCAGGAAATAGCCTCAGGGCGCTCCTGCTGCCTTGGTCGGGGAATACCCTCCTTCAAGAATCCTGGTGCTAAAGTGGCCTTAGTTGCCTACCATGACAGACTTACAGTAAGATAGGGCTGCCTCAGGGTACCTGGTTCCTTACTTCGCCATTTCAAGACCAGGAAATAGCCTTAGGGAGCTCCCGCTGCCTTGGTCGGGGAATACCCTCCTCTAAGAAGCCTAGTGCTAAAGTGGCCTTAGTTGCCTACCAGGATAGACTTACAGTAAGATTGGGCTGCCTCGAGGTACCTGGTTCCTTACTTCGCCATTTCAAGACCAAGAAATGGCCCTAGGGCGCTCCTGCTGCCTTGGTTGGGGATACCCTCATCCAAGAAGCCTGGTGATAAAGTGGCATTAGTTGCCTACCAGGACAGATTTACAGAAAGATCGGGATACCGTCAGGGTACCTGGTCCTTTATGTCTTCACTTTCTACCCCGACAGAGGATCAACAATTAGAGGGGGCTTAGAAGTTCATCAAGTCAGATTGTTTTAAGTATCAGGTTACCCCGATAGAGGATCAACAGTCAGAAGGGATTTAGAAGTTTATCTTCATCAAGTCAAATTGTTGCAAGTATCAGGCTTCCTCGACAGGATGCTCTACATTTTATACTGTTACATGTTCATGAGAATCCGATCAAAGGAGGATACGAGTAGTGTCAGACCTCGCTGGTCCTTACAACTACAAAATCTAAGCATTTTATAGTCAATTCTATTATGGCGTAGTTATTCGTTTGGGATCGAGTTGCTGGAAAATTTCTAAGTACAAAAGCAAGCAAGACATAAGTGTTATAGGAAAAAATAGTCGTGGCAGACACGTCATCACTATAAAAAGCCACGTAAGCAGGGGTAAAGGAAAGTCAACTAACGGAGCAAGAAATCCCCCACGAGAACCTGTTCGGGAAAAGAGTAAGCTGCCCGACCACCAGCAAAGATAAGCTGCTCGAGCAACAAGCCTTACTCGGGCAAATACTCAGGCAAGTCGGGAATCAGTGAAAACAGATAGTCATCAGCATCTACATTCAAAACACAGGGCGTAATCAGCGGCAAGCAACTCCATGATAAGCAACAACGCGGCTGCAGAGTCCAAATAAGGAAACAGGTAGATTTTTCCGCAAATAAAAGAGGAAGAATCAGAGTCAGACATGGATTCAACCAAATCAGGAAATATACAAAAGAAAGAGAATCCGAATCCGTTTAGGGTTAGAACACACAATTAGGGCACCACATACCAAACCCTAATTAAACATGTATAAATACCCCTTCTTTACGTAAAAAGAAAGGGGGACGAGAGAAATAGCTTGAGAGAAATTGTAGTGCAATATTCTTGTAATCATTCTTCATAGTGAATTTGGCTTCGTTGTTTAGGCAACAAACCGTGGATGTTTCTCCGATCCTTGGAGTTTTACCACGTAATTGCTTGTTATTCCTAGTTATTTCTTTTGGTTTTAATCATTCTAGTTCATAAATTATAACAATTCAAAAGTAAATCATTGACTCGGTGACCACCAAAAATCACCGTCAACAATTGGCGCTAGAAGGAGGGTGACCCAGAAATTTGTGACAACAATGGCTGGCGAAGGAGATGGTAGCGATTCCAGGTACAGTCAAGGCGTGCCAAGTAATGAGCTGGAGGATGACACCACGCTCAATACAACGGATGCCACCCTAACGACGGCAGACCAGTCAGCCCGCCTTAGCTGGTATTCAACGTTTCCCCACAACTAATGAAGAAATTGCGCAACGATTTCATGCTTCCCTGCAACAACTTATATCAGACGCAGCAAAACAAGGAATTGACCTTTCCACCACGGGAGGTTTGATGTCGCCTCATAGTCTGTCCGCCCCAAACCAGCAGGCTGCGAGATTGCGTTCTGCAGTGGTGATACCAACGCCTGATGCACCCTTAAAAGCGAGACGAGATCCTATAGGCAGGCCAGAAATATTATCCGAAAGGGTGAATAGGAGGAGTAAGGAGCATAGAGAGGGGAATGATTCTGACAAGGGTTACGATCAAGATCGGATAGTTGTAAATCGGGATCACCCCAGGAGGCGCAGTCACCGGAGAGACCGGTCTTCATCCTCGGAAGGAAGTGAGCAGAATCATCATCGCAAGCGCCAAAGGGGCACAGTACGGCTGCATGGTCTAAACCGAGATCGCAGAGAGTTGAATCCGGAGGAAAGGGGTCAAAAATTGACCATAAGTCAAAATTTCAATGCGATAAGGGAACCAGAAGGAGATAGAGATATACTCATATAGAGTCTGACCCGGGAAGTTCAGAACAATCGTCGACAAATGGATGCTTTAGTCAGGCGATATGGGCGTAATGAGATGTCGGATGACGAATCCGGAAGCCCTTTCACTAATGGGGTCCTAAGGACACCTTTCCCGGAGAGATTCAGGATGCCACACGTGGAGCTGTTCAAAAAAGATACCGATCCAAAAGAACACGTCCGGAGATATAGGAGCGCTATGGCACAATATGTCCACAATGACGCGCTGCTATGTCTGAATTTTCCTCAGACTCTTGGGGATCTAGGCTCCCGGTGGTTTGGTAGATTACCAGCAGCAAGCATAAGCAGCTTTGGCGAGCTGAGCAAAGCTTTCTCAAGGCAGTTCCTCGGGAATGTGCATAGAAAAAAATCGGTAGCTCACTTATCCCAACTTAGACAGGGAAAGGATGAGTCGCTAAAGAAATATCTGGGGAGATTTGGTCAGGAAGAGTCCGAGATTGGGATTGCAAATGATGAAGCAATAATTGCTGCGTTCATCAACAACCTTCAGAATGGCCAATTGTCATTTGACCTCAGAAGAGCCCGACTAACCAGCTACGCTGATATGATGGACATGGCAGGGGGGTACGCCCTGGCTGAAGAGGAAGAAATTGCCACAGGAGGTTACTTCGTGCATGGCGGTCGCCCAGAGGGATCCAAGACCAAAGACCAAACAAAGGCGCCCGACGCCAAAGGAGACAAACAGAAGAACAAAGCACGGGATGGTCGGGATGGACGGCGAGCATACGACCCGAAAACCGATCAACCGCGGCAGAAGTTCCAAGGTAGATATACAAATTACACCCCACTGAAGAAAGATCAAGGTGAAATCTTAGCAATCCTAGAAGAGAAGAACATGTCAAAAGAACCGCCTAGGCAGTCAACATATGCTCGGAGGGACACCACCAAATATTGCCGTTTCCATAAGGAGAACGGGCACGAGACATCCAAGTGTTTCCAGTTAAGGGACCACATTGAAACCCTCATCAGGGAAGGACACCTGAAAGACATTGTCCTCAAAAAGGTGGACAGGACGGATGGACAGAAGGATAGCCAGCAGGACGGACGGGCAAGAAAGTTCAGTCCAAAGAAAGCTAAGGATGAAGGAGCAATTAACACCATCTTTGGAGGACCGGCAACTGGCAAGAGCAACAGGGAAAGGACCTAGGAAATCCGGGAGGCCATGGAGGCACGGAGAGACCTGGATGTCAATTCCATTGAACCCGACCCGAAAAGAATCAAAGAGGGATGGGACCCGATCATATTCACAGAAGTCGACTGACATGGAGTGGATGTTAAGCCAAATGATGCACTAGTAATCGGCGCGCGGATCGGTCATAGAGAGGTTCATCGAATTCTGATTGACAATGGGAGTTCAGTGGATATTCTAAGTGCAGAAGTATATGACCAACTGAGGTTAGATAGAAAAGACCTACAGCCGTTTCCCACGCCCCTTAGAGGATTTGGGGGAGTCGAGGTAAGGTCGCTAGGAACAGTGAAATTACCCGTAAAGATTGGGACGACACCTTGCCAAAAAACTGTGCTACTCGACTTTGTGGTAGTGGATACAGAAAACTGGCCATACAACGCTTTATTGGGCCGACCATTCTTGAATAAAACCAAAGCAGTGACGGCAACATATGCCCTCATGATGAAGTTCCCGACAGAATACGGGGTAGGGGTGGTTAAGGGGTCACAAGAGATGGCCCGAAGAACAAACTTGTCAGTATACAAAGATAGGGAAGTACACCAAGTGTACGCGGTAACGGCCCAGCAAAAGGGGGAAGAACCGGAAGAGCAGACAGAAGTGCCAAAAGAATTTGAATTGGACCCCAGAGAAGAACCTGAAGTTAGAAAGGATGAGCCGACCGAAGAAGTAGCGCTGAATCCAGTAGACCCAAGTAAGACAGTGAAGGTGGGGGCAAGTTTAAATATGCACGTCAAAACCCAACTTGTCACATTGCTAAGAAGATATGAGGATATTTTTGCTTGGGGTCACAAGGATATGCTGGGAATAGACCCGAAGGTGATATCACATTGCCTATCCATCAACCCAGAATCCCGACCAGTGGTACAAAAGAGAAGATTGTTCAATCCAGAGAGAAGCGTTACTTTCCGCAGGATCAATAAGGGAAGTCAAGTACCCGGAGTCGGTAGCCAATGTAGTATTGGTCAAGAAAAAGAATAACCAATGGAGGATGTGTGTAGATTTCACTGACCTAAACAAGGCTTGCCCAAAAGACAGTTTCCCACTACCGAGGATTGACCAGTTGGTAGATGCAACGGCAGGATACGAGTTGCTAAGTTTCATGGATGCCTACTCGGGATACAATCAGATCCGGATGAACAAAGCAGACGAAGAAAAAACATCTTTCACCACGGATCAAGGTTTGTATTGCTACAAAGTGATGCCGTTCGGATTAAAAAATGCTGGAGCAACGTACCAAAGGTTGGTGAATCGGATGTTTGCTCAGCAGATTGGGAGAAAGAGAAACATGGAAGTCTATGTGGATGACATGCTAACCAAGAGCACTACAGCAGAAAACATTCGGAGGATTTGAAGGAAACCTTCGATGTTCTGAGGAGATATAAAATGAAGCTTAATCCCAGTAAATGTGTGTTCGGAGTACCCTCGGGGAGGTTTCTAGGCTTTCAGGTTCACCAAAGAGGAATTGAGGTAAATCCCGAGAAGATCAGAGCACTAGAAGGAATGGCTTCACCAAAGACATTGAAAGACGTACAAAGGCTGACGGGATGTCTTGCGTCACTCAATCGGTTCATTGCCAAGTCAACGGACAAGTGCGCCCCTTTCTTCAGGGCAATAAAAAAGGGGAAAAGGCTCGAATGGAGTATAGAATGTGAAGAAGCTTTTCAGAAGTTGAAAGAATATTTGGGGAGAGCACCCATCCTCTCAAAACCGATGGTGGGAGAAACATTGTACTTATGCCTGTCGGTCACGGAGGTGGCGACAAGTTCGGTATTAATCCGGTTAGAATAGGGGATACAAAAACCAGTGTATTACACAAGTAAGGCATTGTTACCAGCAGAAACCAGGTATTCTCCGGCAGAAAAAATAGCACTAGCATTAATCACATCGGCTAGGAAACTGAGGCCATATTTCCAAGCACATACAATAGAGGTGTACACTGACTGCCCATTGAAACTAATCCTTCAAAAGCCGGAGGTGTCGGGAAGGCTGACCAAATGGGCAGTGGAACTGAGCGAATACGACATTAGATACACACCTAAGGCGGCAATCAAAGGACAGGCGGTATCAGATTTATAGCAGAATTCACCGAGCCTGATGCCGAGGTAAGAAGGACAATGGAAGATGAACGGGCTGGAAAACTCCAATGGAAATTGCATGTGGACGGATCATCGAACACACACGGTAGCGGGGCAGGAATAGTCATAACAACCCCCGAGGGAGATACCGTGGAGTGTGCCATGAGATTCGATTTCAAGGCGACCAACAACTAAGCAGAGTATGAAGCCTTGTTGGCCGGCCTAAGGGTCTGCATAGCATTAGGGGCAGATGAGCTGGAAATTTACAGCGATTCACAAGTCATGGTTAATGAAGTACTGGACGAATACCAGGCAAGGGAAGAGCACATGATAGTTTATTTGGACATTGCAAAAAGGCTACTTAGAAAGTTCAAAGTGTACAAAATCTCTCAGATCCCTCGGGAAGAAAACGAGAAAGCAGATGCTTTGTCCAAATTAGCTTCAGCCACCACAAGCATCAGATCCAAAGCAATACCAATGGCACATCTGACTAAGCCAAGTACAGTAGAATCAGAGGAAATCATGGTAGCAGAGATCCGACCAAGCCCAAGCGACTGGACATACAAACTCAGGAAGTACTTGGAGGAAAACATACTACCGGAGGATGCAGTGGAAGCAAAACGCATCAGATACAGGTCAACCCGGTACACAATTCTAAGGGGAGAATTATACATGAGAGGGTTCTCGAAAGTACTGCAAAGATGTGTGGCCGGTGAAGAAACCGAAAAAATCCTAAAAAGTGTCCACAGTGGAGTGTGCGGGAACCATACTGGGGGTAAAAGCCTAGCACACAAGGTACTTAGGCAAGGTTTCTACTGGCCGACCCTGTTCGCAGAGGCGCAGCGATTCGCCGAGAGCTGTGAAACATGCCAAAGAATAGCAAACGATATTCGGCAACCCCCAGAGTTACTCAGAAGTCTAACCTCACCGTGGCCCTTTGCCATGTGGGGACTCGACCTAATAGGACCAATGCCCACAGGAACAAAGGGAGGAGCAAAGCACGCCATTGTGGCGGTGGACTATTTCACCAAATGGGCAGAAGCAGAAGCACTTGTACATATTACAGAGGCGAACACCACCAGCTTTGTCAAGAAGAACATCATATATAGGTTCGGGATCCCGAGCATCATTATAACAGACAATGGAACCCAGTTCGACAACAAGAAGTTCAGAGAAATGTGTGAAGAATTCAAGATCACGAACTATTACGCATCACCTGCTCATCCTCAAACCAATGGCCAGACAGAGGCTGTGAATAAAGTGATCAAGCACACGCTGAAAGCAAAACTAGAAGCAAAGAAAGGTGGTTGGGCAGACAAATTGCCCGAGGTGTTGTGGGCATACCGAACCACGATGAGGTCGTCCACCGGGGAGACTCCTTTTGCACTGGCATTTGGGACAGAAGCTGTCATCCCAGCAGAGACAACTTTTACATCCCCCGGGATACATTTGTACAGCCCCGAGCACAATATGAATATGCTGCAGCAGAACTTAGACGAACTGGAGGAAATCAGAGATACAGCACAAGTCAGAAATTCCGCGTACCAGCAAAGGGCAGCGAGGTACTACAATTCCCACGTTCGGGAACGGAGATTCCAACTCGGAGACTTAGTGCTAAGAAGAGTATCCCCAAACACCAAAGATAAATCTTCGGGATCTCTCGCCGATAAATGGGAAGGGCCATACATCATCAAAGGAGTTGTAGGACACGGGGCCTATATAATAGCCCGACCAGAGGGTAGCCTAGTACCCCGACCATGCAACGCACAATATCTAAAGATCTTCTATCCCTGAGGGACCCGACAATATTTTTTATCATTAACTTAATAATCTATTTTAGCTTAGCTTTTATTTTCAGCCTTAATTGCTTCAGGTTTACTTGTTGGTTTCATAATCATGTTCACCTAATGAAGTTCATGTTGATCATTCAATAAAGTTCAGTTGCTAGTACGGAGTAATTCAGCAGAATTGATTGTCCATGAGCAAAATTTCTACAGCGGCCCACCAAAAGTTGGTCGAATAAACACCAGAAAATTCGGGCGCCATAAACCCGCGAAAGAGCGGACGAGTGGTGCCCGAAGGGCGGAAAAGCTATAGTAGCATGCCCGCCTAGCTAAAACGATAAGAATGTATCCCTTAGCAAAAGGCAAAACCGAGGCACTAGAATGAACTGGAAAACTGCTCGGAGCGCCGCTAGAAAGGCTAGTGAGATGCGCAGCCGTGTTGGCCGGTGCAAAGTACCCCAACGATTCGGCGAAACCTTGCACAGATAAAACCGGGAGACGTCCTAGGTAACTTGTGCAAGGACCTTGACGTATGGTCGTGGCGAGCCTCGACGTAACGTTGAGATATAGGAAAATCAACAATAAAGGCCAGTTACATGAGATACTCGGCTAAAACTGTAGTTAAATAAGATACGCGGTTCAAATTGATGAAAGGCCAGTTACATGAGATACTCGGCCAAAACTACAGTTAAATAAGATACGCGGTTCAAAATTGTTTAAAGGCCAGTTAAATGAGATACTAGGTCAAAACAAGTTACCGGTTAATGAGATACACGGTCTACCCGACTAAAATGCCAGAAAATAAGGCACAGGATTCCCGAAGGACCAAAATCCCTAAGGACCCACAAGTTCGAAAAATGCAAGTACAGGCAGGCGAAATGAATTTAGATTGGCCCACTCGGGCATTCACGCGTTCGCATAAAACTCTTGAGAAAAACTCTTTATGTATATAATGAAAAGAATAGTACAAGTATAGTTACAAAATATAGTTACAATCAGTTACACCGTTACAAAAGAGGTTTGGAAGTTAAATACTCAAGAGGGCGGCGCTGGGGGTCGGGAGCTGCTTCCGCCAGCATCAGGGTCAGGCTCCATCATATACCCAGTCAGCAGGCTATCATCCGAGGGCCAAACAATGACATCCTCCTCCTCATCGACCATCCAGTCGGTATAATCGATCCCGGGGACGGGTCCCAAATCAGGTGTCTCGTTGTCAATCCCCGCCTTCTCACAGGCATAAAAAGTGGAGAAGGAGTCAGCAGAAGGAACCTCAATATGCATGGGATGTGGCGCTTTACCCTTACTTCTACAATACGCCCGCCACTCTCTCATCTGGACCCGAAGAGACTCTAGAGAGGTATCCACATGCTTTCTGATTGAAAGGCTCCAATTGGCCCGGGCCCGATCAGTCGCCCTATTCTTCTGCTTGAAGAACTCCCCAGCCGAGACCATTCCTCGCTGGAATTCGCGCAGAAGCAAAGCATCATAGGCTGGAGACCTCTTGAAGCGATCAACGCTTTGTAGTTCCAGTTCCAGCCTAGCTTCCTTCGATAGGGACCTGACTGTCAGGGCCTGACGCTCCAAGTCTTCAATTCGGCGTTCGTAAGCAGACTTGGCGTCTTCAGCGGTCTACTCAGCTTGGAGCAAAACGCCCTAAGTGGATGATAGCTGATCCTTCAAAATTTGGACCTCCTCGGCAGTGGAAGATGCTCGCTGTTCAGCCTCCAGTTGCTGAGCCAGGCATTGATCTAAAAGCACCTGACTCGACTTAGCCCCCTCTCGGCAGGCCAGCTCAGCCCGAGAGCAGTGGCCCTCACTCTCCTTCAGCTGGGCTTCTAGCCGCTTTATTCTTTCCGCCTGGGCTTCACCAGCTTGACAAGCTCCAGACATCTCAGCCACCATTTGCAGCAAGTCAACAGTAAATAAAAAAGTAACATATAAGAGTAAGAGCGAGAAAGGAATACGAAATACCGCATGTAACCAAGGCACTACTTACGTAAGAAGCACTGTTAAAAAAGTTACAGAGTCGGTCAGAAACAGTCCCCGTCCTGAGATGACTCCAGTGATCCTCCCCGATGTAGGCTCGGCCGGAAGCCATGGCCCTTAACATAGATTCGGGGGAAGGATCATCAAGGTGGGGTGAGGAGCCTGAACCACCAGCATCAGCTTCAAGACGCTCGACAGACGAGGTTGCCCGGGGGATATCGGTTAAAGCTCCCATATCATCTCTGGCCTGGTCCATCGGAGGAGACATGTTCACGTTCTTTCCAACATTACCCTCCCTCTCGTCACCCGAAGATGAGTCGACATATGCAACTACTCGGGGAATTTTGTGGGTAGGGCGACCAGAAGAAAACGAGGCTTTTCTCTTTCCAAGCTGCCTCACTTCAGCATTGCTGTCCTCAGGAGCGGGAGTCGGCTCAACCGAAGTCGGAATCCCCGGAGTTACCTCACCCGGATGTCGCTCAGCTGCTTCGACACCTCGAGGAGTAACACTAGGCGTATTCGCAGTAGAAACGGGAGAGCTGGCTCCACCAGGGAAAGTCGCCTGATCAGAATCAGAGGGGTGCCCCATTTTTTCTTTCCCTTTGGAAGAAGAACCCCTTCGGCTGTCCAGATCAGCTCCGGTCCTACTTACTCCAAAGCCTTCCGGATCACCCAGGGTCTCTTTTGAACACGCGGTCATTTCTTGACCATGGGTCCCCTCGGGCACATATTCGGGCACCCTCTCTTCATCATCATCCTCGGGAAGATCCTTTGGAGCGCTCCCTTCAGATTTATCATCGGGAGGAGCTATTCTAGCGTCTCGCTGGCAAAGAGCCTCTTTCCTGCTAGCCTCCACGACTCCTTTCATTCGGCGTGCCAGAGCATCGCAGACCACGTCCACATCAAATACTTCAAAAGAAAAAGAGAAGGGAGCCCGAGTCAGTAGACTAATCCAAAGACAAAAATGAAAGAATAAAAAATAAAACGCAACTTACGGCGTCTGCGGCACGCAGAAATCTGAGGAAAGAGGCGAGCTGTAATCATCTTCCCCTCATTGTACAGATAGGGTTTACCCCTTTTCTCCAAAGGGCGGACAGCAGCCCGAGCCAAAGTCTTCAGCTCCTCGTCTGTAAAAGCAGAAGTTACATGGTTCCATTGGGGCAAACAGAAGTACCGAGGAACCCTACAGGTCATCCGGGTGCCATCCAGATCAAAACTGATTGATTGGCCCCAACGTCCGCCCACAAAGAACCAGCTGTTCTTCCAAAACTTGTTTGAGGTGGGGAAGCCCCAAACAAATCTCTTCATCTTCTCATCTGTGGTCGGCTCGATTTCGCCCTTGACCACAACATCTTTTGGGATCCAGAACTCGGGCTGAGTCGATTGAAGAAAATAGACCCCAGTCTTTCCCATGGGCCTCAGGGCGTAGAAGTGTCGGATTTCGCGAGGAGTGGGAGGTGGCCGCTTCATCCTGTGCCACATGTGCCACATGCACATCAAAATCCGGTAGCTGTTCAGAGTTAGCTGAGCTGGGGCAATTCGGGCCTCAGCCAAAAACCAAGTGATAAAAGGCTGGAGAGGAAGAGTGACACCGCAGGTAAGCATCGCCCCGTAGATCGCCACGTGGACGGGTGGAGGGTTCCAGGCAGCCCGACCTTCAGCAGGGATCAGCGAAATCACGTCGCCATCCAGATCGAACCGCCGCATATACCTACTTATCTCCTCAGGGCCGACCACATTTGGCTCGACATCATAAGCGCATATGCGCTCGGGAGAGAATGGAATGCGAGCAGCCCTATGCTCTTCTTCGACGTCATTCTCTACAACTCTCTGGTTCCCGACTCGGCTCTCCAGCGAGTGAGAGTCCTTGTAAACTTTACGAGTGCTCATCTTCTTTCTTGGTTGTCTCCAAGGCCGAGTGTCAGCAGAAGAGGAAGAAGAATCCGACCAAGCTTTAGGCTGATAGTCGGGAGGCGATGAGTCCGAAGAAACAGAATGAACTTCAGGAGGAGGTGGAGCCTCGGAAGGAATAGAACTTTCATGGTAAACTGCAGAAACGTCAGCGTTAGTGAAATGTGGCTGGTCAAAGAGAGGTGGTTTCAGTAAATTGTGGACAACCGATGCAGTGTGAGCATCATTTTGCTCAATAGCAATCATACCAACAGTAAAAAGACGGTACCTAGTTGCAGAATCCATGAGAACTAACCTCGATATAATGAGAAATGGAGACGATGGAAACTGCAGAAAATCTCTGAGAGAAGGCCTGAGGGTTGAAGCAGAAGAACACAATAAGGCAGGAGGTGCGGTTGAAGCAGATGAGGATACGGTTGCAGCAGATGAACCCAATAAAACGGGAGATGCGAGCAAGTTCTTCAGAGAATACGTTAAGATTGTAGGAAACGAAATAAGAAGGAGAAGAAAGGCACCACCATAGCCAGTATATATAGGCGGCCCATTGATTTCAAAAAATAAATATATAAAAAAAAAAAACACGAAACCCTAGGAGAAACATAAAGAAGCGGGAAAGCAGAGGGGCGTGGGCGATGACGTAGTCTGAACGCAAGCAAACAGAAAGGTTATGTCTCATAAATGCATCACACCGCCATCGTGCCACAGCCAAACAAAAAAGGACAAGTGGCAACCGAAGAGCGCATTGAGCCGCCAATGAGCAGAAACGTCACCATCAAAAGATTTCTGAAATGATTGATAAATCGAATGCGTGCGGTCATAATTAAGACACGTCATTTAAGAGTTTTGAAGCAAACGAGGATACATTAATACAGAAAAAGACAAACGGGGACTAGTTGTAAATGAGTATGAGGTTAAATATTTGACCCGAGAGGAACTGACTCAGTAAGATCGGCACAAATATTTAATGGGGTATTGTTATAGGTAAAAATAGTCGTGGCAGACACGTCATCACTATAAAAAGCCACGTAAGCAGGGGTAAAGGAAAGTCAACTAACGGAGCAAGAAATCCCCCACGAGAACCTGTTCGGGAAAAGAGTAAGCTGCCCGACCACCAGCAAAGATAAGCTGCTCGGGCAACAAGCCTTACTCGGGCAAATACTCAGGCATAGTCGGGAATCAGTGAAAACAGATAGTCATCAGCATCTACATTCAAAACACAGGGTGTAATCAGCGGCAAGCAACTCCATGATAAGCAACAACGCGGCTGCAGAGTCCAAATAAGGAAACAGGTAGATTTTTCCGCAAATAAAAGAGGAAGAATCAGAGTCAGACATGGATTCAACCAAATCAGGAAATATACAAAAGAAAGAGAATCCGAATCCGTTTAGGGTTAGAACACACAATTAGGGCACCACATACCAAACCCTAATTAAACATGTATAAATACCCCTTCTTTACGTAAAAAGAAAGTGGGACGAGAGAAATAGCTTGAGAGAAATTGTAGTGCAATATTCTTGTAATCATTCTTCATAGTGAATTTGGCTTCGTTGTTTAGGCAACAAACCGTGGATGTTTCTCCGATCCTTGGAGTTTTACCACGTAATTGCTTGTTATTCCTAGTTATTTCTTTTGGTTTTAATCATTCTAGTTCATAAATTATAACAATTCAAAAGTAAATCATTGACTCGGTGACCACCAAAAATCACCGTCAACAATAAGTATGAAGCAAATAAATAAAATCGTTGTATTAAATAAAGCGGGATGCCCAGCTCCCGTTTCGGGCTACACAAAAAAAAAATAATAAAAGAAAAAGATATTTACAAAGGGGAACAGGAAGACCCAGATCATCCTTCATTCTCCTCCTCTGGCTGCATCCCTTGGCTGTCAGTTCCCACCTTTGTGCTAGCAGCTTCGGAGTTATCCTGGGTCCCTTCAACAGCCAGAGCATGAGAACTAGCTGGACCTTCCTCCTGGACAGCAGCGTCCTCCTCTATGGTAGCCGACTCAGTCTGAGTCCCTCCTACTACAGGGGCCCCGGATCCATCTAGCTCCTCATCTTCCTCCACCAGGACTACTCCTGAGGTAGGCACGGGATCCACCACTTGCTCTTCAAGGGAAGGGGGATCTTGAGCAGCTCCCTCGATGCCATCAAGTTGGATCCCTGCAGTCGCGCTAGCTTCTTGACCCAGATTAGTTGCGTCCTATGGAGAGGCCTCTGTTTCTTGATCCCCTCCTACTAGTTGGGCAGCATTCGCCATTATTTGCTCCCGGTCCCAGTTCAAGGTTGCTTCGAAGTCGAAGGGAGGAGGCAAAGCTGTGGCCAACTCGTAGCAGGCTATGAAGTACAAATCCTCGAATGAAGGCCCCTGTTGAGCCTCCAGGTCTGCTATAGCATCCCGTAGAAGCGGGTTCTTATCTAACAGCAGCTTCTTCTCAACTTTTATGCGCTCTCTCTCCTCTTTGCGGTGCAAGGACTTGATGGTTTCCGTGTCTAAGCAACGCTCAAGGCGCCTGATAACCACCAAGCCCTCTTACCTTGCTTCTTCAGATGCCTTGGCCTCATGAAGTAAAGGGGCCACACTCTGCTACATCTGAACCAACTTCTGCTGAGTATCTTCCAGCTTTGCTTGGAGGCCGATGTAAGCCTCTCTCAAAGTTAGCAGCTGCCTCTCCATGGCTATGGCAAATTTGAAGCCCTACAAAAGGAAAACAATGGGGGGGGGGGGGGGGGGGGGGGTTAGTTCTTTCACCAAAAAAGAAGAAAGTAATAGTGAGAAAGAGGTAGGAATCTACCTCAGCCAGAATCGATGCCCCCTTGGTGACCAAGATGTCAGTAGGAAGCTTGGCCATGTCCATCAAACTTCTACCAGGGCATGAGGCTGCAAATCGGGATACCACTTCGTCAAAGGTGGTACCCTCTGACCCCGATCCAAAGGGGACATCAGCAGGAGGAGTAGGAAGGAAGGCAGCTTCTCTCTTCTCTGCATTTCTAGCATGGTCTTTGGAGGGTGCAGTAGAAGGAGGAGTAGCAGGTAGCTTCTCGGTAGTATGAGGGGCAGCATCTCAACCTTTTTTCTGAGCTTGCTTCCCAGATTCCTGGGCTTTAGCTACTCGAGCAAGCATCTCCTTGATTTTTGAACGTGATGGGGGAGCAGTGGAAGGACGAACAGTAGCCTTGGCCCTAGACCCCACTGGAGCAGTTCTCGATGGAGCTGGAAGAGTAAAGGGGTCGGTTCCAGTCCATGTGGACCCCGACCCATCTTTAGCCATGATAGAATGAGGAGGAGAAGGAGCGGGAGAGGCGTCAGTGGGCAGAGCCAGACCGATGGAGACCCCGCTACCATCGCGGTAGCCGACACTGTAAGAAGAAAAAACTTAGTAAGAAGAAGAAGAAGAAGAAGGAAAATAGGTACGTATAAAAGAAAAGGGGAACTGGATATAGTCAACTTACCAGGAAGAGCAATGGAGATCCTTAGGTATCGCTCTAATCGGCCTCCTTCGAAGGGGTCAAGAGTGGGATATTGCATATTAGTATACCCCCTCTTCATGATCCTCGCAAGGATGTCCCGGGATTCAGGAGCTAGCACCCCATTCGCCCACTTGTCCCTCACTGTGAACTAAGTAGGGACGGGGTATTCATATCCCCCAATAAAGGCGGTGCACCCCCACTCGCCCTCCACCATGAACCATTCTTCCTTCCAGGGCCCGGCATACTTCACATTTGCCCCTGGGACAATAAACTTCATGTCATTGTTTGCCCTCACGTAAAATTGACCCCAGGGCACCATACTGGTGATATTGAACAGGTAGCGGAGTTCATCCAATCCCGGTTCCCTCTCAATGCGATCCCTCTCACACTGCTCCTTCCAGAGCACCAGGAACCCCGTCAAGTGCTTCCAAAAACCTGGGGAGATCTGGAGAGGGGCTAACTCCAGCGCGACGAGGGCCCGGCGAAGTGTGGGGTGCAATGGCAGTCGGCTCCGCATTCGAAAGCTGTCTTGTGGATCAGCAGATGATCTTGAGGCGGGGTATATACATCATAACCCCGATGAGGGAGAGAGAGGGCGATGCCATCTGGAATATTGTACTCTTCCCTTAGCTTGGCCAGAGTATCCAGGGTGCATACGGAGTCGGGGACTATCCTCCCATCATGGAAGAGGGCAAGAGAGCCGACCTGGACCCCGACTCCATCGTCACCACCAACCTGTGCATCGTTCCCTTCCTCGTTGATCAGAACTGGGTTTTCTGGCTGGTTATGGAAACCTGACCCGATTCGAGGATTTTGCATGGAGCGACGACGCTGGGTCCGTGGGGTATCCTCAACTGCTTCATCTCCACCCCGATTTCTTTTTCTCTCTATCGAAGTCAGAGAGTCCCCCACCACATCAGCCTTCTCCGAATTGAAGAGGGCATCGATGCTGTCAGACTGATGCTGGGAGACCGGGTAGGGATGAGTGGAGGTTACCACATGAGGGTTTTGCTCAGTGGTGTTTTCTTGAGAAGTAGGAAGTTTAGAAGGGGAAGCCATTGAAGAAGAGGAGAGTAAAGGAAAGATTTCTGGAAGGTTGTAAAGTAAGGGAGAAAGAAAGCAAATCAGAAAGGGTTTGTTCTCAGTTGTAATTTTGGAAAATTGGAAGTAAGAAAGGAAGCACCAGCGAAGTCGGTCTATTTATAGAGGAGGGATGACGGTTACACACCAGAAAACTGGAATCGATGACCGGAAGAATGGGTAGGGGCATTTTCCGCATTAATCGCACCAAAACGTCTCTTTTTGAAAACGAGGAACCCAATCAGTGATCGACACGCAACTAGTTATAACGTACAAAATAAATATTTCCTCCTCCTAGGTGGAAAGCTAGTCAGACAAGGAAATAAGCAGATAAGGCAGAAAATCCTTCAAGTAATGACAAGATCCTGACTCCGACCCCGACAAGGTATCAGTGTCCAAGTAAGGGGGGACTTTTGTTAACTGCCAAAATTGGCGAAAGACCAAGGAAGAATTTTCCACCTCAACACAAGGAGAAAATAGGAGTATAGACACCATCCGACTACCCCGACAAAGGCGGACTCCGACTGGTCTAAATACACACCCCCTCCATCGGGGTCCAATCTAGCTTCTCCCTAGTTTCTCAAGGACCCTGCCAGCATCTTAGTTCATAAATATGGCCGTAAGCCAGACTACTCACTAGAACTCACAGCAGGATCCCACCCAGCTATGACCGGGCTCCCTATGAACCCCACGGCACCCCAACGCGGAGTTCCACTGAGCATCCCGCTATAAGAACCCCGCAGCACCCCGATACGGGCCATCCCGTGAAAAAGCCAGCTAGACGTTCCCCTACATCATCAGCATGATGCTTACTAGCTTGCACTTTCTGACATAGTCAACCCGCCAAGCAAAAGGACACTAGGAAGCAAGATTCTCATGCCAGAAACTAAAAACTCCATAAAAGACTCATCAAAACGCTACCGTACAGAGGAGAAATACTCTTTCCCGTTAGAGAGTCCTATTTTGAGCAGGTCAACACAGTAAGAATCCTACTATGAAGGTAACAATCTGGTCTCGAGATTGACTTCTCCTAGGAAGGGAAGACTAGATTCAACACAAACAACTCCGAGATTATCTCCTAAAAAGAAGAGGATCCAGCATCGGCCAAAACCCTAAACCGAAATTATATGAGTGCATGGCAAGCAACATGACCTATATATATATAACTACCCATTTATCGGAAAGAGAGGGAGAAAAAAGATCTGGACTAAAAACCCTACAATTAAATTTCACTTATTGACAGGCACAGATTCTCCATCCACCATCTCCATTACTTACCAAATTATCATACTTTGCTGTAACCCCTACATACATAATCATATATCTGTAATGCAAAGGGACAATCAATAAAAATTTATTTTTGTTTGATTTCTAGTATTCCATATCGTACTGGCATTGATAGGGACATAGTCGGTATCAAACTACGTGATACCCCTCCGACCAAGATCGATCTCGATCTTGGTCATTTTAAAGTTGTTATTTGGAATTTCATCCCATTAACAATTTTCGGATAACAATTATGATACTTCCTTTTACAGTATTCCAATTGATAAAATTCAGCAAAAGAAATATGAAGGATTAACATGAGCATGACAACTCACTTTTGAATCATCACATATAAAAATGAAAGAAAAACCTATATATTAAAAGAATTGCAGCGTATCAATGTAGCGATTATTCACAGCGGATTGTATTATTTTCCATATATACAAGCTTCCATAGGTGAGTTTAACTATTTATTTATCCCAAACAACGAACATGTCTCACAAAAGCCACTCATATACCCACACACACAAAAATAAAAGAAAAGCAACAATGAGAAACACACACACACACACACACACACGTATCTTGCACTGTTTTGGTTGACAAAACACTTCAAACAATTTGATCAACACTCAATTACACTTAAATGGCTTTGAATCAAAAAAACCCCCAATTTTTATCAAACCCGCAAACCCTAACTTTGTAAAAACACAACACAAACACATTTCATGCAACAAATATCAAGCAAACACATCAAAGTTACTTGATCGGTGCAAAAAAAACTTACCTTTGTTGAATTTGCTTCAGAAATCCTCCCCAAAACACCGTTCTTGGACCTATCGATTCCCCAAGACCGTAAATATTCACACCAACACTTTAGATGCAATAACAACCGTGAATATTTAGTGAAAATTGAAAGGTTTTCGTGAAGTTTGTAGGGTTTTTGGCAGGAATGGGGTTTCATGTTGTTTGTATGTGAAGAGAGAACAAATGGAAATGGAATGTGAATGGTTTGGGACCACAATTTGTTTTTGTTAAAGGGGTGGGTGATCAGGCCAAAATTGGTATGATTTTGGCCCTCATTTCCGTTTCTTTTTGCTTGATTCTCGGGCATTTCCCCGTGTTTAATGTTGTTAAATTGAGTGTTTCAGGTTTTATTAGGTTTCAGAAGCAATTGAGATGAAGGTGGAGGACTTGTGCGAAAATGTCTCACAAATGAGAAGAAATAGGGCATTTTCGCTACTTGGACATAAGAGGGCGCCACTTGAGCGCCATGGCGACAGAAGAGTTCCCAAAGGCATCAAAAGGTCGCCACTTGGGCGCCACTTGAGCGCCATGGCGACAGAAGGTCACAAAAACAATCAGGTGGGGTCGCCACTTGGGGTCGCCATGGCGACCTCCCTTGCAAGTGGCGACCTAGTGCACTCAAGGCATGGTCGCCACTTAGGGTCGCCATGGCGACCTTGATGGTACAAATGGCGACCTCTTCACATTTCCAAGGTCGCCACTTATGGTCGCCATGGCGACCTAGAGGATACAAGTGGCGACCTCTACACATTTTGGTCATGGTCGCCACTTGACAAATAGCGAGAAAGATGGTTTTCAGAGCGACCTTTTCATCTAACCGTTTTACGCTCTATGGTCGCCATAGCGACCAAATAGCGACCTAGACTCCACATCAGCGAATCAAGCAGTTACCAGTACATGTCCATGAGTGAGTATATATATGAAGCGTCTCTCCATCTTCAAATCATCGAAAATCAGAGCAAATTTCAGAGAACACTCATTTTCAGATCTAGATCATCATCCATGGAACATTATTCATCCTCCTCCATTTCTCTCCTTGAACTCATCTAATCCATCCAACCCTCAACACAAAACCTTGATTAATTCACTACATCATTCCTCATCCCACCATTTCTCCACCAAAATCCTTAGTAACTTTCCACCAAAACACCCACATTCCAAGACATTTCCTCAACCTCCATTCCTTGCATCTAGGAGCATAGAGGAGAAGAAGGATCAAGCTTAAAGAAGGTGACCCAAGGGTTATTTCCTCATCATTTACTTCTTTTCATTCATTGCAAATATGTGTAACTAATCCCCTAATCTAGGGGATAGATTTGAGGAACAATTGGTTGTGGGTTTAGCTTAGCTTGTAATGAATCTCTTATGTGTTCTATTCATTCAAATTAATTAGATTCCATTCATTATAATTGACTTGTATATCACTTGTTGATTGCTATCTTGAGTGGAATAATTTGTTATATATTCACATGTGGATTGACAATCTTTGTGTGATTAAGAACCCATTGGATAGGATAGATTAGTGGTGAGTATACCAACCCCACTAATCTAAGCCTCTAAGTGGTTAACATAATGAGATTGGTACATTAATGATGCTAGTAGCTTACCCACATCCAAGTGTTAATTGATCTATTCCCTAGTTCTCTCATTAATTGATTTTATCACCATTCTTATCAAGGTGTTGAGTATTCTATTTTTCATAACATTTTTGTGTATTTTCATTTGAGTAGTTTAGCATTGGTGGCTTTAGAAACCACACATTTATCAAACACTATGATTTGTTTTATTGTTCTAAGATTAGTCAATTTATCTAATTAACACTTCATTCCCTGTGGAACGAACTTGCTCACTATTTTGCTATCAAATCACATTTTAAAAGGATTAAGTGGCTTTAAAAGAGTTTTCAAGAATCAACCAAAAACCATTATTATTACTATTTTGTTGAGTACATAAACGACCTCATCAAAAAATGGCGCCGCTGCCGGGGAATGGTAGCGTTGATTACATATATTGACTTTTCTTTGTGATTTATATTCTTATTAAATAGCCTACTAACATTTGTTTTTATTTAATTATTATCTTTTGCTAGTTTTTAGTTTGTTGTTAGATTTTTGTAGTTCTTGTGTTACTCATTCTTCATAGTTAGATTTTCTAGGTTGTTTGTCATTTTTGTTATAATTTTAGATTTTCTAGTGTTATTTTCTTTTGTGCCTTGTGTCGTTTTTCTTTTTTGTTTTCTTTTCAGGAACAATGGATTCTTATGACTTGCAATTGGCCAACTTCAACCGGGAAATGGAATTATTTGCCTCAAGGCACTCGAGGGAAGAAAGAGATCATGACTCGAATTCTTCCAATACGGGGCCAAAGGAGGGGAACCCCGAGGAAGAAATGCTAGAGACCATCCGAACATCACAAATGTCATACGAGCAGACTTTGAATGGATGTTTGGAGGCAAGTGTACTTAGGTTTTCCGGACTAGAAGCTTCATTGAGCAGAATAGAAGTGCACATTGGAACAATCATGGAGGCCATGCAAAGGCAAGAGAGTGAAAAGTTCCCATTTCCACCAAAGCCAGAAGAAGTTACCACCATCCCTTGGAGTGGTGAGAATGTAGAGCATGATTTCAGTCATTATTTTGCTAAGGATTCTTCTAGTATTTCAGGTGAAGAAGTAGGAAAGGAGGAAATGAGAGATAAAGTGAAGAAAACCAAGCCTTATATCCCTCCCACTACTTTTCCATGTCGCCTACGAAAAAGCAAATGGTATAGGTTGTTTTCCGAACTAACTAAATCACTTTTTCAAGTGAACATTTACTTGCCTTTGTTTTATGTGATTAGGAACACGTCAGCGGGTGACAAATACTTTCAAGACCTAATTGCATATGGGCGCAAATTCGAAGCCTTGGAATTTGGTTGACCGATCCAAGTAGCCCGTCTAGCCGAAGACGTAAAACCAAGTGCTTGGTGGGAGGCACCCCACCTAGGTACAATTTATTTCTTGCTTTTTAATTTGTTTTATTTCTTGCTCTTATTTTGTTTCTGCATAGAATAAGGGTGTGAATTGGATTTTGGTAGTGGATTTATGACATTTGTGCTTAATTGTTATATGTGTTGTTGGGATTTTGTGTATGAATATTTGGAGGGCAATATGCCGGATGATGGGATATTTTGTTTTTGCTCTTGCTTGTTGGATTATTGCTTGAAACTTAGTGGGTTGCGCTTGTTGTTTTTATTTTTCCACCTTTGAACATTGAGGACAATGTCAAGTTTAGGTTTGGGGGTGCTTTTGCGCAACCCCATAATACTTGGTTTTCAAAAGAATTGTGTGCCAAAACTTCTAAAATTTTTGCGATATTGCCATATTTGAGCATGCTTTGCTTGTGGAGATTGTTCTTTACATGATGTAGTGAGGAATTGTGCATGTTTGTGAGTGTTTGGTTTAGATTAACACCATGCCACTTAGGGTGTCATTGAACAAAATGCGTTAATCTTTTTCTCTTAATGTTGAGTGAATGATCAAATTTGCTTGAAGGCTAAGAATTAATAGTGGAGATTCCCGTGAGGATCACAAACACAGCCTTTAAAAAGCATACGTTGAGTTGTAAACATTCACTCTTTAAACACTCACTCTAAACACTCATACAAGCATGTTTTGGTCTCATTTGCACTAAATGTTGTTTGCCATAGAATATTATGGTCTGCTTGTGGATGCCTTATTTTGCTTAATGGACGAATCTTTAGAAATGATTTTAGGCGATGCATGTGAAAACCTCTTTGGCCTAAAACACTTCCAACCAATTTGAATATGTGTGCTCCCAAGCCCCTTTGAAGCCAAACACATTTGAAGCATTTCTTTCATGAACCACATCTACATGAACCTTATAGCCTTAAAATACTTGACCTACCTTGACCAAATGATTCACTAAGGCTTAGGAACTCAATGTAAAATTTTGAAATAATAGATATAAGGTGTGTACCAAGGCATGTGAATGTGTGTAAGAGTCTTGCAAAGCAAGAGATGTTTGAAAATAAAAAAAAAAAAATAAATAAATAAATAAATAAATAAATAAAAGAAGATGAAAAGCATGAAAAGAAAAGAATTGGCAAGCAAAGAAAAGCAAAGAAAAAGGAATCAAGAAATTAGGCACAAAGGGCCTAGAAAAGGAAGAAAAGTAATTGAACTACTCAAGTTGAAAATAGGAGTAGCATGCACATGTGTAATTGTGAGCCTGGACACCTTGAAGTGTGAACATATGTGGGAATCTTGTGGAACTTAAAGAATTAGAATGTATGCCTTAATGAAATCATTAGGTCCCTTGATATCCATTTCTTCCATTCCTTGTTTCACCATAACCTTAGGCCCCATTACAACCAAAGAAAAGACCTTCATGATCTTTAGGATTGTCCATTTTGTACAATTTGGTTGATGCATGTTCTTTCTAATTCATGGCTTGCAATTCCATTCATGAGATCACTTTTCAGGAAATTGCGTTTTAATGTTTAGCATGTGCAATCAATTTGTTGCCATAACATGAACTCATATTGCACATGCACAAATTTGAGTGAACCTAGGAGTCTTGGAGAAAAGAAGAGAGAATCCGGTGAGATTTAGTATCAAAGCGAATTACATTCTAAACTAATAGCACCTTTGCTTTGAAGCTTTGGCATTTTGAATGTAAGATCGCATTGCGTACAATTATGTCTAAGGTGGCACGTTTTTAGCCCTCATTTCCGTTTCTTTTTGCTTGATTCTCGGGCATTTCCCCGTGTTTAATGTTGTTAAATTGAGTGTTTCAGGTTTTATTAGGTTTCAGAAGCAATTGAGATGAAGGTGGAGGACTTGTGCGAAAATGTCTCACAAATGAGAAGAAATAGGGCATTTTCGCTACTTGGACATAAGAGGGCGCCACTTGAGCGCCATGGCAACAGAAGAGTTCCCAAAGGCATCAGAAGGTCGCCACTTGGGCGCCACTTGAGCGCCATGGAGACAGAAGGTCACAAAAACAATCAGGTGGGGTCGCCACTTGGGGTCGCCATGGCAACCTCCCTTGCAAGTGGCGACCTAGTGCACTCAAGGCATGGTCGCCACTTAGGGTCGCCATGGCGACCTTGATGGTACAAATGGCGACCTCTTAACATTTCGAAGGTCGCCACTTATGGTCGCCATGGCGGCCTAGAGGATACAAGTGGCGACCTCTACACATTTTGGTCATGGTCGCCACTTGACAAATAGCGAGAAAGATGGTTTTCAGAGCGACCTTTTCATCTAACCGTTTTACGCTCTATGGTCGCCATAGCGACCAAATAGCGACCTAGACTCCACATCAGCGAATCAAGCAGTTACCAGTACATGTCCATGAGTGAGTATATATATGAAGCGTCTCTCCATCTTCAAATCATCGAAAATCAGAGCAAATTTCAGAGAACACTCATTTTCAGATCTAGATCATCATCCATGGAACATTATTCATCCTCCTCCATTTCTCTCCTTGAACTCATCTAATCCATCCAACCCTCAACACAAAACCTTGATTAATTCACTACATCATTCCTCATCCCACCATTTCTCCACCAAAATCCTTAGTAACTTTCCACCAAAACACCCACATTCCAAGACATTTCCTCAACCTCCATTCCTTGCATCTAGGAGCATAGAGGAGAAGAAGGATCAAGCTTAAAGAAGGTGACCCAAGGGTTATTTCCTCATCATTTACTTCTTTTCATTCATTGCAAATATGTGTAACTAATCCCCTAATCTAGGGGATAGATTTGAGGAACAATTGGTTGTGGGTTTAGCTTAGCTTGTAATGAATCTCTTATGTGTTCTATTCATTCAAATTAATTAGATTCCATTCATTATAATTGACTTGTATATCACTTGTTGATTGCTATCTTGAGTGGAATAATTTGTTATATATTCACATGTGGATTGACAATCTTTGTGTGATTAAGAACCCATTGGATAGGATAGATTAGTGGTGAGTATACCAACCCCACTAATCTAAGCCTCTAAGTGGTTAACATAATGAGATTGGTACATTAATGATGCTAGTAGCTTACCCACATCCAAGTGTTAATTGATCTATTCCCTAGTTCTCTCATTAATTGATTTTATCACCATTCTTATCAAGGTGTTGAGTATTCTATTTTTCATAACATTTTTGTGTATTTTCATTTGAGTAGTTTAGCATTGGTGGCTTTAGAAACCACACATTTATCAAACACTATGATTTGTTTTATTGTTCTAAGATTAGTCAATTTATCTAATTAACACTTCATTCCCTGTGGAACGAACTTGCTCACTATTTTGCTATCAAATCACATTTTAAAAGGATTAAGTGGCTTTAAAAGAGTTTTCAAGAATCAACCAAAAACCATTATTATTACTATTTTGTTGAGTACATAAACGACCTCATCAGTGGGGTAGGACACATGTTGTAAGTTATGTGGCTTTAATCATTTTTTTTATAAATCAAATTACTTCATTACCCTTCGTCAAACGAGTTTCTAGAAGGTCATCAGGTAAGATTATGATTTTACCCTCAGCACTTTGACGGAATCTTTCCAAACCCTAACGGAATTGGACGGCAGGGACTGAAATTCAAATTTTGATAAACTAGAAGGACCTGTCAAGATAAAGCTGAAAATCGGGGGACCAGTTTGTGTAATAGGTCAAACTAGAAGGACTAAAATGGATTTCACCTTAAAAACAAGGACTAATTGCACAAACGTCCCCTAAGTTTAGGAATAATTGCATGCATATGGAACTTTTACCCACAATTGCACAAACATCCCCTACTGTTAGTTGACTTCCGTTAACTCTAACCGTTGACAACAATTTTAACCCAAAATGACTAAAGTGTCCCTAGTTACCTATTTTATTATTTAAATTAATAATTAAACCTTTTTTTTTTGGTTATCTTTGTCTTTTCTGTTTTGTCTTTTCTGTTTAGTTTTTTAATTATTAATTTAAATAATAAAATAGATAACTAGGGGCACTTTAGTCATTTTACTTAATTATCTGACACTTTAAAACGTGTCACTTTATTCATAAAAAAAAAAAAATCCATTCCATGCAAAAAATCACCGTCACTCACAGAGAAGTGGAATTGAGCAAGAAAGCCTGCGATTTCCTCTCAAAATAAAAACCATTAGAAGCAGAATCATCCGCAGAGAAGATCATAATTCCATTAACATCCAACCCATTTGCCTCTAACAACCTCAAAGCATCAAAAAACGCATCCCCTTGTATTCCTCTTCCATTAATCTCATAACTGGGCAACAATTTCTCCTTATCGAACTGATTCGCTCGAAGCTTGAACGCCTCCAAATACCCTCTCGGAGTCTTCACTCTATCCGTGTAGAATTGGTGGTTCACGTAATCGATAACGTCGCCGTACCCTTTAAATAACTCCACGTAGTACGGGGCCGCCGTGCTGTAAAATGGCGCGATGGTCGCCACCGTAATCACTTCCTGTTTCTTCAACCTAGTGATGAGCTCGCCGATACAGTACACGAACGACGACGAGCTTCCATTAACGAAGCGTTCGTAGTCGATGTCTATTCCGTCTAGATGGTAATTTTCGGCTATGGTTTTAAGGGAAGTGACGGCGTTAGAGATCCATAGTTCTCTGTTTTTGGGTTCGTACCAATGGAGGACTTTGTCGCCAAGACTCCAACCGGAGAGACTGGCCATGGCTTTGACGTTTTGGTGGCGGGATTTGACGGCGGCAACGGCGGATGGGGTTAGGGTTTGGACCCAGTAGGGTGAGAAATTGCCGTTTTGGTAGTTGCCGGAGGAGTCGGCGTCAATGGCGAAGCTGAGGATGAAATGGAAATCAATGCCATCTTTGATCGGGACAGATTCGAATTTGACTGGTGCACCTGTTGCGCCTATGTATTCCATCATTACCTTTCCATCTGAATTATATTCAATTAATTAAATTGTTAGGTTCATTTAAATATACAATTATGCAAACTTTTAAGATTTTTTTTTTATTTAAATTTTATGAGATTCCAATTTATGTTCTTTGTAAAATCTTATTTTAAAAGGAAAAAAAAAAAATTGGAATAAGATGCTGACACCTTACGTGACACATCATTTGGGAAAAAAATTGGGACGTGTAGCATTACTCTTCTAAAAACAACATTAAAAGTTTGTTTTTTTTTTTTTTTTTAAACCCAAAAAATTGTTGTATTTTCACGTTTATTAAATCAGAATTTCTTTTTTGAATTTAATACTAAATATATAAAATACTAGAAGTGAAGAATAGTAGAATACAATCCCAATTTTTATTTTTTTTCAATTTCCTTGACAATTGACATTGGTGTCACCACAGTCACACATTCACATTAGGTGTGAGTATTTATTAATGTGAGGCTGTGAGCCCAATGTATCTTGAAATTATAAAGTCATGACGTCCAGACTAAAAAATCATTATATATATATGTTGCATGCGGTGAGGCACGGCTCGAACTTACAACATTGTAATGCCAAATTGCAAAATTAATGTTAAATAAATCTTATTAGCCCAACTCGATTTGCTTGAAGAGAGAATCGAATTCAGAGAAAAGGAGAAAATATGATCCTCCAAAAAAGCTATATTTTGTATGTTTCTTTTATAAAATAACAAAGCTTGCCTTTACAATTAAACAGTTCGATCGATAGTAGAATTGTCATTAAGAAACGAAAGATGATTAAACTTGTTCGATACCAAAAATAAGATGATTAAGAAACGAAAACTAAAACAATAATAGATTAATGATAAAACAAAACAAAGGAATGAAATTGCCCAAAAACATTCCTTACCAGAAAATTGACCAAAGATGAGGAGAAGAAGGAGAGAGAAGAGCTTAAGGTTGTCCATACTTGTTCAAAGCAGGAATGGAAACATGCATATATCAAACTTTTAATGTAATTTATATGGTTAGGAAACTAAGCCGGCCCAAGTCAAATTTTGGTATTTTTAATTTTTATATTATAAGAAAGCCGAATACTACTATGCTTTTATATACCAAACTCACTATTTAATGATAATATCAAGGTGCTCATAGTATCATTTTAGCCGTCCATGCTTTTTTCATGATTGCATCAAACGACGGAGATTTTGAGATACTGAATGCCAGCATCCGCAACAACTTAATAGCCAAAAATAACCATCACAAAAGGTAGTATTCCCGTCCCCACCCATTTCCCCCGGTCCCCAATCCCCTCATTTCAACCATTTCACTCTCTTGTTCTCTTTAATCCTATATATATAAAAGAGGCTTGAGACTTGAGTTTTCAAAACGATAGATTTTCGTTTGCACAACTGCCTTATTTCCCTCTATATCCTTTTCCAATTCAGGTGTGATGTTTGATAATTAACAAACATGTGACCACTCGTAGATGTATCAATTAGAACCATAAAATAATGAAATGGTTCGTTTGGTGGATGAATATGTCCACATATATCTCTTTGAATAACGGGGATTCAAAATCCAATTTTATAATGAGATGGTTTTATTCCTAGTCTCCGTTTATGAATATGAAGTGCATATATTATTATATAATTAAAGAATCTCATAGCTCTTTAATTAATGTCTATAATTTTCAATGATTATACGCATCATCGTAGATCCTTGATGACCAAAACTATCATGTCAAAAAATAAGTATTTTTAGATCTGAGAATTTATAGTTTATAACTGTATAATATGATCCAAATGATAAAGCACACAACTTTTCTATAACGAGTTTGTAGCCTGAATCATACACAAATATTAAACACTTTTATTATCCATAGTCTCAATATGACATTAATAAAGTTGGCTGAAAAAACATAAATAAAGAATTCATCCATTTATACATTTAAAACATGTGCGAATGTTTGGCATAAAATTAAACATATGCATGAAAATGTTTAATGAACAAGAACAACCCTAAAAAGTGTTACTACGCCATGACAATCCAACATACCACAAGCAAGTGCCGCTTTAGGGTCAGTCAAATTTTTGCATGTTAGATCGAGACATTCTCAATCAAATGTTATACCAGAATAACTCTTATTCCTCTAACATTCAACCATCGTATATTTCAGTCAGGTTTATAATTAACCAATTTAATTAAAACCTTGTAAGCGTAACCTATCATTTCAGATCTCATGAGCTTAACTCGAGAATTGCCGCCTTAGGGTCGGTCAATCCCGAAATCCCCTCAGAAATCCTATCCATTAGGAAGTCAACCTTGATATTGATTCTTATGGAAACCCTCCTTAGGGAGGACGAAAACAAAGTCGTCACGAGGCCTCACTCGAATCTTACAGTGTTGAACTAATGATGGAGACCGCGGGATATAATGTCATATATCCCTCTCCCACTCACTATTTTATAATAAGGGTTTTCTATTAATATTAATGCACCTAATTAAACTAGATTAAACGGCTAATTTCAATCTAAACGTCAAGTGCATTAATCACAAATTATTAGAATCCTATTCCAATAACTAATAAACTAATTCAATTTTTAACTCTTAAAAAACTAGTTCATTAGTGATAATTCTAATCTATGTAAACTATTTACTAAGACTAGAATTATTAAATGTGTATTCACCAAGTTTTAACTATTAAAACTAAACACATTATTAGGGCCAATTATTATTATTAGGGACTTAATCGAATTAATCCTAATATATATAAAGGACCCTACTAATCTAAGTAATTAAACTCTTTAATAATTAGATTAGTGATTAATGAGAATTACCAAGTTTTTACTCCTAAAAACTAATCCCATTAATTTATAGCCAATTATGTGAATTACTCATTTTAATCAAATTAACAAATAAACACATAATATAGATGGCTATCATGTATGACATATCAACATATATATGTGTAGGCACACCTAATCTAAATGATATGTATATGCATAGCAATGCTTTAATCATCTCATAATAAAAGCATATATGAGTTGACCGAGTATAATGGGTTATCCAAGGCAAAAAATTTCTAATTACAAAAAATTTAATCCAAGGCATTCCTTGGTCTTCTTGTAATTCCAAAAATCTTCAAGTCCATTCGTAATATCTTCTATGTCTTTCGGGCCTAAAAATCAAGTCCACCTTGATTTATTTTATTGGATCCATCTCATGGATTAAATCCCTTAAAGCCCAAATGCTACTCTAATATTTTCGAAGGCCCGGGATTTCCCAAATTCAGCCCAAACCGTTGACTGCTGCACCATGCACAACAATTAATATAAAAATTATATTATAGCAGTGCAATGCAATGCGCAACACCTATGCAATAGACACCACTGCACAAACGAAACAGCATGCGCAACATTAATATGTTGCATATGGTGTGCACAAATTAGAAAGCATGCATATTTGGCTGCACTAATTTTTGCACGTGTTGCTGCACAAATATATGCAAATTTTGCACATGTATTACACAACAATTGCGCATGTGAGTGTGCAATGGCTTTGCACATCAGTTGTGCGTGCGGCTGCCATTGCATATCAGTTGTGCGTGCGGCTGCTGTGCTTAATGATTCGGATCGTAGTCTTCGAATCTCGTCTTCTTCATTTGATTTCCTTACACATTTTATAATAAAAAATATATAAAAAATATAACAAAGAAAATACAGCAGAAAAATAAAATAAAATATTAAAATTACATCCCGGGATTAATATTACAACCTTTTAAAAAATGAACCCTAAACCCATTGTACCATACAATTAACGATCAACCATGTTTATAATAATAATAAAAAAATTATAAACATCATACAATCATTAGAAAGTGCCTACACATTCATACATGCAATCAGGAGCAATCGAATTCGATTCTACTGTAAAAAAATTGGCTTTGATACCAATTGTAGGAACCTAGGGTTACAGATTGCGCAGTGGAAAGGTTTTAATTTTTTTTTAAAGCAATCATCAAGTAAACCTATTTGTACAATAATAATCGAAAACGGTAAAGAAGGTGAAACGGTTTCATACCTACGTAGGAGGCTCCTTCACTTTAATTTGATCTGCTCCTGATTTGAACCACTTGATCTTTCTCGCTATCTCCCGGAATTGGCAACAGCGTGTGGGCGCGTCACGGTACTCAGGAACAAGGAGGATGTAGAGACACAAAAGCAACACCTTGCTTTGTGAAGTTCGGCCACCAAACTTTTAAAACAAAAATTATATATATTTTTAAATTAGGCCGCACCCCTATTTCTCTTTTCTTCTTTTGTTTTATGCAACACACTTGCTTTCAAAACTACTCAACCTCAAAGACAAAATACTGATGCCTTTTAAATATTTTTGTGTAAGTTGATAGCTTTTGATTCGGTTGTTATTATTTTTTTTTTGTTTTTTAAATCAAAATATGTATCTCATATATCTGTTTTAAAACAAACCAAATCAATTTGAAAGTTTTTATAAAGATATCTCATATCTTTAAAAAAATAATTAAACGTTAATTTTTGAATTTAAACATTTTAAATTCAATTTCAAATATTTAATTTAATAAAATAAAATGATCATATTATCTTATTTTATTCAAAATCAAATATCAACTAACACCCTCCATGTAGTGATTAACAACATAATTAAATAATCTTGTTATTTAATTTATTTAATCACCATTATTCATTAATTAAATAATCTCATTATTCAATTAATTCCCGAATAGATACGTGTCACTTTTGTATCATAATTAATTGGACAATCCAATTAATTAACCGTGACCCTTGTTACCTAAATCGATCGGGCTAGCAAGTGGACCTAATGAACCCACAGTATTTTGAGCTCCAATAATCCTTAGAAATAATCAATTAAACTCTTTAATTAATATTTCATGATTATTAACTTCGGTGTTATTCCACTCAAAACTCGAAGCTGCACTCTCTCAACTGTAGACGTTTTTTATACAAACCAATAATTCTTGGTGTCCATTGATATAGCTATTACATATGGTATGATCCTCCATAGCTAGTTCATAATTAGAGCTGGGTCATAATGTCCGTTATACCCCTCTAATTATATCTTTCCATTAAGTACCATTGATTTTCTAATGAACAATAAATCCTATATTCCTTACGGAATTAGGAGAGCGTTCATATTGTTCAAGCCCTGAATCAACCCTTAAGGGAACTACTATCTACTTCTTACAAGAAGGAGTGGATTCCACTATTGTGTGCAAACATTCCCAGCCACAAGCTAAACCGCGATTCCAACATATGGAGTTATTGATCGGGAATGCAACTCCGTTCTCACCTATAGTATATCAAAAACCATGATCTAACCTGAAGGAGTCGATAAGACACTCAGAATTAAGATCACCCGTATATAGCCATCATTTGTTGATATATATGAATCTAATCTTGTAACGGATCTTGGTAAGAGATTCATATAGATCATGGCCCAGTCCTATATGATCAAATCATATAAGGTGCCTCTATTCTCATATCACCATATGAATAGTCTAAGTTAAGACCATCGTACATTACGGAACAGACCGCAGCTGTAGATTAACCACAAATAAAGTACCCAACTTTATTTGCTATCTACGGACTCTTTAGATTGCTTATCTCAAACTGAATACTTCTGTATATGACACTCATATACTCAGTTAGAGATTACATCCGGCAATCTTGGATGTTAAGTACACATGATATAAATAAATGTATGAAACAATTTGAATGAATAAAGTACTTCTTTTATTTCTTGTTCAATTCATATTTACAAACTACAAGCTTTAGGGCAAAAAACCCCAACACATAAGCCAGTCTGGAGACACAGCATAAGCTAGTCTCGAGACACAGCATAAGTCGGTCTCATATATTATATAAAAATAAATGTTAAATATTTAAACAATTTATCTGGAGACACAGCATAAGGCAGTCCAGAGACACAACATAAGCCGGTCCTTAGACACACCATAAGCCCGTCTCGTTTATTGCAAATAATTAAATGCGGATATTTAAACAATTCCAGAAGGCTGAGCTCACTTGTTATGTGCATAAAAATAAATGTGAATATTTAAACAATATAAATAAATCCAGAACTATATGTAGAGGATCCGTAGATGGCATAAGCCATCTTGTATACGGAAAAATAAATAGATCAAGAATATTGAGATGTAAGTAAATCACCTATCAAGAGATCATTTTTACTAACATACACGAATATCAAGCCGTAAATAAATCACTCACCTGGAGATACTTTTTACTTACATACGATCGTGCTGATAACGTGTGAAAGTATACAAACAAGGTTAAATTGCTTAAAGTGTACCTAAAGAGGGGAGGGGGGGGGGGGGGGGGGGGGGTGTGAATAGGTTTTTAAGCCTTTTTCAATCCATTGAACAAACTCATGTTTGTCCCTCAAGGTAGCTTTACAAACAGCACATAAACGAAACATTCATACATAGACAATATAATCATTTTATCATTTAGGCATTGTCTACATATATCAATTAGTTGCATGAGGTATAATAGCACAAAAACACAATATCAAAGAATACTTTATATATCAATATTGTTCAATGTATTACAAGAATGAACAAATATAGCTATACACAAAGATAACTATATAAGGAAGAAATATAATTACAAATATGATAAAAGTGGATTGTCTTACAAATCACACTTTACAAATACTTGTTCAAATATACATCACAAGAGAATGATATTCAACAAGATAAACATGCACATATACAAAAATAAAGAGATAAAGATAGAGACAATGGACACAAAGATTTTTACGTGGTAAACCTTCGAAGAGGAAATATCCATGGGTTAAATCCACAACCATTGGCAAAGCAATCCACTATATGAAAAAGGACTTACACACTCAAGGCTATCAACACAATGATATCCACCTCAAGCTATAATCTCCTAATCTACCCTCGGGCTAGTGAACCACTAAGCCTACTCCCTATCCAAGATGTGTCCTACACCTCTAGGAAGCAACTTCCTATCCAAGGCTTTCAAGCCTCTAGGAAGATTCCATTGCTTAGCAATCTAGATCACAAGGATCCTAGTCAAGCTCCCCTAGCTCAACTATCTGGAGTACCAAACTCCTTGCTAAAACTTTTGTTTGGCTATCCGGAACTCATTCCTAGCCAAGTCTTCTTGCTCAAGTTAAAGCTTCACTCACTTTAACAAAAGACTTCAACCTTTCCCCAAGGCAATGGTCTAGGTGATGCAAATGATGCAAATCACAATCAATACAACATAAAACATGTGATCAAGACATTTCATGGAACAACTAGATCTAAACATGTGAGAACACAAGTAATAAAAGTCTAGATGCAAAAACATAAATTAAACCTAGAGCATGTGAAAACACCTAACACAAAAGCTCATAGTTTCATTCATACAAATAACACTTGAATAAATCATAAACATGAAGCACATATTCAAGATACTATAAACATACACATAAATGCTAGTAACATAAAATGTATTCAAAGAATATTCTAGCCAAAGATTTAGAGTAAGGATATAATGATAAATCAATTAAATTCTAGATGTCTCTAAAAACACATACACAACCATTAATCCTAGATATTATCAATCAAAGGATCGAAACACATTTCAAGGATTATTAATCATAAAATGATTCAATCAAGTCTCAAATAATTCTAGATATCAAATTAATCATAATACAACTGTCAGTCATGTGAAAATCATAGAATCTAAGAAACTAGTTCACATATGTCTCTAATTAGACTTTTGATTAGGTTTGATTATGAAGCTATCTTTCTCAATAGCATTCACCATACATATACATATATATATAGAAGAAGAAATCCCAAGCAAATTGAAGGTTATAAAAGAAGAAATCACAAAGATATGAACACTACCTTGCAATCACAAGCTGGTTCATTTTTCTTTGTAGAAATACTAGAAAAATTGATCAAACAACTGCAAGACCACTTGGAAAAGGTAGAGAACTTGATTACGAACAATCTCCAACTTGAATCAACCAATTCCAACTTCGTATGAGAAAGTTATGGTGTTTGGAATGTGAGAAAAAGTTGAGAGAAAATTCTGGTGTGAGTTTTTCTAATTTTTTCTTCTTGGAAAGAATGGGAGGGAAATGAAAATATTTAAAAGGAAGAGAGAGAGAGAGAGAGAGAGAGAGAGAGAGAGAGAGAGAGAGAGAGAGAAGAAGGCCACCAATCATGGGCTACCACGTCAGCAGCCCGTGTGGGGCATGTGTGACACACGTGTATAGAGGGCTATCCAGGCCGTGTGGCACATGGCTTCCACACTTGGACAGCCAAGCTTGGCCTTTGGCCTAGCTTGCTTCTCCCGCGTTCCGCTAGCGTTCTTCGGCCGTATCCTGGCCTCTGAACTCCGAATTAGAATCCATCTTTGGATTACGAATTATGACTCCCTCACGCACAACGACGACTACAAAACTTTAACAAAAGGTTGAGAATTTATCTTGGAATATGACGACGAAAATAACTTAACGAATGAAAACGAAAAGTAGTATAGCTATATCGTTTGGACTCGAAACCAAATGAATGAGTAACCGAAATGACTGGGACTTAATAAGGAATCATAAGAGATCATGTTCAAGTTCAAGTTCAAAAACAATAAAACAAAAACAAATAAATATAATATCACACACGTATGCCGTTTCCTAGACATAGTCGTAAAACATGCAATTAACAATGTTTATCGATATAAATCTAATGCATGAGCATACATTATCAAGTGTGAGAGTGTTATAAAAATGTCGTTCAACTATGCAGGGACACATATGAATGCCATGTGTGTGTGTGCCTATGCCTTGTAAGAAGAAAGAGATCTATTTTACCTTAGTTGTGCAATATAGCCCATTCCTCTTCGAAAACACCTTCTTGCATGATATTGTTGCCACATCTTTCTTTGAAGTTTCGAATCATCAACCTAAGACCACTAATCAAATACAAGAAAAATATCGTTGTGATATGGAATATATGCCAAGACAAACCAAAAACCTAACAATCTTCCTCCTTGGAAAATTCCATGTCAAAACCCCTATACATATGCTAAAATAATTACAAAGAAAATTTGGTCATAATGAGTATAATGATTTACACATTTCTAGACAAAATTTCCAACAACAAGTCTTGAACTTCATCTTGGTTTTCTCTTGATATCACCTAAAAATAACTTGAAGGCACAAAAATATCCAAGAGACAACATATATGGCAATATACATTTATTGGCAAGAAAATAAAACATTTAAGTTCAAATGGATAATGTATGCTCCCCCTTAATACATGCTATCCAAGAAAATATTCTAGCCAATATCAATAAAAAAAATATTACATGCCATAGAGTTCAAACTTGATACCAAAATACACAAAACATAAAATAAAATAAAAAAAATAAAAAAATTGAGAACTAAGAAAGCTAGAACTAACATGTATAACATGTATCTCCCCATATATTTCCCCATAATTCTCCCCATTTTTGCCATGATATGAAGCCAAAAAGAAAGAACAAGAAAATATACCTCGATGCCATTCTAGCCACTTGTGCCACCAAGGAAAATTATGTGATTGGTTGATCTCACATAATGCTTTGAAGTAGATGCATTCCCTTCCAATTCTTTGATCTTCTCATCTTGAAGCTCTACTCTAGCATTGAGCTCTTCAATCTTCCTATGTGACTCCTTAATTTGCCTCCTTAACTCTTCAATCTCTTTCTTCAAATGCAAAGCCCAAATAGGAAGAATATGTGCACTAGATACATGGCTTGAATCATATGATTCACCAAAAAGCCTAAATGTATCATTAGACTCTCCTTTTCCCTTGTATGATATGCTTGCCACACGTTTATCACTTAACTTCTCTAAGGGAGGTAAACACATCGTTGTCTTGATTCTTCAACCCTTTTGCTAAACAATAATGAGAAATAAAACCTAGAAATGCCAATTTCTTGTCCAAATGAGTTGAACAAGCCGCAATATCTATATGTTTAATAAGCATTTTTTTCAAGGTTAATGAGTTGGTGAGTCACTAAAGCATACATGATCTTGATCTTTTCTCTATTAAGTTCGGTAGCATTAGTAGAGACAACAAGATTTGCACAAACAAACAAATGCCAAAATGAACTAATCTTGGTCAACTCACTTTGCCTAATAAAGGCACATTTACCCCACTCAAAGTCAACATTGTCACAAAGAGTCTTACCCATCAAATCAAGGTTTTCCACGACATCAACATCTAAGAAATCCGACTTAATATCATCGGGCAATTCTAGAAACTCATTCAATTTCCAAGAATTTACTCTAAAGACAACTCCTCTCATATCCATAACGGCATCTTCAAAAGTGGTACTCTCTTTACTCTTAATAGAATTCCTTAAGCATTGTCTCATTCACAACTCCTATTGAGTCAATCTAAGAATTCCACTTTCTTTCACAAATGGCCTTATGAACAGAAGAATCAATACAATAGTTCAAATCTATACCTTTCTCTTGAATAATCTTTTTGCACCCAAAGATTCCCAAACTCTTCAACTTGTTAGCTTTGGTAACTTTGGAAGAAGATGTAGGCTTAAACTTGTCAACAGGATTAGAAGAATTGCTACCAACAACTTTCTTAGCTTTTCCTATGACCTTGTATCACACAAACACTAAAAACAAATATGAGTGAAAACATCAAAGCAAGTTAGTTAACATATACAAAGGCAAATATATATATATATATATATTTGAACAAATCAATATGCACATCAATAATAAGCATAACATCTTAAGATTTATCAAAAACAAGAATAATGCCAACAAGCAACAATCTTAAAAAATCATGTGAACAAATCACAAAAGAGAACAAAAACATAGCATATTATGCTCCCCCTTGATAAATGCCTTATCTAAACTCTAGATAGACAATTGTTCACAAGAATCGCCACACATTTATATCTCAAGCAATTTTCATAGTTTTTCAAATATGCTTTATATAGCAAAGAGAGTTACACCTATATTTTCAATCACTCTCATATATCTTCAAAAATTGCTGGAGTATCAAAATATCAAATAAGCAAATGTGAGTGTGTGAAGATTTTGCTTCAGGAATATGAAATGATCGAAGTAGTTTAGTAATCAAACATGAAAATATTTTCAACATTTATTCATCCTTAAACTTTTCATAAAAAGGTCAAACCGGTTTTCATCCGAATTTTGCTTTTAAAGAGAATAGTTTTCAACATGTGAACGTTGTGTGTGCTTGTGACTTATTTACCCGTTTCTATTTGTCAACCTGAGCTCATTTGATTATTCAACTATACTCCATATAGCCTTTTTGTTTTGTTTTAGGATTGAATCAAAGTATATTTTTTATTGATTCTTTTCAACACTGCTTTGATTTTTCTAACATAAACATAAATATATACACTTCTTGGTGGCTTTCACTCATCACAAAGGCGTAGCTCTTTCCAACATTGAGCGGCTTCACATCCAATGTGTGTAGCCCTTTCCAAAAGGGTGCTCATTGAGTATTATATTGCCGAAGCAAATGGATAAAAACTAAATGTCATTTTAAAATGTACTAATTTTAGAACATCAAGAGTATCCAAAACTCACATCTATCAAACTCAACGACATAACAAAACATATAAGAGAAGCAAAATGCATTTTTGAAACCAAATTTTAAGGCTTAAAAACACATGATCAAAAAACAAGTAAAGAGACCTACTTAAGATCTCTACTTCTCAAGAAAGTAGCTTTTAAAGAATATGAAGCATATTTTTCAAAACTTGCCGCTTAACAATCATACAAACAATAACACATATCATGATTAAGATCAATGTGAACAATTATCACCAAAAGACCTTAGACTAGCAAATGTCAACAAGGACCATATAAAACACTATATTAGTTCTCAAGTATGACATGCTTCATGAAGTGATAAAAACAATGATTTGAGAGATGAAAAATAGATAAGCAAGCAATATGACATTAGAGATACCTTTGCAAGCTATTTTCATTAAATGCAAGGCCTTCACCCTTTTTATGAGTTCTCTTGGCTTGTATGTCCTCATGACTACAAGTTATAGGTGTGTCGATCCCAAGATACTAAAGGCTAAGTATTTCAACTCAAACAAACAAAAATGACTTTATCTAAAAGTCTTAACAAAATTGTCACCATATAGATATCATAAAAACAACTTCTCAAAAAGTTAATCAATAGATTTCGACTATCATAACAATGAATGTGAGATAGCTAAGTTCATGTTGAGTCATAGAGATACAAAGCAAACAAGCTAAGTTTCTTAATAATATAACACTAATCTTAAAGCTAATTTACATGTGCAACTTACACTATTGGTAAGAGCACTCACCCTTGACATTCTTTGTCTTGGGTGAACTTACACAAACATCATCAAGATCCTTATTGACAACAATGTTGAATCTAATGTTGAATCTAGAATAAAGTTCTTCAACCACTTAATTCACAATAATATCATTGATACTCTTCTTTTCAACATTGCTAGCAACACATGCTTTGACAATTTTAGCAAGGTTTCCATTCTTCACATTCCGGACATTCTTAACATGCTTTGTGACATTAACATGCTTTCCATATTCAAAAGCTTTAGCATGCTTAAAATGAAGTTCAATCTCTCTATCCCTAGATGCAATTTCCATGTTGCAATATTAAATGAATTTATAGCACTTGGGCTTGATATGGCCTACGGTATTGCAAAAATGGTATGGGAACAAAAGAAGAGATTTTACCTTCCGGGATGGGAGGCATAAATGTGAGTTTCAAGGGGTACCTTGTTCTTCAATTTATTCTTAGTCTTGGAACGTCTCTTTTTAGGAGCCTTTTTGTCAATAATGACCTCACTTGTAAGAAGTGATGTTTCTATGAGCTTCTCCTCAACTACCACGTCACTTGAGTCTCCTAGAGTCAAACTAGAGATGATCCTATCCCTTTCAAGAACAAACCTTTCAACTTCTCTAAGCTTCTTGGCAAGAGCATTCTTTTTACCCAAGAGCCTCCGAGTTGTTGAAACAAACTCATCCACTTGTAGCTTGATCAAATCATCCTTCTCATTAACCTCTCTTAAGGCTATCTTCAAATTCTTTTCAAGACATTTCACCTTAGCCAAAAGATCAATGTAGGTTGGATTTTCACTTAAACACTCTTGATGATTTGGATCAACCTCTTTGTCCAACGAATCTTGACATACATCTTCTAAAGTAGAATAAGGGGCCATGAAGGCAACAAAGTTGCTCACTAGCTCTTTTTCACTAGAAGACTTATCACTTGAGCTCTCATCTTCACTAGAGCCATCCTTACTCTTTGAAACTTCTTCATTGTGTTGCTTAAGTAAGTGATCAAGTCTAATTTGATCATCCCATGAGGAACAAAAATATCTTCTTCCTTGCATTTGTAACTAATATTCTTTTCAACCTTATTAATAAAATTATTAGTAGACAAATGTAATGACAAACAAGAAGAACCTTTTTCCACAAATAAAGGAGGACAACCAAGACTCAAAAACCTAAGCAATAAACTAGTAAGTATAGCCCGGATCTCGTCGAATGCCGTCCGACGACCCGCTCTGATACCAATTGAAAGTATACAAACAGGGTTAAATTTCTTAAAGCGTACCTAGAGAGTGGGGGGGGAGGGGTTAATATGTTTTTAAGCCTTCTTTAATCCTTTGAACAAACTCACGTTTGTTCCCCAAGGTAACTTTACATACAATACATAAACGAAACATTCATATATAGACAAGATAAGCATTTTATCATTTAGGCATTGTCTACATATATCAATTAGATGCATGAGGTATATTAGCACAAAAAAACACAATATCAAAGAATACTTTGTATATCAATATTGTTCAATGTATTACAAGAATGAACAAATATAGCTATACATAAAGATAACTATATAAGGAAGAAATACAATTACAAATATGATAAAAGTGGATTGTCTTACAAATCACACTTTACAAATACTTGTTCAAATATATATCACAAGAAAATGATATCCAACAAGATAAACATACACATATACAAAAATAAAGAGATAAAGATAGAGAAAATGGACACAAAGATTTTTATGTGGTAAACCTTCGAAGAGGAAACATCCATGGGTTGAATTCACAACCACTAGCAAAGCAATCCACTATACGAAAAAGGACTTACACACTCAAGGCTATCAGCACAATGATATCCACCTCAAGCTATCATCTTCTAATCTACCCTCGGGCTAGTGAACCACTAAGCATACTCCTTATCCAAGATGTTTCCTACACCTCTAGGAAGCAACTTCCTATCCAAGGCTCTTATGCCTCTAGGAAGATTCCCTTGCTATTGGAGATTCCGACCAAATCCGATCAAATAATGACCAAGATTGTTGGAGATCTTGACCAAATCGGATCAAATAATGACCAAGATAATTAGGAATCACAGCTGTTTTATTCTGTCTTAATTAGGAGATTATTAGAATATTATTCTTCCCTTAAAATCTGATCTCTTTTATTCTTTTGTACAATTGTATATTCTCTTTTATTTCTTTCCTTCTTTGTAAAACTCTATAAAAGGAGTAGGTTGTACCATTTAAAATACAAGACAATAAAAATCAAACCAATTTTAAAGGTTTCATTTGGTATCGAGCTTGTTTCCTCTAGCAATTAGAAGCCCTAAAACGCCCTATTTTTTTTTTTCCTTCATTAAACTTCTTACTTGCCTCCACTCAAGATCTAGACATCATGTCTAAAGTCACTGAAACTTCTTTTGATGTTACCACGAACCACACTTCAAAAATCCACTCTGAATCCCACTATGTTCAGATTACAACCATTCGACTTAATGGAGGAAATTTCATGCGTTGGTCCTAATCTGTTCGGATGTATATCCGAGGAAGAGGCAAGATCGGTTACTTAACCGGTGAAATGAAGGCTCCTGAAAAAACCAACTTAACATATGCTACATGGGATGCTGAGAACTCTATGATCATGGTGTGGCTCGTAAATGCTATGGAAGAGGAGATTATTGCTAACTACATGTGCTACCCTATGATGTGTATAATCGTGTTATAAAAACCTAACTCGCAAGTGCACGAATCGTGAGATAAGTACAGCGACAAGTAGGGATCGTTCCCACGAGGAAAAGAGATTTATCGACTAAAACCAATTCTAATTAAAGCTAAGCAATTAACAGTAACCAAGAGATTTCAGATTGATTTGATTGATTTGATTAAAAACTATATTAAACTAAGAAAACAATTAACAAGAATATGAGAATGAGATCAATAGGTGAGAGGACTAGGTCATCAATGATCACCAACTATGTTTACTCAATGCTTCGAATTGACTTTCACAAAGAATATTAATCAAGTTAAGGGTTCGTTCTTAAATTATGTATAATTAATGCTATGTGGTCCTGGGATAAATTAAGTACTTTCTACTGCAGTCATTAGCAAAACCTGCGTGTAAACTATAGCATAAATACATCAACCATACACCGAGCGTTCTCAGTTAAGTCATTAGCAAAACCTGCGTGTAAACTATAACCTAAAACCCACAAAGCACACAATCAAGTATTCTCAATCACATTCATTAGCAAAACCTGCGTATAGACTATAATTGAGAACCATTAAGCACAAGAACAAGAGAACCAAGGATAACGTGCAATAACCTGCTACGATAAATTCATTCATTCAATTGATTATTTGTTGAGAATGGTGAAACCCACGCGCATCTCAACCTTCAACATATAAACCCTAGATTCAAGACTAGCAAAAACCATGCATAGACAAGAAGAAATCCCAAATTGAATGAAACGAAACTTGAATTACTAAAACATAGTCAATTCTAACAAAGAGTATTCCTAGAGGTTCACATTGAATCCCTAGTAAGGATTTAGTTACACATCAATGGAGAAAACAAAAACATAGAAGAGGAGAAGATAGAACCCATTGTTGTCTTCTAATCTTGCTTCGAATCCTTCGTCTTCTTCTTGCTTTTCGGTCTCTTCCAAGGATGGATGGTGGAATGGCTCTCTTTTTCGCAGTCTCTCCTCTCTCTGAAAACCCTCTGATGTTCTATTTATATTGGCTCGCCACCTCGTCTCTCGCTGACCTAAACGAAACAGATAACTTAAACATCCGCTGCACGGACCGCTAGGTAGGCACCTTGCCTACCCCGCGGTCATCTTTTGCAACATCACTGGAGACTACCGCTAGGTAGGACAGCTACGTAGGACAGTGCCTGGGGGGCGGTCACATGAAGGACACAAGGCTGGAGTTTAGTGCAAGCTAGAACCGTTATGTAGGACATTGTCTAGGCCGCGGTTACATCTGATCAACTTCTCTGGAGTTTGGTGCTAGGTAGGACCGCTATGTAGGACATTGCCTAGGGGGCGGTCCTATCCAATTTTCTCTCGAGCCTTCAACTTGCTCTGACCGCCACATAGGACCGCTAGGTAGGCACTACCTAGGGGGCGGTCAGCTGCAGAAACTTGACATCTGATCCACTTTGGCATCTTTTCTCCCATATTTGAATATTTGCACCACTTCTGATAACGAGACCTGCAGAGCTCAACAAACACATCAAACAACCTAAAAATGCTCGAGAACAAAGCACAAAGACTAGGGAATAGGGGTCTAAAACATATATAGAAATAGACCGATCACCCTACAGCCAAGGAACTTTGGGATAATGTTATTCAGATGTATTCTGACCTAGACAATTAGTCCCAGATTTACGAGTTGTAGTTGAAACTGGATGTTATCTGTCAAGGAGAAAGCAGTGTCACCAGGTACTTTAATATCCTTAAGGGTGCGTTTGGTACGGACATGGGACAGGACAGGACGGGACGGGACGGGACGGGACAGAACAGGCTGTTCTGTATTGCGTTTGGTAGGCCTGGGACAGAACTATTCACTGTACTGTTATGCATTTGGTAGGCCTGGGACGGGACGGGACAAGAGGTTCAAATGACCAGAGTGCCCTTCTTGTCCTGTCCAATGTTTGTTACCACATATTAGTGATATATGGGATAGGACAGGACAGTATTTATTTTATTTTATTAAATAAATATTTTTATATATTATATTTAACAAAAATAATAGTATTGTAATTGAAAAATAATTTAATTAATAATTTTTAATTGAAAATAATAATAATATTATTATGGCCATTCCCTCAATTTTTTTAAAATAAAATTATTATTAAATTTTACATGCTCGTAATTGTGAATAATGGAAAAGACAAATAAATTTTAGATACATGTAATTAGTAATTACATGTAAATCATACTTATGACCTACAATTTCAAGTTTTAATTATTCAACCACACATCTTTTCTTTTTGCATAATAGTAAATTATTCATAATACTTAATAACATGATCCATAAAATCAAGTTAACGTAATATAAATGTTCACGAACATAATAACATAATACATGACACAAACATGTTCATAATTCCAACAAAATATAAGTTTTAAAGATGTTCACAATTCCAACAAAATACAAGTTTCAAAGACGTTCACAAAATCAAACATATTCACTCCTCTAGAATTGCCTTCACGAAATCTGGCTTGTAGGAGACATTCAAGCCATTCCAAATGCGCAATTGGTTTGGCTTATTTCCAAAATACATAGCAACTCGTATCACCTGCATACGATCAAGACCCATACCCTCTAACTCAACACCTAAACGGGTCATTGCATCCCCTCCTGTAATAGCCTCAGTCAACTTAGCAATATCCGCGGATGCCCTTTCCATGCTTTTTTCAAAGACCTTAGTGATGTCTGCTGCTGTTGAACTGACATTCCTCTTTCTTTTCCGCTTTGACGTTTCTCCTGTATTTGGATCAGAGGAAGCAGAGGAAGCAGAGGCAACATTTGACGGAGTTGACAAAGGCTCAGTGAAACCAGCCGTGTCCGACTCTTCATGTTCCAATCCCATATGATCCAAAGCATCTGCTGCGGATTTAGCCATACTGTCTGTTGCTCTATCTTTCCCAAACACTATTACCAGTTGTTCATAGTGTGGGAACGGTCTATTAGCTGTATAATTCTTGTTGGGGTGTTTCTATCACAATAAACAAATATACGTTAGAACAATAAAATTATTATTATTATTATTATTATTATTATTATTATCATTATTATTATTATATATATGTTATAACAATAAAACTATTAATTGATTACATATGTAAAGAAAATTAATATAACCACTAACCTTCAAGTAGTCATCTAGGATTTTAGGATCATCGACAGTAACACATTTGTGGGTGTCATCCCAACCAAACCCACTAGTGTTGAGCATATCATAGGCCGCTGAATATTTATCTTTTAGTCGTTTCATTTTGTTTTGAACATGTTTTGCCGTTATGTTAATATTTTCAATTTTTTTCACGAATTTTTGAAGCGACATGCTCATAGGTACCAGGCCTAAAACTACCGGTATTGCATCTACCACCATCAGCAACAATCCCTTCGAGGATGCTAATCATTACATCCTCTTCTTCAAGTGTCCAGATACGTCTATCAGACATATCAAATTTTCCTATCATTTAATAAAGTTAATTCAATCTAATTAATACTCTACAAATATCCTGAGTATTGTATAAATAAAAACTTGAAATCGTAGTACAACAAAACAAGCATAAGAACAATTAAACAGATTACGTAGTTAGAACCTGACCTACCATATTTAATAGAGTTTATACCATAAAAGAAAACTAATGTATATATCAACAATAGAAAACAAAAACATAAATGTTCAACTCATCTTTCTCATTCAGTAGATAATAGAAATGTTCAACAATAACGAAAACAAAAACATAAATCTTTCAAGTTTAACAATAAAATAAAATAAAATAAAAACCATAAATCTCTCAAGTTCAACAACAATGAAAAAGAAAATATAAATCTCTCAAGTTCTCCTTGAGATCCAACTGTCAAACATCTCTTCGGCTAGATCATCTCTCCATTGACTCCATTCATCGCTTGCTTCGACGACATCAATAGATTCTAACTCATTTGGTATTTCTTCCCCAATTGGCAACTCATCAAGTGTGACTGGCGTGTATTCCTCAGGATCAACATCCATGTACATCCTAATAAAATTATGCAGCAAAGCACAAGCTATGATCATTCGTCCTTGAAATCTAATTGGATAGAAAGAAGGACTTCGTAGTACAGCCCAACGTTTCTTCAACAGACCAAAACACCTCTCAATAACATTCCTAGCTTGTGAGTGCTTCATATTAAAATATTCTTCGTGATTCCTAGGTGCACGATCAAAGTCTTCCCATTCTTGTAAATGATACCTAGTACCTCTATATGGTGCAAGAAAACCTTGACCGTTGGTGTACCCCGCATCGGCCAAATAATAATTACCTATAATAACTACACATATTAGTTGTCACCAAGCAAATAAGTTCAATCTAATTGTTGTAATTTTAAATACTATCTATAATAAATACCATCTTACCAAATGGGACCTTCAATCCATTATGTCTAGTAATTGCATCCCGAAGAACTCTAGAATCGGTAGCTGAGCCCTCCCAACCAGATAAGACATATACAAACTTCAAATCACGAGTGCATACACCTAATACATTGGTTGCAATATGTCCTTTTCTTGTTCGATACTGTTATAGGAAAAAATAGCCGTGGTAGACACGTCATCACAACATAAAGCCACGTAGGCAAGTTCAAAAGAAAGTCAACTAACGGAGCAAGAATTCCCCCATGAAAACCTGCTCGGAAAAAGTGGAAGTTTCCCGACCACCAACAAAGGCGAGTTACTCGGGCAATATACCTTACTCGGGCAAGGACACGGCGTAGTCGGGAATCGATGAAAACAGATAGTCACCAGCGCCCATGTTCCAAACTTTGGGTGCAAATCAGCAACAAGCAACTCCATGATAAGCGACAGTGGCTGCAGAGTTCAAATAAGGAAGCAAATATATTTTCCGTGAATGAAGGAGGAAGAATCAGAACCAGACTTGGATTCAACCAAATCAGGAAATATACAAAAGAAGGAGAGTCCGAATCTGTTAAGGATTATAACACACAATTAGGGCACCACATACCAAAACCCTAATTAAACATGTATAAATACCCCTTCTTTACGCAAAAAGAAGGGGGGACGAGAGAGAGATAGCTAGAGAGAGAGAGATTGTAATATAGCATTCTTGTAACTCTTCTTCATAGTGGATTTGACTTCGTTGCTGAGGCAACAAACCGTGGATGTTTCTCCAACCCTTGGAGTTTTACCACGTAATTATTTGAGATTCCTAGTTTATTCTCTCTTATTTTCAATCATCCAAGTTCATAATTCATAACAATTCATAAGGTAAATCGTTGACTCGGTGACCATCAAAAATCACCGTCAACAATTGGCGCTAGAAGGAGGGGGGAGCCCAGAAATTTGTGATAACAATGGCTGGTGAAGGAGATGGTAGCGATTCCAGGTACAGTCAAGGCGTGCCAAGTAATGAGCTGGGGGATGACACCACGCTCAATACAGCGGATGCCACCCTGATGACGGCAGACCAGTCAGCCGCCTTAGCTGGTATTCAACGTTTCCCCACAACTAATGAAGAAATCACGCAACGATTTCATGCTTCCCTGCAACAACTCATATCAGACGCGGCAAAGCAAGGAGTTGACCTTTCCACCACGGGAGGTTTGATATCTCCTCGCAGTCTGCCCGTCCCAAACCAGCAGGCTGCGAGGCTGCGTTCTGCAGTGGTGGTACCAACGCCTGATGCTCCCCTAAAGGCGAGACGAGACCCTGTGCTAGGAATATTATCCGAAGGGGAGCATAGAGAGGAGAGTGATCCTGACATGGGTTACGGTCAAGATCGAATCGTAAATCGGGATCACCCCAGGAGGCGCAGTCACCGGAGAGGTCGATCTTCATCCTCGGAAGGGAGTGAGCAGAATCGTCATCGCAAGCGCCAAAGGGGCACAGTACGGTTGCATGGCTTAAACCGAGACCGCAGAGAGTTGAATCCGGAGGAAAGGGGTCAAAAATTGACCGTAAGTCAAACTTTCAATGCGATAGGGGAGCCGGAAGGAGATAGAAATATACTCATACAGAGCCTAACCCGGGAGGTACAGAATAATCGTCGACAGATGAATGCTTTAGTCAGGCGATATGGGCGTAATGAGTTGTCGGATGACGAATCCGGAAGCCCGTTCACTAGTGGGATCCTAAGAACACCTTTCCCGGAGAGATTCAGGATGCCACACGTGGAACTATTTAAGAAAGATACCGATCCAAAGGAACACGTCCGAAGATATAGGAGCGCCATGGCACAATATGTCAACAATGACGCACTGCTATGTTTGAATTTTCCTCAAACCCTTGGAGATCTAGGCTCCCGGTGGTTTGGTAGATTACCAGCAGCAAGCATAAGCAGCTTTGGCGAGTTGAGCAAAGCTTTCTCAAGACAGTTCCTCGGGAATGTGCATAGGAAAAAATCGGTAGCCCACTTATCCCAACTCAGACAGGGAAAGGATGAGTCGCTAAAGAAGTATCTGGGGAGATTTGGTCAGGAAGTGTCCGAAATTGGGAGTGCAAATGACGAGGCAATAATTGCCGCGTTCATCAACAACCTCCAGAATGGCCAATTGTCATTTGACCTCAGAAGAGCTCGATTAACCAGTTATGCCGATATGATGGACATGGCAGGGGGGTACGCCCTGGCTGAAGAGGAAGAAATTGCCACAGGGGGTTACTTCGTGCATGGCGGTCGCCCAGAAGGATCCAAAACCAAAGACCAAACTAAGGCGCCCGACGGCAAAACGGACAAACAGAAGAACAAAGCACGGGATGGTCGGGATGGGCGGCGAGCATACGACCCGAAAACCGACCAGTCGCGACAGAAGTTCCAGGGCAGGTATACGAATTACACACCACTGAAAAAAGACCAAGGTGAAATCTTGGCAATCCTAGAGGAGAAGAACATGTCAAAAGAACCTCCTAGGCAATCAACATATGCCCGGAGGGACACCACCAAGTATTGCCGTTTCCATAAGGAGAATGGGCACGAGACATCCAAATGTTTCCAATTAAGGGACCATATTGAAACCCTCATCAGGGAAGGACACCTGAAAGACATCGTCCTCAAGAAGGTGGACAAGACGGATGGACAAAAGGATAGCCGGCAGGACGGGCGGGCAAGAAAATTCAGTCCAAAGAAAGCTGAGGATGAAGGAGCAATTAACACCATTTTTGGAGGACCGGCAACTGGCAGGAGTAACAGGGAAAGGACCCAAGAAATACGGGAGGCCATGGAGGCACGGAGGGACTTAGATGTCAATTCCATTGAACCCGACCCGAAAAGAATCAAAGAGGGATGGGATCCGATCATATTCACAGAAGCTGACTCACATGGAGTGGATGTTAAGCCAAATGATGCCTTGGTAATTGGAGCGCGGATCGGTCACCGAGAAGTTCATCGAATCTTGATTGACAATGGAAGCTCAGCGGACATTCTAAGTGTGGAGGTATATGACCAGCTGAGGCTGGACAGGAAAGACCTACAGCCGTTTCCCACACCCCTTAGAGGATTCGGGGGAGTCGAAGTAAGGTCGCTGGGAACAGTGAAATTGCCCGTGAAGATTGGGACGACCCCCTGCCAAAAGACTGTGCTGCTCGACTTTGTGGTGGTGGATACGGAAAACTGGCCGTACAATGCTTTATTAGGCCGACCATTTTTGAATAAAACCAAAGCAGTGACGGCAACCTATGCTCTCATGATGAAATTCCCGACTGAGTATGGAGTAGGAGTAGTAAAGGGGTCACAAGAAATGGCCCGAAGAGCAAATTTGTCAGTACACAAAGACAGGGAGGTACACCAAATGTACGAGGTAACAACCCAACAGAGAGGGGAAGAACCTGAAGAACAGGCAGAAGTACCAAAGGAGTTTGAATTGGATCCCAGAGAAGAACCCGAAGTCAGAAAGGATGAGTTGACCGAACAAATAGTCCTGAATCCGGCGGATCCGAGCAAGACGGTGAGGATAGGAGCAAACTTAAGTGGGCGTGTCAAAGCCCAACTAACCACATTGCTAAAAGGTTACAAGGATGTTTTTGCTTGGGGTCACGAAGATATGTTAGGAGTAGACCCAAAGGTGATATCACATTGTCTTTCTACCAACCCAGAGTCCCGACCAGTGGTGCAAAAGAGAAGGTTGTTCAATCCAGAGAGAAGCGCTGCAATTAAGAAGGAGGTGGAGAAGTTACTTTCAGCAGGATCAATAAGGGAGGTCAAATACCCGGAGTGGGTAGCCAACGTAGTATTGGTCAAGAAGAAGAACAACCAATGGAGGATGTGTGTAGACTTCACTGACTTGAACAGGGCCTGCCCGAAAGATAGTTTTCCATTACCAAGAATTGACCAGTTGGTAGACGCAACGGCAGGATACGAACTGCTAAGCTTCATGGATGCATACTCGGGATACAACCAGATTCGGATGAATAAAGCAGATGAAGAAAAAACATCTTTCACCATGGATCAAGGGCTGTATTGCTACAAAGTGATGCCTTTCGGATTGAAAAATGCTGGAGCAACATACCAAAGGTTGGTGAACCGGATGTTTGCTCGGCAGATTGGGAGAAACATGGAAGTCTATGTGGATGACATGCTGACCAAGAGCACTACGGCAGAAAAACACTCGGAGGATTTGAAGGAAACCTTCGATGTTCTGAGGAAATATAAGATGAAGCTCAACCCCAGTAAATGCGTGTTCGGTGTACCCTCGGGAAGGTTTCTGGGTTTTCAGGTTCACCAAAGAGGAATTGAAGTGAATCCCGAGAAGATCAGAGCACTAGAAGGAATGGCTTCACCAAAGACGTTGAAAGACGTACAAAGGCTGACGGGATGTCTCGCATCGCTCAATCGGTTCATTGCTAAGTCAACAGACAAATGCGCTCCCTTCTTCAGGGCAATAAAAAAGGGAAAAGGGCTCGAATGGAGTGCAGAATGTGAAGAAGCATTCCAGAAATTGAAGGAATATTTGGGGCGAGCACCCATCCTCTCAAAACCGGTGGTAGGAGAAACATTATACTTGTATTTGTCGGTCACGGAGGTGGCGACAAGTTCGGTGTTAATACGGTTAGAAGAGGGGGTACAAAAGCCAGTGTACTACACAAGTAAGGCACTGTTACCGGCAGAAACCAGGTATTCTCCAGCAGAAAAACTAGCATTAGCACTGGTCACGTCGGCCAGGAAACTGAGGCCGTATTTCCAAGCGCATGCAATAGAAGTATACACAGACTGTCCACTAAAACTAATCCTTCAAAAGCCGGAGATGTCGGGAAGATTGACCAAATGGGCCGTGGAGCTGAGCGAATACGACATCAAATACACACCTAAAGCGGCAGTTAAAGGACAGGCACTATCAGACTTTATAGCAGAATTCACCGAGCCTGATGCCGAGGTAAGGAGGGCAATGGAGGGAGAACGGATTGAAAAACTTCAGTGGAAATTGCATGTGGACGGGTCATCGAACACACACGGCAGCGGGGCCGGAATAGTCATCACAACCCCCGAGGGGGATGCCGTGGAATGTGCCATGAGGTTCGATTTCAAAGCAACCAACAATCAAGCAGAGTATGAAGCCTTGTTGGCCGGCCTAAGGGTTTGCATAGCATTAAGGGCAGATGAGCTGGAAATTTACAGCGATTCACAAGTCGTAGTTAATCAAGTGCTGGACGAGTACCAGGCAAGGGAAGAGCACATGATAGCTTATTTGGACATGGCAAAGAGGTTACTCAGAAAGTTCAAAGTGTACAAAATCTCTCAGATCCCTCGGGAAGAAAACGAAAAAGCAGATGCTTTATCCAAGTTAGCTTCAGCCGTCACGAGCATCAGATCCAAAGCAATACCAGTGGCACATCTGACTAAACCGAGTACAGCAGAATCAGAAGAAATCATGGTAGCAGAGATCCGGCCAAGCCCAAGCGACTGGACATACAAACTAAGGAAGTACTTACAGGAAAACATATTACCAGAGGACGCAGTGGAAGCGAAACGCATCAGATACAGGTCAACCCGGTATACAATCCTAAGGGGGGAATTATACAGGAGAGGATTCTCGAAAGTGCTGCAAAGATGTGTGGCCGGCGAAGAAACTGAAAAAATCCTAAAAAGTGTCCACAGTGGAGTGTGTGGGAACCATACCGGGGGTAAAAGCCTAGCACACAAGGTTCTCAGACAGGGTTTCTACTGGCCAACCCTCTTCGCAGAGGCGCAACGATTCTCCGAGAGCTGCGAGACATGCCAGAGAATAGCAAACGATATTCGACAGCCCCCAGAGTTACTCAGAAGTCTAACTTCACCGTGGCCCTTCGCCATGTGGGGACTCGACCTGATAGGGCCAATGCCCACAGGAACAAAGGGAGGGGCGAAGCACGCCATTGTGGCGGTGGACTATTTCACCAAATGGGCAGAAGCAGAAGCACTTGTGCATATTACAGAGGCAAACACCACCAGCTTTGTCAAGAAGAACATCATATATAGGTTCGGAATCCCGAACGTCATCATAACTGACAATGGAACCCAATTCGACAACAAAAAGTTCAGAGAAATGTGTGAAGAATTCAAGATCGCGAACTACTACGCATCACCGGCTCACCCTCAAACCAATGGTCAGACAGAGGCTGTGAATAAAGTGATCAAGCATACACTGAAAGCAAAATTAGAGGCAAAGAAGGGCGGCTGGGCGGATAAACTGCCCGAGGTGTTATGGGCATACCGAACAACAATGAGGTCGTCCACAGGGGAGACTCCTTTCGCGCTGGCGTTTGGGACAGAAGCTGTAATCCCAGCAGAAACAACTTTCATATCCCCCAGGATACGGTTATACAGCCCCGAGCACAATATAGATATGCTGCAGCAGAACTTAGACGAACTAGAGGAAATCAGGGATACGGCACAAGTCAGAAATTCCGCGTACCAGCAAAGGGCTGCGAGGTATTACAATTCACACGTTCGTGAGCGGAGATTCCAACTCGGAGACTTGGTGCTAAGAAGAGTGTCCCCAAACACGAAAGATAAATCCTCGGGATCTCTTGCCGATAAATGGGAAGGGCCGTATATCATCAAGGGGGTCGTAGGACATGGGGCCTACATGATAGCCCGACCAGAGGGAGGTCTGGTACCCCGACCATGCAACGCACAATACCTAAAGATCTTCTATCCTTGAAGGGCCCGACCGCATTTATTACCAAAGACTTAATTCTGTTTTAAACTTTTAAACTTTTTATTTTTAGTCTCTGCTTTTATTATATCAGGTCTATTTCTTAGTTTCATAGTTATGTTCATCTAACAAAATTCATGTTGACCATTCAATAAAGTTCAGTTGCTAGTACAGAGTAAACCAACAGAATTGATAATCCATGAGCAAAAACTTCGACAGCAGCCCACCAAAAGTTGGTCGAATTCGACCAGAGAATACGGGCGCCATAAACCCACGAAAGAGTGGATGAGTGGTGCCCGTAGGGCGGAAAAGCTGTAGTAGCATGCCCGCCTTGCTAAAGCGATAAAAACGTGTCCCTTAGCAGAAACGCAAAACCGAGGCACCAGAATAAACTGGAAAACTGCTCGGAGCGCCGCTAGAAAGGCTAGTGAGACGCGCAGCCGTGTTGGCTTGTATAAAGTACCCTAACGATTCGGCAAAACCTTGCACAGATAAAACCGGGAGACGTCCTAGGTGACTTGTGCAAGGGCCTTGACGTATGGCCGTGGTGAGCCTCGGCGTAACGTTGAGGCAAGAAATCAAAAACTCAAACGAGAAGGCCAGTTACATGAGATACTCGGCCGAAACTAACCAGTTAAATAATACACGCGGTTTAAAGTTGTTTTCAGGCCAGTTACATGAGATACCCGGCTGAAATTAATTACCAGTTAAATAATATACGCGGTTCAAAGTTGTTTAAAAGCCAGCTACACGAGATACTCGGCTGAAACTAATTACCGGTTAAATAAGATACTCGGCCTACCCGACTAAAATGCCGGGAAATAAGGCACCAAGTCAAGATAAGTTCAGGGATTCCCGAAGGACTAAAAGAATTTAGATCAAAACTGAGAAAAAATCCGTTTATATATATGAAAAGATTCGTCTATACATGATAAAAGTATACAAACATACAGGTATAGTTATACAAATATTTACAGCTGGTTACGCCGCTACAAAAAAGAGGGGCTTGAAGTCATGAAGCTCAGAAGGGTGGCGCCGGGGGTCGGGAGCTGCTTCCGCCGACATCAGGGTCAGGCTCCATCACATACTCGTTCAGCAGGCTGTCGTCCGAAGGCCAAATAATGACATCCTCCTCCTCGTCGACCATCCAGTCGGCATAGTCAACCCCGGGAACAGGTCCCAAATCGGGCGTCTCGTTGTCGATCCCAGCCTTTTCACAAGCATAAAATGTGGAGAAGGAGTCAGCGGAAGGAACCTCGAGGTGCATGGGATGGGGCGCTTTACCTTTACTTCTGCAATACGCTCGCCACTCCCTCATCTGGGCCCGGAGAGACTCCAGAGAGGTATCCACATGCTTCTTGATTGACAGGCTCCAGTTGGCCCTAGCCCGATCAGTAGCCCTATTCTTCTGCTTGAAGAATTCACCAGCCGAGACCATCCCCCGCTGGAATTCGCGCAGAAGCAAAGCATCATAGGCTGGAGACCTTTTGAACCGGTCAACACTTTGTAGTTCCAGTTCCAGCTCCAGCCTAGCTTCCTTTGATAGAGACTTAATTGACAAAGCCTGACGCTCCAAGTCCTCGATTCGGCGCTCGTGAGCAAATTTGGCGTCTTCAGCAGACTGCTCATCCTGGAGCAAAGCATCCTGAGTGGATGACAATTGATCCCGGAGGACCCTGACCTCATCAGCGGCAGAAGAAGCTTTCTGCTCCGCCTCCAGCTGCCGAGCCAGGCATTGATCCAAAAGCACCTGACTCGACTTAGCACCCTCCTGATTAGCCTGCTCAGCCCGAGAACAGCGGTTCTCGCTCTCTTCCAGCTGGGCTTCTAGCCTCCTTATTTTGTCCGCTTGAGCTTCACCGGCCCGACAAGCCTCGGACATCTCGGCCACCATCTGCAGCAAATAAGTAAAAAAAAAAAAAAAAAAGAGAAGGAAGAAATTACTTTACATACGAAAACAAGAAAGGCAAATTGAAAATGTAACCAAGGCGTTACTTACATAAGAGGCGCTATTGAAAAAGTTGCAGAGCCGGTCAGACACCTTCCCTACCCTGAACTGACTCCAATGGTCCTCCCTAATATAAGCTTGGCCCGAAGCCATGGCCCTCAGCATGATCTCGGGGGTAGGATCATCGGTCTGGGGGAAGGACCCCGAACCTCCAGCACTGGTCTCAGGAGCCTTAGCGGTCGAGGCTACCCGAGGAGAATCGGTCAAGCCTTCAACATCATCCTGGTCCTGATCCAGTGAAGGAGCCGCACCTGCACTCTTTTGAACGGCACCCTCCCCTTCGCCATCCGAGGATGAGTCCACATAAGCGACCACTCGGGGGATTTTTGGCGTTGGGCGGCCGGGGGAAAATGAAGCCTTCCTCTTCCCAGGCTGTCGCCCACGATAACTTGAGTCGACCGCCTGGTTTTCAGAAGTCTTACCCGCCTGCCCCACCTCGATACCACTACCTCCAGGGATAAGGGCGGGATCGGCCGGAGCAGGGGTCTCTGGAACAGCGGCTGCTAGCTCGGCAGAAGTCGGGACCTCCGGAACGGCTGCACCCGAATGCCCCTCGGCTGCCTCAACACCTCGAGAATTATCACTTGGCGCATGTGCAGCAGAATGGGGAAAACGAGATCCGCCGCGGAAGCAAGCCCGTTCAGACTCGGAGGAGTACCCCACCTTCTCTTTCCCCTTTGAAGTAGTAGGACCCCTTTGGTTACCCTGATCAGCGTTGGTCCTACTTACTCCTAAGAGTCCCGAGTCTCCCATGGTTTCAGTCGAACGCGGGATCGGGTCACGACCATGGGTTTCCTCGGGCACATATGCGGGCACCCTCTCTTCCTCGTCTGCGTCAGGAAAAACCTTGTGAGGGCTCCCGTCAGTGTTGTCCTCGGGAGGGGCTATTCCAGAATCTCGCTGCCGAAGGGCCTCCTTCCGGCTAGCCTCCACGATGCCCTTCATCCGACGTGCCAGAGCATCGCAGACCACGTCCACGTCATACACTTCAAAAAGAAAAAGGGAGCCCGAGTCAATAAAATAACACAAAGACAAATGACAAAATAAAAGGCAGAATAAAAGCTACAACACAACTTACAGCGTCTGCGGCGAGCGGAAATTTGAGGGAAGAGGCGAGCTGAAATCATCTTCCCCTCATTATAGAGATAGGGTTTACCCCTTTTCTCCAAGGGGCGGACGGCAGCCCGAGCCAAGGTCTTCAGCTCTTCATCGGTGAAGGAGGAAGTTACATGGTTCCATTGGGGCGAGCAAAAATACCGAGGAACTCTGCAGGTCATTTGGGAGCCATCCAGATCAAAACTAATTGATTGGCCCCATTGTCCACCCACAAAGAACCAGCTGTTCTTCCAAAATTTGTTTGAGGTGGGGAAGCCCCAAACAAATCCTTTCATCTTCTCCTCTGTGGTCGGCTCGATCTCGCCCCTGACCGCAACGTCCTTGGGGATCCAGAACTCAGGCTGAGTCGACTGAAGAAAATAGACACCAGACTTCCCCACGGGTCTCAAGGAGTAGAAGTGTCGGATTTCGCGAGGAGTGGGAGGTGGCCGTTTCATCCTGTGCCACATGTGCCACATGCACATCAAAATACGGTAGCTGTTCGGAGTCAGCTGAGCCGGAGCAATTCGGGCCTCAGCCAAAAACCAAGTAATGAATGGCTGGAGAGGAAGAGTGACGCCGCAGGCGAGCATGGCCCCATAAACCGCCACGTGGCCAGGAGGAGGCTTCCAGGCAGCCCGACCTTCAGCGGGGATTAGCGAAATCACGTCGCCATCCAGATCGAACCGCCGCATATATTTGCCTACCTCCTCAGGGCCGACCACATTCGGCTCTACATCATAAGCGCATATGCGCTCGGGAGAGAAGGGAATACGAGCAGCCCTATGCTCCTCTTCAATATCGTTCTCGATAACCCTCTGGGTTCCGACTCGGCTCTCCAGCGAGTGGGAATCTTTGTAAACTTTGCGAGCGCTCATTTTTTTTCCTGGTCGCTTCCAAGACCGAATGTCAGCTGTAGAAGAAGAAGAATCCGACCAATCTGCAGGCTGATACTCGGGAGGTGACGAATCCGAGGAAACGGAATGAACTTCAGGAGGAAATGGAGCCTCTGAAGGAGCAAAATTTTCACGGGAAATTGCAGAAACATCAGCATCAATGAAATGCGGTTGATCAAAAAGAGGTGGTTTCAATAAATTGTGGACTACAGATGCAGTGTGTGCATCGTGTTGCTCAATAGCAATCATGCCAACAGTGTAAAGACGATACCTAGTTGCAGAATCCATGAGAACTAACCTTGATGAATTTAAAGCAGAACCCAGAAAAAGCTGGAGATGTAGTTGAAGCAGGTGAAGATCAGATTGCTGCAGATGAACCCAGTAAAATAGGAAATGCAAGCAAGTTCTTCAGAGAATACACAAAAATTGCGGAAAGCAGAATAAAAAGAAGAAACGCAACCACTGCCAGCTTATATAGGCAGCACATCGATTTCGAAAAACACGAAACCCTAGAAGAAACACAAAGGAGCGGGAAAACAGAGGGGCGTGGGCAATGACGTAATCCACACGTGAGCGAGCAGAAAGGTCATGTCCCATAAATGCGTTGCACCACCGCAATACCACAGCCAAATAGAAAGGGACAAGTGGCGATCGTAGAAAGCCTTGAGCCGCCAGTGAGCAGAAGCGCCACCATCAAAAGATCTCTGAAATGATTGATAAATCGAATGCGTGCGGTCGTAATTAAAACACGTCATTTAAGAGCTTTGAAGCAAACAATGATACATTAATGCAGAAAAAAGACAAACGAAGACTAGCTGCAAATAAACATGAGGTTAAATATCTGACCCGAGTGGAGCTGACTCAGCATGATCGGCACAAATATTTAAGGGGGTATTGTTATAGGAAAAAATAGCCGTGGTAGACACGTCATCACAACATAAAGCCACGTAGGCAAGTTCAAAAGAAAGTCAACTAACGGAGCAAGAATTCCCCCATGAAAACCTGCTCGGAAAAAGTGGAAGTTTCCCGACCACCAACAAAGGCGAGTTACTCGGGCAATAGACCTTACTCGGGCAAGGACACGGCGTAGTCGGGAATCGATGAAAACAGATAGTCACCAGCGCCCATGTTCCAAACTTTGGGTGCAAATCAGCAACAAGCAACTCCATGATAAGCGACAGTGGCTGCAGAGTTCAAATAAGGAAGCAAATATATTTTCCGTGAATGAAGGAGGAAGAATCAGAACCAGACTTGGATTCAACCAAATCAGGAAATATACAAAAGAAGGAGAGTCCGAATCTGTTAAGGATTATAACACACAATTAGGGCACCACATACCAAAACCCTAATTAAACATGTATAAATACCCCTTCTTTACGCAAAAAGAAGGGGGGACGAGAGAGAGATAGCTAGAGAGAGAGAGATTGTAATATAGCATTCTTGTAACTCTTCTTCATAGTGGATTTGACTTCGTTGCTGAGGCAACAAACCGTGGATGTTTCTCCAACCCTTGGAGTTTTACCACGTAATTATTTGAGATTCCTAGTTTATTCTCTCTTATTTTCAATCATCCAAGTTCATAATTCATAACAATTCATAAGGTAAATCGTTGACTCGGTGACCATCAAAAATCACCGTCAACAGATACCTTGGTTTATCGGACTCAGGTACAGTCATTTCTATGTATGTTCCATCTAGTGCTCCTAGGCAACCCTAAAAAAAAAAAAAAAAAAAAAACTCGGGTTTTATATGGAAAATATAAATTATTATGTAATGTATATAATGGTAATATTACAATGGTTACCTTAAACCATCTCCACCTTGAATCCGTACAATCATCTGGGACGGGAGTTGGTTTGACAAATAGCACGTCTTCCAAACGCAACAAAGCAAGCAAAACTCGATGGACATACCGACTAATTGTTTCACCAGACCTATAAAATCTAACTTGAATATTTCTATTTTTGACGTGGTGTGCTAATATGTGTACAAAAGTAGCAACTTGCTCCTCTATGGTGACATTACCATCATCTAACAACCCACCACGAGTTTTTAGCAACTCACACAACATTGCAAATGCATTTCTATCCATTCGTAACTCCCATATACAATTAGTATCACTTGCACGTGTGATACGTTGTATTTCTGTTGCCCTAATTTGACGTCTACAAAATGTCCTATGACCTAAATTTCTTCTTTCAGACCGCCTTCTCTCATATTCAAATAAATAAACCTGAATTGCAACAAAACACACTAGCATGTGTACGTAAAGCCTCCACACTTTAATGAGTAAAATCAAGTGATTGTCACGTTCATCCATAGCTTCAAATTTCACAAATTAAACAAAACAAGCATACATTTAGTCAAATTAATCCATATATCTTGCTAAAGTTAAATCAATAATGCAAATTTTAAAGTACCTAATATCTAAGCACAATACAACTTCGCACACTTAGCACAAGTCAACGGTTCGAATCTTGACAAAAGCTTCAAAAAAATAACTTGGCTAGATAGATGGATAGATAGATAGTATAAAATAGAAAAATAAATAAATAAATAAATAAATAAAAGACCTTGAATCTTTTTCTATGGATTGTATGCTATGACTAGAGATGGGAGATTAATTTGAACATGAATAGAAGATAATCCAAATACAGGGCATATTCTGTTCAGGTATAAGTCTCTTTAAATAATTGAATATCAAAATCAACTCTCTTTCCAAATTAGACCTCAACTTTGACATGATTGAGCTAGAGTTCAAACTTAATTACAAACTGCTTAAATTTAATTTTTTTTAAAAAACAATTCGTGTCTTAACTACTGTCATCAAGTACTTGTGTAATGAAACGAGTGGTTTTAAACATGGTATCGAAACTTTCATGAGGTTATAAATCTGCCGTAGGAATAAATGTATTGTATCTTCCAACCATTGTTTTTATGTGGTAAATTCAGTCAGGAAACCAAAAACTTTTCCTGGAAATTGTATACAGAAATCTGTGTGGTCAGGCTTTTTTTCTTAGGTGGGAAGTATGGACGTATGTTGGAAATTGATTGGAATTTGGAACACCAACATCTAGAAATTGTCTTGTTTGTCATATGATCACTTGCTTAAGAGATGGTTCACACTTCAACTCACACACGCACACATTGTTTAATGTAAATCGTTAATTAAGTGTCAAACTATCACTGGACCAACTGTTGTTCTTGATAATATCAAACCCAAGTCACTAATCATCTAGTTGTTCTTTCCTAATCTGGAAGCAAGACATTAATTAATGGAAGTTGGGAGATTATGCTATGACAGAATATGCTATGACTCAATTTTTATATATTAAAAAACATAATAGCAATGTATAATTAAAAAAATGTCTAAGATGGGAGATTAATTAATGGAAGTTGATAAGTTAAAGTTTGACATGATATTCTATAAGATATGGGATAAGAGATATTGTATCTGTGGAAAACCAAAGGGAAGGGAAAAAAAAAAAAAGGTAACATTTCATTATCAAAATTCAAAACACATATCAAAGTGTTTGTTATATGTAGTGCTTGCTTTACTTATAAACACCAAATGGAACAACAAAAATACTTATAACCTTCTCTTATGATCTTTTAACAATTAATATTTAAAGGAATTGATGTTCAGATTATCTGATATTTTAAGTTTCAAGCACCACACTGCTTAATTTTAATTTTAAACAAATAGCATGCATGCATGGATCTTCTACATACAATACTCTACTTTGTTTATTTATTTTTTTGAACAGCTCAGATTTTATTGAGAAACAAGGCAAAGGCTGCCAGCAGAAAACACCCAACACACCAAGCAAACAACACATCCCAAGAAACAAAACCAAACTGAAACAGAACAAAAAGCCAGCAAAAACCCTAAGAAAAAGCAGGGCAACAAGCCCGAAACAAAGAAAAACAAGAAAGAAATGCACAAGCACAGCCCCAACAAAAAGAAGAGAAAAACAGCAGGGAAAGAAAACAGAACAGAGGCTTGAAACAGCCCTAGCCGAGCAGACGGCAGAATCAGACCACCTCCCACATCACCATATCCCACAATACATAATTGTGATATAATGTGTTTTTGTTGGTTGGTGCAGGAGTATTTTGTCTGCTAATTTCCAACTGTGCACGGTTGCTGCTTCACAATCCAATTAATTAATCAAAAACAGAAATGTAATCACATAGAATTTCATGGCTTAATTTTTTTTTTTAGGATTATAAATAAAATTATTGACATGAACCAAGTCATTGCTATCAAAAAATGGTTGAGCAAACTTAAGAATAAAGAATCAGACCACACATTTTTCTCTTAAAAAAAAAGGAATTAATTGAATTAATTATTAATACTTTTTAGATCCAACAACAGCCAAGGCAACAAGCCTGCCAAGGCCACGAAAACAGCACAGACCCCAGAAACAGAGACACAAAGAACCCAGAAACAGAGACAAACCAGACCCCAGAAGCAAACCAAACGGCAACCAAAACACACAAAAAGACGAGCACCACAAGACAAGCACAAGCAGCAACAAAACAATCAAAAATCACTCCAGCAGACCTCATCCACACCATAATCCACCAAGGAGACAGGAAACCCTAAATTCGGGTGTGTATAAATATACAAATAGATGTACATATACATATTCAGAGAGTGTGTGTGTGAAAGAAGACGAACCCCATGCACATTCGAACCAGAAATTGATGAAAGAAGGCATACAAGACCCAAAATCTGAGTTCACAAACCTGGATTTGAAGAAAAACGACAAGGTGTGCTGTTGACAGTGCAGACGGCGAGTTCAAGCAACCTCGATGAAGAAGGATCTGCTGGTACGTGTGAGAGAAAGAGATTCGAACCAGAAATTGATGGTAAGAAGGCATATAAGAGAAATCCCAAAATCAAAAAGACAAAAGACAAAATCGGAGTTCACAAACCTGGCTTTGAAGAAAAAAGACAAGTTCTTCAGCTGACGGCGCCGGCGACGAGTTCAAGTAACCTTGACAAAGATGGATTTGCAGCTGGTAGGTGTCAGAGAAAGAGAGGAGACGATCTGGTGATAATGAGAGAATGAAGATGAAAACCTAACTTGAAACTCAGTTTTTTTATTTTATAGTTGATATTTTCGTGATTTTTGGAAGTTTTAAGGGCAAAAATGTCATTTTGGCACTTGTCCCATGCATGGGACAAGTCTGGCCGACCTAATTTGGTGGGACAAATTTTTGGGTTATTTGTCCCACCCAGTCCCGTCCCTTCCCATGCTAATTGCGCGCCAAACGAGGGACAAGAGAAAATTGTCCCGTCCCGTCCCGCGTACCAAACGCACCCTAAGGGATTATGGCAAGATCTTGATATGTTCAATGAATATGAATGGATGAGTCCTGATGATTGCAATCACAATAAAAAGATTGTAGAAAGTGCAAGAATTTTCAAATTCTTAGCTGGCCTCAATGTTGAGTTTGATGAAGTAAGAGGTTGGATTGTTGGTAGACTGATCGAGCCATTACATACATAAGAATGCACCCCTTATTTCCTATGCTTATGTTCGGATTCCGATTAAATTCATGGATTTATGGCTCGATTTTGTTTGTACAGGCACTTTTGGGATTCATAGCTGATCAGTGAGGAAAACTGGTGATTTTGGGCTATATGCGTCAAGAGGAGTGCTTTTGGGGGCAAAATGGTCATTCGCCAAGAAAAGCAGCAATCGGCGGTTCAATTCTGCGGCCTGACCACAGAAACAAACCGCCGTTTTCTTCCAGAGGTCTCAGGTGCAAAACGGCGGCCACACTTCAACCGCAGAACCAAACCGCCGATCCATTCCAGAGAAGACACAAGCCATTCGGCGGCCTAACCGCCGTTTGAAACCGCCGATCAAGAGCCACGTCATCATTCTCGGGATTCCAACCCTAACATTTGTGATCCCATATAAATACAACTCTTTGATCATCTTTTAATACTGCCACCCATCCACCATTCTTGAAATCCCTAATCACTACCTAACCTTACATAAATCAAACCCTTACTTTAATCAAACACCCTACACATCCATCCACATCTTAGGAAGTAATTGAAGAGAGAAGAGGAATCTCAAGTACAAAAAGAAAAGACAAAAGGGACTCTTGAAGGCTTTTATGGGTCCTCTCTACAATCTTTCTCTCTTTTGTTATTTTTCTAGTATGTGTAACTAAAGCCCACATATTGGGGAATTGATGAGTTGACTTATTAGATTATTCCATGTATTTGAACTAGTCATATATTTATTAAATCCTCTCTTGGTATATTCTATTTCATTGCCTTGAAGTTGCCATTTACTTTACTAGTTAACATTGAGGTTCAATTTAACTTATTGTAAAATGGTTTACATATGAAAGTTGTGGTTTAGAGTTTGAATGGTTTTCAACTCATTCCTCAACCTTGAGCATTTATGAAATTGAATATCTATGCTTAAATGTTTTATATGGTAATAGACTTGAAATTGTTCTTTAGAAACTTGATTGAGTAAATACTCATAGTGAGGTTCACTTGGGTAGGAACTTGATATTATGCCTATGAAGACTTGTGGTAGGGTTTACTCAAGTCAAAGTGGGAATTGCATGTAAAAAGATAAATCAATTAAAGAACAAACCAAGAGTTGGATTAAGGTGCTTAATTGGATTAATTCATTACAATTGGAAAATCTTTTAGTTGGCAATTTAATTCCCCAATATCCATTCCTATAACTTCATACATATCACCTTGAGTTCTTGCTATTTAGTCATTGCTTGATTTAGTTTAAATTTTAAAACAATCTTTCAAACCAAAATGAATTTTACTTTTCCGCACATAGTTATATTAGTGTACATATCTTAGATATAGCCAAATATCCTCCCTTTCCTTGAGGAACGATCCCGCTTGCCATTATACGATTCTCACCGACTTGTGTATTCCAAGTGTGGTTAATTTGGCACTTGCAAAAATGTGATCAAAATTTGGCGCCGTTGCCGGGGATCGGTAGCGTTATATTTGGTTATTTTACTTAGGATATAGTTAGTAGTTAGTAGTTTTATTTAGCATTTTTGTTTATCTTTTTATCTTTTTACCTCGTGGTTGTGTTATTTTTGGTGTTTCAGGGTTATAGGTGTATGCACGGATGACGTTCTAGAGGAGGTATTCTATTTCCATACAACGATCACATAAACCAAGTTGGAAGATTAGCTAGAACCGCCGAAAGGGCACGGTTGAATCAACATCACACTTTAACCATGGAAGACGAAAGAGAAAACCCACCCATAAACCCACCTCCACCAATGAACTTTCCACCAAATGAGCAACCCCCACAAATGGACATCCACCCTAGACAAATCACCATGGGGCAATACTCACGTCCCATTATTGGTAGTCAACCACCTTCCATTGTCCTTGATGAGCTCACGAAGTCATATGAGCTCAAAACCATGCACATTAATGAACTACCATCCTTCTATGGCAAGTCTAACAAAGATTGTTTACAATTTATGAAAGACCTTAGTGAGGTGGTGGAGACTTTCCCCTTTACATCAAGGATGGGTACACTTTCGAGGGACCAATTGCTAATGAGGTGCTTCTCAACTTGTTTGAAGGACAAGGCAAAACAATGGCTAAACACCCAAAGGCCCGGATCTCTAACATCGTGGGACGGAGTATGTGAAGCATTTTTCAACCGATTCTTTCCCTCAAACAAGAAGAGAGAACTACTGATGCAAATTACGGGTTTTCAAGAGGAGAATGGAGACTCATTTCATGAGACTTGGGAAAGGTTTCAAGTCTTGTTAGCGCAACTCCCACCTCACATGTTTCCCAAAGAATACAAGGTCTCCTCATTCCAAGAAGGACTTTTTCCTCAAACTCAACTTTTGATTACTAATGCTTGTGGTGGATCAACCGCGGACAAGACAGCAACTTTTGCGATGGATGTGTGTGAGAGGCTTGCTCTCATGTCCCAACAATGCAATTTCAACACAAGAGCAAATGGTAGACATGAGATAGGAGGAGGAACCGAGACGGCAATTGATGTTTCGAAGTTAGCCAAGAAAATGCAATTCATGCAAGCCACAATGTTGTCCATGCAATCATTCTTCACCAACCAAGGGAAGGTGAATCTTGTCCAAGGAGGAGATGGAAGTGGAGATATGGCTTATAATGGAGAAGGTTATGTTGGACTACAAGAAGAAATCCAAGCAATGGGGTATCAACAAAGAGATATGGGTGGAGTGTATTCTCAAACCTACAATCCCAAGTGGCGGAACCATCCAAACCTTTCGTGGTCAAACAACAATGCATTGAACTCGGACATGCTTAGCAAAGAGACAACTCAAGGGTTCAACAACAACTGGGGGTACTACCAAGGTCAAGGATCGGGAAGTGGCCAAGAAAATCAATGGAATCGGCAAGAGAATTTCAACAACAACCAAGCTAGGCAACAACTAAGGGAGCCCATTTTATCGGATGGACAAAGGTTGAGTTCTATTGAAGCCCTAGTTACAAATATGGGAGCATCAATGAAGAACATGGAGACTCAAATAGGACAAATTGCCGAGGCCTTACAAAAACATGAAAAAGGGAAATTCCCTAGCCAATCCGAGCAAGCCAAGGCCATGACGATTCTTAGAAGTGGGCGGATTCTAGACAATGGGGAAATTGTAGAAGATGCAAGTGAGCCTCTAGTTCAAGAAGAAGAGGTGGTTGTGGAAGACATAAGCCACGAAGAAGATGAGGTGGTTGTGGAAGACACAAGGCAAAAAGAAGAAGAGGTAGTTGTGCCTCCCGCAAAGGAAGCTCCTCGTCTACACAAGTCGTCTAATCCATACATCCCTCCTATTCCTTACCCCAGAAGATTGAAGAATACAAAGTTGGAACAATCTTTTCAAGACATCTATGACACAATCTTTTCAAGACATCTATGACATCCTTTCCAAGGTGAATGTGAATCTTCCACTTCTTAATGCCATCCAAAAGATGCCTTCCTATGCAAAATTCTTCAAGGAGTTGAACAAGGACAAGATTAAGTTCAAACCAAGGCAACAAGAAAGGCTTGGGGAGAATGTTAGTGCGGTGATCCAAAAGAAGTTTCCCCAAAAGATGAAAGATCCCGGAGGCTTCATCATCAACATTTCTATTGGAGGAGGAAAGCAAGAGAAAGCCATGTTAGATTTGGGAGCAAGTATTAACTTGATGCCCTACTCAATCTACAATAGATTGGGACTCAATGACCTCAAGATCACTTCCATGTCACTTTTGCTAGCGGATCAATCTTCAAGGCTTCCATTAAGGATTATTGAAGATGTTTTGATTCAAGTGCAGAAGCTAATTATTCTGACCGATTTTGTGGTGTTAGATATGGAAGGCCAAAGAGACGAAGATCAAATGTTGTTATTGGGAAGACCATTCATGGCGACCGCTAGAGCAATTGTGGATGTTCATGACAGCAAGCTCACTATGAAGGTGTTAGATGAGGTAATTGAATTTAAATTCTTTGAGTCGGGAGCATATCCTATTGGGGCACATGATAGTTTTCATGTGAATTCGATGGACACAATCATTGAAGAAGAGAGTGAAGAATTTTTGAAGAGGAAGTTAGATGTTTTAATGGCAAGTGCTATGGAATTCTTAGAGGAACAAGAAGAAGATAATGAGAGGGTTGATCTAATGGAAGAATTGGCGGAGGAAGAGAGCATCAATGAAATTGAAGAAGTTGGTGAAGGAGAGTTGGAGTCAACATTGGCTACACCACCAAGATTGGAATTAAAAGAGCTTCCTACATCACTCAAGTATGCCTACCTAGACAAAGAAGAAAGAAAACCGGTTATTGTTTCTTCAGAGTTGAATCAAGATGAAGAAACAAGGCTTCTTGAAGTCCTTAGGGTGTATAAGGCGGCTATTGGGTGGTCCATAAAAGATATCAAGGGGATAAGTCCCACTATTTGTATGCACAAGATACATCTAGAAGAAGATTTGAAGCCATCACGAGAAGCTCAACGCCGATTGAACCCCATCATGCAAGAAGTTGTCAAGAATGAAATTTTGAAGTTGTTGAAGGTCGGTATTATTTATCCCATTGCAGATAGTAGGTGGGTGAGCCCAATTCACGTGGTACCCAAGAAGTCGGGGATTACGGTAGTTAGGAATGAAAAAGATGAACTCATCCCCCAAAGGTTGCAAACCGGGTGGAGAGTATGTATTGACTACCGGAAGCTAAATGCATCAACCAAGAAGGATCACTTCCCTCTTCCATTCATAAATGTTGGAGAGATTGGCGGGACATAGCCATTATTGTCTCTTGGACGGCTATTCAGGGTACAATCAAATCACAATAGCACTGGAGGATCAAGAAAAGATGACTTTCACATGTCCATTTGGCACTTTTGCATACCGGAAGATGCCCTTTGGCCTATGTAATGCACCCGGTACGTTCCAACGGTGTATGATGTCCCTTTTCTCGAATATGGTTGGGAAAATCATCGAGGTCTTTATGGATGATTTTTCGGTATTTGGAGGGTCTTTTGACTTATGCATCAACAACTTGACACAAGTTTTGAAGAGATGTGAAGAGAAGAACCTAACTTTGAATTGGGAAAAATGTCACTTTATAGTGACACAAGGCATTGTTCTTGGACATGTGGTGTCAAGCCGGGGAATAGAGGTAGATAAGGCGAAGATAGAAGTTATGAAGAGCTTACCTCCACCCAAGACCACCAAGGACATAAGGTCATTCTTGGGCCATGCGGGATTTTACCGACGGTTTATTAAAGACTTTTCCAAGATCTCAAGGCCCTTGTGCAACCTACTTCAAAAAGAAGTGGATTTTGTGTTTGATGAAGATTGTATGCAAGCCTTCAACTCTCTCAAAGAAGCTCTCACGTCGACACCTATCATTGTACCACCAAATTGGAGCATACCTTTTGAGATCATGTGCGATGCATCGAATTATGCGGTTGGGGCCGTTCTTGGGCAAAGAATGGACAAACTTCCACATGCTATCTACTATGCTTCAAGGACCCTAAATGATGCTCAGTTGAACTATTCCACAACCGAAAAGGAATTGTTGGCGGTTGTGTTTGCCTTAGAGAAATTTCGACAGTATTTGGTGGGAGCAAAGGTAATAGTGTACACCGATCATGCGGCCATCCGTTACCTAATGCAAAAGAAGGATGCCAAGCCAAGACTCATCCGTTGGATTCTTCTCCTACAAGAGTTTGACTTGGAAATCAAGGACAAGAAGGGGAAGGAGAATGTGGTAGCCGACCACCTAAGCCGCTTGATACATGGGTCTAACGAAGAAGAAGACATGCACCCGTTGAAGGAAAGCTTTCCGGATGAGCAACTATGGGTAGTGGATGGAAGAGAGCCATGATTTGCCGATATAGTTAACTACCTTGTGAGCGACATAGTTCCCGAAGACCTCTCATATCAAGCTAAGAAACGATTCAAGTTCGTTGCTAGATAGTACTTTTGGGACGAGCCCTACCTTTTCAAGCATGGTCTCGACCAAGTGATCCGAAGATGTGTACCGGAACAAGAGCAAGAAGGGGTGATTCGGTTTTGCCATGCAATGCATTGTGGAGGCCATTTTAGTCACAAGAAAACCGTTCTTAAAGTCCTCCAATCCGGATTCTTTTGGCCAACCCTAGGGAAGGATACTTATGGGTTTTGTAGAAGTTGTGATAGGTGCCAACGGATGGGTTCTATTGGCAAGAGAAATGAAATGCCCCTAAAAGGAGAATTGGTGGTTGAGCTTTTTGATATATGGGGGATTGATTTCATGGGTCCCTTCCCGTCTTCAAATGGCAACAATTATATTTTGGTGGCGGTTGACTATGTCTTCAAGTGGATCGAAGCAATAGCTACAAAAACTAATGATGGTCATGTGGTAGTGAAGTTTTTGAAGGAGGTGGTGTTCTCAAGGTTTGGTACACCTAGGGCGATCATAAGTGATGGGGGATCCCATTTTTGCAACAAGATCTTCACCTCCTTGATGAAGAAATACAGAGTGAAGCACAAAATCGCCACGCCTTACAATCCACAAACCTCCGGGCAAATTGAAGTGAGTAATAGTGAGATCAAACGAATTTTAGAGAAGACAGTCAAGCCCAATCGGAAGGATTGGTCAATGAAGCTTCACGATACACTTTGGGCTTACCGTACGGCATTCAAGACCCCTCTTGGCACCACGCCCTACCGATTGGTATATGGGAAAGCTTGTCACTTGCCCGTAGAATTGGAGTTTGATGCCTATTGGGCGATCAAGAAATTGAATGTCAATATGGATTTGGCGGGTGAAGAAAGGAAGCTTCAACTCAATTAGTTAGAGGAACTCCGTTTTGAGGCCTATGAGAATGCCAAGTTATACAAAGAGAAGACAAAGAAAATTCATGACCAAATGATCCTACGAAAAGACCTCCACCCCGGGATGCTCGTTCTTGTGTTTGACTCACGGTTGAAGTTGTTTCCGGGGAAACTAAGGTCTAGATGGACCGGTCCATTCAAGGTGACGGAGATATTCCCGCATGGCGCAATTGAAGTTCAAAGTTTCAAGACGGGGGATACATTCAAAGTCAATGGCCAATGGGTCAAGCCTTACTATGGAGGAGGAGCTAGTAGTGCATCCATGATCGAGAAAGTCAGACTTGGCGAACCTTAGCGCCCACTATCACGTCTTGCCTAGACGTTAAATAAAGCACTTAGTGGGAGGCAACCCACTTAGGTAGTCTTACTTTAATACATTTTGTTTTCATTTTCATTGAATAGTTTTATTTTTATCTTGTAGAATTCTCCCCCATATTTGTGTTGGATGATGGTTCATGATAACTTGTTGAGTAAAAATGTGTTGGTAAACCATGTCCAATATAGGTTTGGGGAATTTCTTTGAGTTTGATGTTATTTTGTGGAGTGTGCAGCTGTGAACAGATTAGAAAGCTCTCTGCCTGAATTCGACGGTTTAATTCGGCGGCCTAGATGCCGAATGAAACCGCAGAATTCAACCAGAGAGCTCTGCTAAGAAACGGCGGTCAAAACGGCGGGCATAAATCGACCGCTGATGGAATCAGGTATTGAAGACCAAGATTCGACGGTTTAAAATCGACGGCCTGGCCGCCGATTTAACCGCCGATTGAAAAATGAAGTCTCTGCCAAAATTCGGCGGTTTCAAAACGGCAGCCAGACCGTAGAATTTTCAACCGCCGAATAGCCCCACTTAGGGAAACGACACCGTTTTGGTCCAAATTTTGGATTCTACGGTCACATTCGGCGGCCTGGCCGCCGAATTAAACCGCAAAATTCGCGATATCAAGTTTTAAATGGCTGTCCCTTTCAACGAGCCAAATCACCAAAAACTTCAAATTTCCCCTCCAAGGTGCCTCTCTTCCCTCTCTTTTCTCATTCAAAGGTATCAAAGGTACGTAACTTCCCCCCCCCCCCCCCCCCCCTTAACTCATTTTTGCAAGATTAAGCTTCTCTAATCTCTCTTATGGCCGAAAATTTCAATTATTTGTATGAAGTTAGGGGTTTAGTTAGATTTTGGGGATTTTTAATTTTGGATGAATTGATGAAGAAGCATGCTTGGGTTTTGTTTGTTGATAGAAATTGTATCTATTTAGGGTTGATGGTGATATGTGATACTATCCTTGATTGCCAAATTTCAATTTCTTGTTTGTTGGCCGAAATTGCTCTATGGATTGTGTTAAAATCATTTTTGAATGCTAATTTTGTTGATTAATGAATGTTTGAATGTTAGGTACTACATTTTTATTCTTAGTTATAGCATGCATTCTTAAGTCAATGAAGAAATTTTTTTTGATTTCACTATGTATGAAGCAATTGTTGTGAAGAAATTGTTTATACCATGAAGTTTAAACATGAACTAGGCTTAATTTCTATATTATGTTTTGTTGGATATAATCATCCATTGTTCATGCATGATTCGGTTGATAATGACAATGTGATTGTATTGGCATTAACTTGACTTAGATGAAGTTTTGAGGAATTGATTCCATGATAATAGGTATTGTGCCATGATGGACTCGATTGGGTATATATATATATATATATCTTGAGTTTTGTTGTGGATGCAGGGTTGTTGCTTCCTAAATGGCACCAAAGAAAGGTAAGGGCAAGGCTTTTAGTTCCCGCAGCCGAAGGATTGATGAGCATAGCCTTCGCAATGCTCTGTATGCGGGTCGCCTCTAGAACATCCTCTCCAGAACAATCCACCCCGACAGGAGCATTGATTTGGATGATGTGGGTGGAACAGACATTGTGCGTCAGGTGGACGGAATGGGGTGGCATCAATTTGTCACCACACCCTACGAAAGGGCCAATGTGCGCATCGTTCGGGAGTTTTACGCATCAATGATCCATGGTGAATTCGTGGCGGGGAGGTCCGTCAAGGTTCGGGACGTGGATGTGTTCGTGCGCCCCCAAGACATCAACGAGTATTATGGGACTAGTTCACACAACGACCTTCCGAATGGGCTTCCGACGCTCAACATCTTTAGGTTGTACCATCCGAAACTTGCCGAGTCCCTAAGAAGAGAAATGGACAATAGGGGCTTGTGGGACGCCGATCATCACCTCCATCAGTCAGAATTGGAGAGGGATTTAGCCTTTTGGTCCGTGTTCGTGTCTCACTCCTTGAATTCGACACAACAACGGACGCACATTGTCCTAGACATCGCTCAGATTTTGTATTGCATCAAGTTTCAGTTGCAGATGGATGTGGGGCGGCTGATCCGATTGGCTATAGGCAGAGCTGGAAAGACAGAGAAGTCAATGATTCCCTTTCCTTGCCTGATTTCAGATTTATGCAGACAGGCAGGGGTGCCCGAGCGTCGTGGAGATGACATGCTCATGATGGGAGATCCCTGCAACTCCAGGACCTTCAGAGATTTGACTGCGCCTCAGGATGTGGAGCGCCTCCTGCCATTGGGATCAAGGAAGAGACAAAGGCTTCAGCAGCAGCAGCAAGAGGGGACAGATAAGGATAGTGATGATGAGGAGGACCCAGGGGCAGTTCCAGCAGCAGTAGATCCGGCTGAGCAGCAGAGACCGGCTTGGTTCGATGCTTGGTTCTCGGAGTACTCTCGGCTGACCCCCTCATGGGCATCGACTATTATCCAGCAGCAGAAGGACCAGCAGGCACAGATCGCTGAGCTGATTCAGGTCCTTCAGGTGAGCACGTTGACAGCTTCGGAGCGTGTTGGAGGAGCGGGCCCAAGCTCAGAGCACCAGCAGCATCAGGATGATGATACACCCGCTCAATGATTCCTTTTCATGCAATGCACATTTTATTTTAGTATTTGCCTCATGTTTACTTTTGGTTTTTGGTACCTTATAGTACTTTTAGTAGGATTTTAGTTTAACGTTTTAGTCGGATTTTAGTATTTTGGTATTTTGGTACTTTACTTGTTTCTTGTTTTACTTTTGGGATATGTTCTGTGCTTTCTTAGAATATCTTGCATGTGGCTATTAGAACATACATCCTTTTGCCATTGTCACTTAGGCGCCTTCCGTGCCGGGTCCTCATTGTCAACATTGGGGGCAATGTTGGATTTAGGTTTGGGGGTATGGATCACTAACTATAATATTTCGTATATAAATAACAATTTGTTTTCAAAAAAAAAGTTTCAAATTTTTGTGATATAGGCCATTTGTGAGCATAGTTTTCTTGATTTGATACCCTTGACATGTGCTCATTGACAATCTAAGAATGCATGCGTGTCATGAGTTAGTCCCATACCATTTGTTTAAGTAGAAGTGGCCATTTGTGTGAGTGTATAGGTCAATTAGTGGAGACTACCCTAAGTTCACATGCCTTAAAAAGCGAATCTATGAGGGTTATGTTTCTCTTCTTTTTGTACTCTTAAACACTCTTCAAATTTTGTTGTGCATCATTGAAGTCTTATCACATCACTTGCACCACTAATCATAGAACATTCATCAATTGTGGATATCATGTCATTTGTTTGCAATTTCTTGTGGTTGACCTACTTGAAGGGATGATAAGACTTTTATAGAATATGCCTAAACATTTTCACCCAATTCCTACCCGATTTGTGCTTCAATGGTCTAATAATGGTGGCCAAGCACCTAAGCCAAACAATTTCCCAAACACCAATAAACCTAAACACAAGCCATACCTTAAATTTCTGATCTCGCTTACTCAAGCTTTTGAAACATGTATTTAGAATTCTCTCTTATTCTATTCAAAAAAATAAAATAAAATAAAATAAATACAAAAAAAATATAAATATATATATAAAAAATAAATTGTTGAGTCTTGTATGTGCTTGTATTGTATGTTGCTCTAATTTAGTAACAAAATAGTAGCAAGTTGCTCAAATTGAGCTTAGTTGGAATTTTGTCATTGATGTCACTTTTGGAGCTCAAACTTAGCTCATTGATCTTGAATCACATGCTTGATCGGAAATTTCCCATACTTTCCCGTATCCACCATGCACCACATATTACCCATAGCCCCATCAATTAGTAGGAAAAGTGAATTTGATCTTGTAGGTTTTCCACTTGAGAATGCAAACACTCGTTATGCTCTACCACGTTCATGGTTTTTGGTTCCTTTCATGAGACTTATTTACTTAAAAAGAGCATTCAATTTTGAATACATGTATGCGTCTTAAATTGTTTCCATTTCATAAACTCATTCGCATACTCTTGTATGAGTGTTAACCTAGGTTCTGAGAGAAAAGATTGTAGGAACCCAGGTTTACAGATTGCGCAGCGGAAAGGTTTTAAAATTTTTATGCAATCATAAACTAAACCTATTTGTACAGTAATAATCGAAAACAATTAAAGAAGGTGAAACGATTTCATACCTACGTAGGAGGCTCCTTCACTTTAATTCGATCTGCTGCTAATTTGAACCACTTGATCTTCCTCGCTATCTCCCGGAACTGGTAACAGCGTGTGGGCGTGTCACGGTACTCAGGAACAAGAAGGATGAATGGAGATTGAAGAAGAATCCACAAAAAACAACTCTTGTTGTTTGTATATTTTAGGTTCAGCCAAAAAGAAAGCTTTAAAAATATAATAATTATTTTTTTTCTTTTTGATTCACTTTGGCCACACACCTTTTCTCTTTTCTTCTTTTGTTTTGTTTTGTATCAGATACAAATCATCTCCTCTTTCTTTTTCTTTTTTTTTTCAAAATCACATATATCATATATATATATATAATTTTTTAAACTTAAACTAATAAAATCTTTTAAGATATCAAATATCTTTTAAAGATATTAATTAATTTATTTGATTTAATTTGAATTCAAAACTCTTTTAAATTCAAATTTAAATATTTAATTAAATGAAAATAAAATAATCAAATTATCTTTTCTTCATTCAAAATTAAATATCAATCAACACCCTCCATCTAATGACTAATTACTCAATTAAATAATCTAATTATTTAATTAACATAATCATTAATATTCATTAATTGAATAATCACATTATTCAATTAGTTCCTGAATAGACACGTGTCACTTTTATAACACAATTAATTGGACAATCCAATTAATTAACCGTGACCCTTGTTACCTAAATCGATCGGGCTAGCAAGGAGACCTAATGGACCCACAGTATTTTGAGCTCCAATAATCCTTAGAAATAAATAATTAAACTCTTTAATTAATATTTCATGATTATTAACTTCGGTGTTATTCCACTAAAAACCCGAAGTTGCACTCTCTCAACTGTAGACGTTTTTACACAAACCAATAATTCTTGGTGTCCATCGATATAGCTATTACATATGGTATAATCCTCCACAGGTAGTTCATAATTAGAGCTGGGTCATAATGTCCGTTATACCTCTCTAATTATATCTTTCCATTAAGTACCATTGATTCTCTAATGAACATTAAATCCTACATTCCTTACGGAATTAGGAGAGCGCTCATATTGTTCAAGCCACGAATCAACCCTTAAGGGAACTACTATCTACTTCTCACAAGAAGGAGTGGATTCCACTATTGTGTGCAGACCTTCCCAGCCACAAGCCAAACCGCGATTCCAACATACGAAGTTATTGACCGGGAATGCAACTCCGATCTCACCCATGGTATATCAAAAACCACGATCTAACCTGAAGGAGTCGATAAGACACTTAGGATTAAGATCACCCATATATAGCCATCATTTGTTGATATATATGAATTTCATCTTTTAACGGATCTTAGTGAGAGATTCATATATATCATGGCTCAGTCCTATATGATCAAATCATATAAGGTGCCTCCATTCTCATATCTCCATATGAATGATCTAGGATAAGATCACCATACATTACGGAATGGACCGCAGCTGTAGATTGACCACAAATAAAGTACCCAGCTTTATTTGCTATCTACGGACTCTTTAGATTGCTCCTTTCAAACTGAATCCATCTATATATGACATTCATATACTCAGTTTGAAATTACATTCGGCAATCTTGGATGTTAAGTACACATGTTATTATAAACGTATGAGACAATTTGAGTGAATAAACTACTTCTTTTATTTCTTGTTCAATTCACATTTACAAACTACAAGCTTTAGGGAAAAAACCCCAACAAAGATAAGAGTGAATCTTGTAAGGACCTAGAGTCGAGGCGGAATATGGCCGAAGCGCTTGTGCGAGTGGTTGCCAAGCAAGAACATCTTAGTGTGGGATTCATGACTAAGCATTGCACTCATTGGATTGATTTTGAGTATCTCAACTTTAGCACATCTCTCATGGTATCTCATCATATTTGGCATTCACAATCTATTTGATTCGTTTTTCATAATTTATCGGCGGCCATAGTATTTAGTCTTGGTTTTAGTAGTTGTTTATCGGATTAGCCAAGTTTTGTTGTGAGTTTTGCACGGGGGTGAGCAAGGTTTAGGTTTGGGGGTATTTGATCGAGTCATTACATACATAAAATGTACCCCTTATTTCCTATGCTTATGTTCGGATTCCGATTAAATTCATGGATTTATGGCTCGATTTTGTTTGTACAGGCACTTTTGGTATTCGGAGCTGATCAGTGAGGAAAACCGATGATTTTGGGCTATATGCGTCAAAAGGAGTGCTTTTGGGGGCAAAATGGTCATTCGCCAAGAAAAACAGCAATTGGCGGTTCAATTCTGCGGCCTGACCGCAGAAACAAACCGCCGTTTTCTTCCAGAGGTCTCAGGTGCAAAACGGCGGCCACACTTCAACCACAGAACCAAACCGCCGGTCCATTCCAGAGAAGACACAAGCCATCCGGTGGTTCCATTCGGCAGCCTGGCCGCCGTTTGAAACCGCCGATCAAGAGCCACGTCATCATTCTCGGGATTCCAACCCTAACATTTGTGATCCCATATAAATACCACTCTTTGATCATCTTTTAATACTACCACCCATCCACCATTCTTGAAATCCCTAATCACTACCTAACCTTACATAAATCAAACCCTTACTTTAATCAAACACCCTACACATCCATCCACATCTTAGGAAGTAATTGAAGAGAGAAGAGGAATCTCAAGTACAAAAAGAAAAGACAAAAGGGACTCTTGAAGGCTTTTATGGGCCCTCTCTACAATCTTTCTCTCTTTTGTTATTTTTCTAGTATGTGTAACTAAAGCCCACATATTGGGGAATTGATGAATTGACTTATTAGATTATTCCATGTATTTGAACTAGTCATATATTTATTAAATCCTCTCTTGGTATATTCTATTTCATTGCCTTGAAGTTGCCATTTACTTTACTAGTTAACATTGAGATTCAATTTAACTTATTGTAAAATGGTTCACATATGAAAGTTGTGGTTTAGAGTTTGAATGGTTTTCAACTCATTCCTCAACCTTGAGCATTTATGAAATTGAATATCTATGCTTAAATGTTTTATATGGTAATAGACTTGAAATTGTTCTTTAGAAACTTGATTGAGTAAATACTCATAGTGAGGTTCACTTGGGTAGGAACTTGATATTATGCCTATGAAGACTTGTGGTAGGGTTTACTCAAGTCAAAGTGGGAATTGCATGTAAAAAGATAAATCAATTAAAGAACAAACCAAGAGTTGGATTAAGGTGCTTAATTGGATTAATTCATTACAATTGGAAAATTTTTTAGTTGGCAATTTAATTCCCCAATATCCATTCCTATAACTTCACACATATCACCTTGAGTTCTTGCTATTTAGTCATTGCTTGATTTAGTTTAAATTTTAAAACAATCTTTCAAACCAAAATGAATTTTACTTTTCTGCACATAGTTATATTAGTGTACATATCTTAGATATAGCCAAATATCCTCCCTTTCCTTGAGGAACGATCCCGCTTGCCATTATACGATTCTCACCGACTTGTGTATTCCAAGTGTGGTTAATTTGGCACTTGCAAAAGTGTGATCATAGACAGCCACTACCATCAATTAGCGAGGTCTTCTCTGAAGTCAGGCATGAGGTAAGCCACCGGAGTGTGATGCTCGGTAAAAAAGAGAGTGGTGGACCCGTGGAAAGCTTGACTTTGGCAAGTGCAGCGGCTGCAAACCGCCCATACAACAACCAGCGAAGGAATGATGACAAACCACGAGTATGGTGTGATCATTGCAACAAACCACTCCATACTCGAGAGACCTGTTGGAAACTCCATGGGAAACTTGCTGATTGGAAAAGTAGCAAATTAGAGGAGTCAACTGGCTCAAACAGCTGCAGCACTACTACTACAGCTAATATTGCTGATACCAATTTTCTGAGCATCGAACAAATGAATCAGATTCTTCAACTGCTAAAGTCCAATCCTTAATCTGGTATTCTTGTAGGTTCTCTGTCTAAATCAGGTAGTATTCCAAATGCTTACTCTGTTTATTTACCTCTTGCACCATGGATTATTGATTCCAGTACATCCAATCATATGACTTATGTTTCAAATTTATTTGAATCCTATTCCCCATGTCCTGGTAATCAAAAAATCCGAATTGCAGATGGAAGTTTTTCATCTATTGCAGGCAAAGGCTCTATTAAATTATCTGATAATATAGATTTAAAATCTGTCCTTCATGTACCTAAACTTTCCTGTAAGCTTTTGTCTGTAAGCAAATTATCCTGAGATTCTAATTGTCGTGTCATTTTTTTCTATTCCCATTGTGAATTCCAGGACCAAAACTCGGGAATGACGATTGGCAGTGCTAGGATGATGGATGGTCTCTACTATTTCGATGACAACTTTTTCAACAATAAACAAGCTCAGGGCTGAAGCGGTAGAATCAATTCAATCCATGTGCGTGATCAAATAATGCTCTGGCATCTTAGACTAGGACACCCTAGTTTTTATTATTTAAAACATTTGTTTCCTAGTTTGTTTAAAGGTTTGGATTGTTCCACTTTTAATTGAGAAACTTGTCATTTATCTAAAAGTCATCGAATTTCTTATAAAATAAGACCTTATTGTGCATCAAAACCATTTTACTTAATCTATAGTGATGTAGGGAAAAAACGTTTGCACGTGGCGGAAGCGAGACTAAAAGAGTTTAGTATATTTTTAAAAAATTTCATATTGAACCTTAACCCTTTAATTAATTAAACATATATACGAAAAGATGAAATACATTTGTCGTGTGATCCGATTGACTAACGTCGATGGTAATCCGCAAGATCTTCCAAAACCGATCACGAACGTGAATCACCTAGGAGCGTGATCTCCCTTCTTTGAATTGTGAACTTGAGAATGAACAACAAAAACTTTTCTGATTCTGTTAGTCACTACAAACTCCAAAAGGTTGCTAAGAATGTTCCGGTCACTTTTGAATTCACAATCGTAAGATTGAAATTCGCGTGAACCTAATTCGAAAGTGTGTACAAGATCTCTTGATGTTAAGATCACTAATACACTATCGAAACAAGAACAAATCTTTTCTCACAAAAACCCTCTTGGCCGAAATTCTCACTATTCTAAGAGTAAGATTTTTAATTTTCCACTTTTACAAAAGAAAATTAATTCTTCAAGGAAAAAACTAGGTCTAGCCGAAAATCATCCCTAGTCATATATAGAGACCGAATTTTTTGCCTTAGTTTATTTAGGGTGGCCGAATTCTTACCTTGTCCAACAAGGTGATCACCAAAGTCCTTTTCCAAATAGGATTTGTGTTTCTACAAAAGACTTCTTAAAATTCAAATCCTAATCCAACTCTTTAGTGTATCTGTGACTATATAAAAGATTTCCTAATTTGACTAAACAAATAAAGTCTTTTACATTTAATATAATACTAATAGTAGTATACTACTAGGAAACATATTTCCTAATCAGAAAAAGATTTGATTTTTAATTAAATAATTAATTAACATATTAATTAATTTTCATTTAATTAAATAATAAAATAAAACAATATAATGGGCTAAAAAATAGCCATTGCCGCCCATGACTAAAACTTGGGCCTACATATTGTTTTCATATTTTATTTAATCCATTTGGACTTTAATAAAAAGCCCACATGTGAACTAGACTCATTCTTACTAAAAGAAACAAGCTCACATGTCTTTCATTAATATATTAATATAATTAAATAGCCCATTAAATAAATAATGTGCAAATTATATTCTTAATATATTAAATACAATTCTAAATGGACCCACAAATAGTCCGGTAGAATATATCAAGTGATTCATGCAAGTCCGTGCGGATTGGGGATCTTGGCGGGCCTATCTAAATTTAAGCTCCAATAGATATGACTCAATCACAATCAACAAATAATTCACTTAGATTTAATCTATTAATTTTAGTTCATTCTACTAAAGAACTAAAATTGCACTCTTAAATAAAGATGGAATAAGTTAACGATTCTCATTCATACCCTAAACAATCATATAGGAGATAGTGAATCCTCGTGAAGAATATCAGTAATCGCCAAGAGCTCATAGACCGCCTATAGCTCTCCAAGTTACCATATTTACGTATATGACCACACTTTGAACTTGGATATATATTATGACTTGTCCATAAGTCATCTTTTAATAGACATTATTGAAAACTCAACGTTAAGATTTAATATCCAAAACCATAAAGCATCCATATAATGATATTCTACTCACATTTAATAAATGGAGCCACGATGTCCATATCTATAAATGAAGTCCTCTATCGATTAACAAATGAATATCACCAAACTATCGAAGATAGACTATGCTATATAATCGTACTTATTGATAGCTCAAATGATAACACTTGCAACCATAAGTCCATCATTTATCTCAGGATTAAGATAGACTCTCTGATTGTCCTGATAATGAAAAGACTTTTATCTATTGACGGTTCTAGAAAAATATATTTCATTGTAATCCAGTTCAATGCACCCAGTGCACTAGATTCTTTTACTCGAAGACCCTTCGATGATTTTAGACTCATCACAACACATTTGATCCCACTCAAAAGCTAGTAAAAGAATTCTACAACTTCAACAAGATAAAGGTGCCCAACCTTTAACTTAAGTTGTGAACGTTATTCAAGACTAACTAAAGAATTGTGTCTACCTCATACATATCCAGATGTACGAACAATTCTTCTTTTCTCATAGTCTTTTGACCTTATTATTATTTACTTTGACGATTATAATAATAAATGCTATAAGATTTTGTTAACAAATAGAAATCACTTTATTAATTTGAAAAGATTGTCAAGTATAACATTACACTCTTGCTATTAAGCATAATCCTAACAAGTGATGTTTGGGATCCCTCAAAAATCAACACTTTATTTGGAAAAAAAAATGGTTTGTCACCTTTATAGATTGAAATTCCCTTAAAGCAATAGTGTTTTATACCTAGAGGGGGGGTGAATAGGTATAGTCCCAAATTCTTCCAATATACAAAAATACGGAATATAATAATGAAATGAATACTTGAAATGATATAACAATTGTATAATATGAATCAATTCATGTAAGCATCATTATACAAAAGAATCAATACAAGTGAACATATGGAAGATAAAGAAATATAAAGCGAAAATGAGAAACAATGTTTTTACATGGTAAAACCTCAAAGAGGAAACATCCACGGGTTGAATCCACAACCACCAGGAAAGCAAATCTACTATACGAAAAGGACTTACACACTCAAAGCTACCAACACTATGATATCCATTTCAAGCTATCAAATCCTAATCAACCCTCGGGCTAGCGATTCACAAAGCCTACTCTCTATCCAAGATGTGTCCTACACCTCTAGAGAGCAACTTCCTATCCAAGACTAAAAAGCCTCTAGGAAGATTTCTTTGCTTAGCAATCTAGATCAAGAGATCCTAGTTAAGCTCTCCTAGCTCAACCATCTGGAGTATCAAACTCCTTGCTAAGACTTCTTGCTTAATTATCCGAATCACCTTGATTCTAATTAAGGCTTCTTGCTTAGCTATCCGGAAACCTTTCCTAGCCAAGTCTTCTTGCTCAAGACAAAGCTTCACTCACTTTGTAAGAGACTTCAACCTATTACAAGACAATGATCTAGGTGATGCAAATGATGCAAACACACAAATAGAGTAAGTAGATCAAACACACTCTATGAACATGCTTAATGATAATCTAGAATATACTATCAACACACAATCACAAATCTATCTAGAAATCAAAGCATGCCAAAACAATAAGAACAAGATTAGAATATTCAATATATGTCACACAAACCTTAGTTCTTATATCATGAAATTGAATCTAGAAGATAACATGAAGCACATCATACAATCAATTTCTAGAAGCAATTTCAAGCAAGATCAAGTCTAGCAAAAATATGTTCAAGAGAGATCACAAAGCTAAACTCAATTAATTAATCAATCATACAACCCTAGCATATGATCTAACATACTTCTCAACATATTTCAACAATCAATTAGAAAGAATCAAAGAGATGATCAAGAGAAATTGAAAGAGAAGAAGTTTCACATACAACCAAAGAACCTCGGACTGAAATCAGTGTGCTGGGAAAAATGACAAAGTCAAATAGCTCTGAAAATGCTTGAGGTTTGTATCTCTCTTCAAGACCAACAATTTTGGTTTTTGGATCACTCAATTTCGAGTTCGTATGAGAGAGTTATGATCAAAATAAGAAAAAGAAAATCAAGAACAATTCTGCAGAAATTCTGATTTGATATTGTTCAAGTTATTTGAAATTGAGGGAAGAGAAGGAATTTAAAGGAAGGAGAAGGAGGGCAATATTGTCCAAAAAAAAGAGGCATTTCAGCCTTGTCCCCGTGTGGGGTGCGTGTGCCACACGGGACCAGAGGGCATGTTGGGCCGTGTGGCATACGGCCTCCACACGTGGTGGCCATGGTACTTCTCCCTTGCACCTCTCACGTTCTTCAGCCGTATTCGGGCATCCGAACTCCGATTTCGAATCTGTTTTCGGATTATGAATCATGACTCCCTCATGCACAATGAAGACTACAAAACTTTGACAAATGGTTGAGAATTTATCTCAGAAAACGACGACGAACACAACTCAACGAATGAGAATGAAAAGTAGCGTAGCTATATCGTTTGGACTCGAAACTAAACGAATGAGTAATTGAAATGACCGGAACTCAATAAGGAATCAAATAATATCATGTTCAAGTCCAAAACACAAAAAACACAAACAAATAAATACTATGCAACATAAGCATGCCATATCTAAGCGATAGTGAGAAAACATGCAATTCTACAAGATTGTTAACAATGAGATAAATGCATGTGCATACTAAATGTGTGTGAAAGTGTTATACCAAATGTTTGAACAACGATGTAGGGACACACATGTATGAATTGTGTGTGTGTGCGCTAATGCCTTGCAAAAGGAAGAAGAATCTTGATACCTTAGCATCCAAGTATGCGATGTTCCCCTTGAAGACGAGATTTGCACAACATGTTGCTTCTTCACCTTTGAGGCTTATTTCTTCCAAGAATCACCTAAGCAACAACTAATACAAATAAAGAGAGTTTTGCAATGGAATCAAGCCAATACAAATAAAGGATCTTACATAGATGATCATACAAGACTTTGCTAGGTCTATTTGATGAATGCAAAATTTGAGGTTGAACAATTATTTAAAGATTTTTACAATATTGTTGAAAATAAATTCCAAACTAAAATCAACATTCTTCGAAGTGATAATGGTACATAATATTTCAATGAATGTTTAAGTGTTTTTTTTGAAGGAAAAAGGCATCCAACATCAGTCTACTTATGGAGATACCCCTCAACAAAATGGCTTAGCCGAAAGGAAAAATCGTCATTTAATTGAAGTTGGTATGGCCATAATGTTTTCTATGCATGTTCCTAAATGCTTATGGGGTGATGCAATTTTAACTGCCTGTTATCTTATTAATAGAAGGCCTACACGTGTTTTACAATTTGAAACACCTTTAAAACATTTTAAAAAGTCCTTTCCTGACAATTGATCGGTCTATTTCTATATATGTTTTAGGCCCCTATTTCCTATTCTTTATGCTTTGTTCTCGAGTGATTTAGGTTGTTTTGATGTGCTTGTTGAGCTGTGCAGATCTCTTTAACAGAAGTGGTGCAAATATCCGATTATGGAAGAAACGATGTCAAGATTGATCAGAAGTGCATTTCTGTGATGGACCGCGGGGTAGGCAATGCCTTCCTAACGGTCTTATGTTGCGGTCAATCTAAGTTGCAGCCATCAAGTGAAAGTCATGAATTACCGCGGGGTAGGCATGCCTATCTAGCGGTCCTACCTGGCGTTAAACTCCAGAGGTGTTGAGTCTGAATTACCGCAGCCTAGGTACATACCTACCAAGCGGTCCCATCTTGCATCCAACTCCAGTATTGTGTCGTTCAAGTGACTACTCCCTAGGCACCAACCTACCTAACGGTCCTATCTAGTGGTCAAGTCCAGTGATGTTGCAAAAACATTACCACGGGATAGGCAAGTTGTCTACCTAGTGGCACGTGCAGCGATCTTTTAAGAAGTCTGGTTCGTTTAGGTCAGCGAAAGACGGAGGTTGGAGCCATTATAAATAGACATCAGAAGGCTTTCAAAAAGGAGGTTGGAGACGGCGAAATTGGGAGCCGTACTTTCTTCCATCCTTGGAGGACACCGGAAAGCAAGAAGAAGATGAAAGATTCGAGACAAGATTATATGACAACAATGGGTTCTTTCTTCTCCTCTTCTATGTTTTTGTTTCCTCCATTGATGTGTAACTAAATCCATACTAGGGATTCAATGTGAACCTCTATGAATACTCTTGATTAGAATTGACTATATTTTCTTAATTCAAGTTTCGATTAATTCAATTTGTGATTATTTCTTCTTGTTGATGCATGGTTAGTGCTAGATTTGAAGTTAGGGTTTGATATGTTAAAGGTTGAGATACGAGTGGGTTTCACCATTCTCAGCCAATATGCAATTGAATGAATGAATTTATCGTAGCAGGATATCGCACGTTATTTTCGGTTCTCTTGTTCTTGTGCTTAATGGGTTCTCAATCATAGTCTACATGCAGGTTTTGCTAATGACTGTGATTGAGAATACTTGATTGTGTGCTTTGTGGGTTTTAGGTTATAGTTTACATGCAGGTTTTGCTAATGACTTAACTGAGAATGCTTGGTGTATGGTTGATGTATTTTATGCTATAGTTTACATGTAGGTTTTGCTAATGACTGCAGTAGAGAGTACTTGATTTATTCCAGGACCACATAGCACTAATTATACATAATTTAAGAACGAACCCTTAACTTGATTAACATTCTTTGTGAAAGTCAATTCGAAGCATTGAGTAAACGTAGTTGGGGAGCATTGATGACCTAGTTCTCTCACCTCTTGATCACATTCACATATTCTTTTTAACTGCTTTCTTAGTTTAATATAGTTTTTAATCAAATCAATCAATCAATCTCAAATCTCTTGGTTACTGTTACTTGCTTAGCTTTAATTAGAATTAGTTTTAGTCGATAAATCGCTTTTCCTCGTGGGAACGATCCCTACTTGTCGCTGTACTTATCTCACGATTCATGCACTTGCGAGTTAGGTTTTTATAACACGATTTTACATATCAACAATCGGTTAACTTCATATTTGCCATTAAAAGTATTTGGCAACACTGTTTTCGTGCACATACCGGCACACCTTAGATCTAAACTTGATCCTTGAGCAGAAAAATGTATTTTTCTTGGATATACTCCAAATAAAAAAAAGGATATAAATGTTTTAATCCCAAAACCAAAAAACTCCATATTAGTATGGATGTAACTTTTATTGAAAATACTCCTTATTTTAGCCAAACTCCTCATCAGGGGGAGAAAGGCAATGAAGACCAGTTTTGGCATACTATACCTATACCTACACCGAATGTTTTTTTCCCTAAAATTAACCAATTTAATGATGAAGACCAGTTGTGGCATACTATACCTACACCTACACCGAATATTTTTTTTCCCTAAAATTAACCAATTTAATGAACATGTGAAATTCCCTTTAAAGCAATAGTGTTTTATACCTAGAGAGGGGGGGGGGGGGGGGGGTGAATAGGTATAGTCTCAAATTCTTTCAATATTCAAAAATGCGGAATATAAGAATGAAATGAATACTTGAAATGATATAACAATTGTATATTATGAATCAATTCATGTAAGCATCGATATACAAACGAATCAATACAAGTGAACATATGGAAGATAAAGAAATATAAAGCGAAAATGAGACACAATGTTCTTACGTGGTAAAACCTCAAAGAGGAAACATCCACAGGTTGAATCCACAACCACCGGCAAAGCAAATCCACTATACGAAAAGGACTTACACACTATGATATCCACTCCAAGCTATCAAGACTTAATCAACCCTCGGGCTAGTGATTCACAAAGCCTACTCTCTATTCAAGATGTGTCTTACACCTCTAGAGAGCAACTCCCTATCCAAGGCTCTCAAGCCTCTAAGAAGATTTACTCGCTTAGCAATCTAGATCACTAGGATCATAGTTAAGCTATCCAAGCTCAACCATCCGGAGTACACAACTCCTTGCTAAGACTTTCGCTTAGTTATCCGGATCCCCTTGATCCTAACTAAGACTTCTTGCTTGGCTATCCGGAAACCTTTCCTAGCCAAGACTTCTTGCTCAAATTAAAGGCTTCACTCACCTTGACAAGAGACTTTAACCTATTACAAGGCAATGATCTAGGTGATTGATGTGTAAAATCGTGTTATAAAAACCTAACTCGCAAGTGCACGAATCGTGAGATAAGTACAGCGACAAGTAGGGATCGTTCCCACGAGGAAAAGTGATTTATCGACTAAAACCAATTCTAATTAAAGCTAAGCAATTAACAGTAACCAAGAGATTTCAGATTGATTTGATTGATTTGAGATTAAAACTAGGTTAAACTAAGAAAACAATTAACAAGAATATGAGAATGAGATCGAGAGGTGAGAGGGCTAGGTCATCAATGATCCCCAACTACGTTTACTCAATGCTTCGAATTGACTTTCACAAAGAATGTTAATCAAGTTAAGGGTTCGTTCTTAAATTATGTATAATTAGTGCTATGTGGTCCTGGGATAAATTAAGTACTTCTACTACAATCAATAGCAAACCCTGTATATAAACTATAACAGAAAATACATCAACCATACACCAAGCGTTCTCAGTTGAGTCAATAGCAAACCCTGCATATAAACTATAACCTAAAACCCACAAAGCACACAATCAAGTATTCTCAATCACAGTCATTAGCAAACCCTGCATAAAAACTATGATTGAAAACCCATTAAGCACAAGAACAAGAGAACCAAAGATAACGTGCAATAACCTGCTACGATAAATTCATTCATTCAATTGATTATTGGTTAAGACTGGTGAAACCCACACATCTCTCAACCTTAACATATAAACCCTAGATTCAAGACAAGCACTAACCATGCATAGACAAGAAGAAATCCCAAATTGAATGAATCGAAACTTGAATTACGAAAACATAGTCAATTCTAACAAAGAGTATTCTTAGAGGTTCACATTGAATCCCTAGTATGGATTTAGTTACACATCAATGGAGGAAACAAAAACATAGAAGAGGAGAAGATAGAACCCATTGTTGTCTTCTAATCTTGCTTTGAATCCTTCGTCTTCTTCTTGCTTTTCGGTGTCTTCCAAGGATGGATGGTAGTACAGCTCTCAATCTCGCAGTCTCCAACCCCCTCTGAAAGCCTTCTGATGTCTTATTTATAATGGCTCACAACTTCATCACCCGCTGACCTAAACGAATCAGACTTCTTAAAATCTCGCTGCACGTGCCGCTAGGTAGGCAACTTGCCTATCCCGCGGTCATGTTTTTGCAACATCACTAGAGACCACCGCTAGATAGGACCATAAGATAGGACAGTGCCTGGGGGGCGGCCTCTTGATTGACACACTACTGGAGTTTAGTGCAAGATGGGACCGTTAGGTAGGACATACCTGGGCCGCGATTATTCATGCACAACATCTCTGGAGTTTGATGCTAGATAGGACCGCTAGATAGGCACTACCTAGGGGGCGGTCTTTCATGATTTTCTCTTGGAGTCTTCAACTTACATTGACCGCAACATAGGACCGCAAGGTAGGCCTTGCCTAGGGAGCGGTCCACTGCAGAGAATGCATTTCTGATCAATTTTGACATCTTTTCTTCATACTTGAATATTTGCACAAAGAGACCTGCACAGCTCAACAAGCACATCAACCAACCTAAAACACTCGAGAACAAAGCACAAAGACTAGGAAATAGGGGCCTAAAACATATATAGAAATAGACCGATCAGTGATGCAAATGATGCAAACACAAACGAATAGAGCAAGTAGATCAAACACACTCTATGAACATGCAACTAGAGAATCTAGAATAAAGCTATCACAACTCAATCACAAAATATATCTAGAAACCTAAGCATGTGAATTAACATCATTCATATTACTTTTCATCAATCAAATAAGAAAATTAAAAAGATGATCAATAATGAAAGTAAGAAGAAGATGAATCACTTAAAAACAAATAAAGCTAAATAATCAATCAAGCTCTATGAACATGCTTATATACATTCTAGGATATGCTTTCAACAATCAATCACAAAAATACCTAGAAATTAAAGCATGTATATCAATAAGAACAAAGTATGAATATTCAATATATCACACTAAAAACCTAGTTCTTAGATCATGAAATTAAACCTAGAAAATGTTATAAAGCACATCACATATATCATTTCTAGAATCAATTTCAAGATTAATCAAGTTTAGCAAATATATGTTCAAGTGAAATCACAAAGCTAAAACTCAATTACCAAATGATCAACCACCCCTAAAATATGTTCTAACATCATTCTAAACACAAATCATCTATCAAATTGAAAGATTAAAGTGCAGATCAAAAGATGAAGTGAGAAGAAGAATTTTAACATACAATGATGAAACTCGGACTGAAGAACAGCTTGCTGCGAACAATCATGAATTCAAATGACTTTGAAAATGCTTATGGTTTGTAGCTCTCTTCAAGAACAACAATTTTGGTTTTTGAATCACTCAATTTCGAGTTCGTATGAGAGAGTTATGATAAAGTAAGAAAACAAAAATTGAGAGAAAATTTCTGGTGTTCTTCTTTTTCAATTTTTCTCCTTGAAATGAATGGGAGGGAATGGAGGAGGTTTAAAAGCTTTCAAGAGAGAGAAGCGTCAAGCGAATTAGAGGCAGCCACCTCACATTCCCGTGTGGGGCGCGTGTGGCCCACGGGACCAGAGGGTTGCTCTGGCCGTGGGTCCCACGGGCTCCACACGTGGTGGCCAAGGCATGGCCTTTGGCCATGCACACCTCTCTCGTGCACCTCCCACGTTCTTTGACCGTATTCGGGCCTCCGAACTCTGAATTCGAATCCGTTTTCAGATTACGAACCGTAACTCCATCACACACAACAAAGACTATGAAACTTTGATAAAAGGTTGAGAATTCATCTCAGAAAACGACGACAAACATAACTCAACGAATGAGAATGCAAAGTAGCATAACTACGTCGTATGGACTCGAAACTTAATGAATGAGTAATCGAAATGACCAAAACTCAATAAGGAATCAAATATGATCATGTTCAAGTCCAAAACACAAGAAACATAAACAAATAAACACTATGCAACACAAGCATGCCATATCTAAGCGATAGTGAGAAAACATGTAATTCTACAAGATTGTCAACAATGAGATAAATGCATGTCCATACTAAATTTGTGTGAAAGTGTTATACCAAATGTTTGAACTACGATGTAAGGACACACATATATGAATTGTGTGTGTGTGTGTGTGCTTACGCCTTGCAAGAGGAAGAAGAATCTTGATACCTTAGCATCCAAGTATGCGATATTCCCCTTGAAGACGATATTTGCACAAGATGTTACTTATTCACCTTTGAGGCTCATTTCTTCCAAGAAACACCTAAGCAACTACTAATACAAATATAGAGAGTTTTGCAATGGAATCAAGCCAATACAAATAAAGGATCTTACAACATGAAATAGAAGTTTAAAACAGTGATAAGGAAGAGAATTCTAATTTATCGGTGCCAGGCATAAGTGTATCACAAACAGGGAGAGAAATACTACAAGATAGCATTCCTTCCTCTGAGCTCCATGTTTATACTAGACGAAGGGTTCATTCTAATAGCAAAAATCATCTTGTCAATCCTGAACAAGGTCAATCATCATCTCCAAGTCCAGGTACTCATCCTATTTCTCCCATACTCTTTCCAAATCTTGATGTTCCCATAGTTAATAGGAAAAGTGTAAGAACTTGCACTAAACATCCAATTGCTAAATATTTATCCTACCAAAAACTTTCAAAAAATCATAAAGCCTTTACTTCAAATATTTCTCACTTGTTTGTTCCAAGAACCATTCAGGAAGCCCTTGATCACTCTGATTTGAAATTGGCAGTTCTAGATGAGATGAAGGCTCTTCAGAACAACGGTACATGGAAAATTGTAGATTTGCCCAAGGAAAAGAAAATAGTGGGATGCAAATGGGTATTAACCATTAAAAGCAAGGCTGATGAAAGTGTAGAGAGGTACAAAGTAAGATTAGTAGCTAAGGGATTCACACAGACTTTTGGGATTGACTACCAGGAGACATTTGCACTTGTTGCCAAAATCAACTCAATCTGTATTTTACTTTCCCTTACAGTACATTCTAACTAGCCCTTACATCAGTTAGACGTGAAGAATGCTTTCTTGAATGGAGATTTGGAGAAAGAGGTATTTATGAAGTTACCACCTAGGTTTGATGAAAAAATAGGGAATGGAAAAGTGTGTAAACTGAAGAAGTCCTTGTATGACCTTAAACAATCTCCCAGAGCATGGTTCGAACGGTTTGGGAAAGCTGTGAAAGGTCATGGTTATTGTCAAAGCCAGACAATTTTTAAATTCTCAAAAGATGGAAAAATTGCTATCTTAATAGTTTATGTGGATTACATAATATTCACAGGAGATGACGCAGCTGAACTTGAGAGTTTAAAGAAAGTCCTTGCCAGTGAATTTGAGATCAAAGATCTCGGCCCATTGAAGTACTTTCTTGGTATGGAATTTGCCAGATCAAAGAAAGGGATATTTGTTTCTCAACGAAAGCATGTGCTCAATTTACTTGGAGAAACTGGTTTGTTAGGGTGTAAAGCTGTCAAAACACCTATAGAACCTGACTTAAAACTGCAACCTACAAAATTGGACGAAGTAATTGACAAAGAAAAATTTCAGCGCTTGGTGGGTAGACTAATTTATCTTTCTCATACTCGTCCTGATATAGCTTTCGCAGTCAGCATGATGAGTCAATTTATGCACTCACTTGGTCAGGAACATTTTGATGCTGTCTATAGAATTTTAAAATACTTAAAGGGAACTCCAGGAAAGGGTCTCCTCTTTGAAAACCATGGACATCTACAAGTTGAAGTCTACACGGATGTAGATTGGGCTGGGAGTGTCACAGATAGAAGATCAACTTCTGGGTACTGCACTTTTGTTGGAAGAAACTTGGTTGCATGGCGAAGTAAGAAGCAAAATGTGGTAGCTAGGAGTAGTGCAGAAACAGAGTTTATAGCTGTTTCACTTGGGATTTGTGAAGTTTTACGGATTAAGCAACTACTTGAGGAACTAAAAGTCACTAGTCCATTATCTATTAAGGTTTATTGTGATAACAAGGCTGCCATTGCTATTTCTCATAATCCTGTACTTCACGACAAAACTAAACATGTCGAAGTTGACAAACACTTCATTAAAGAGAAATTGGATAATGGACAAGTTTGTATGAATTACATTCCTACTACTGAGCAGGTTGCTAATATTCTCACTAAGGGGCTACCGAAGAAACAGTTTGAAAAAATGATTAGCAAGCTGGCTATGGAAGATATTTTCAAACTAGTTTGAGGGGGAGTGTTGGAGATTCTGACAAATCTGATCAAATAATGACCAAGATTGTTGGAGATCTAGACCAAATCTGGTCAAATAATGACCAAGATTATTGGGAATCATAGCTGTTTTATTCTGTCTTAATTAGGAGATTATTATAATATTATTCTTCTCTTAAAATATGGTCTCTTTTATTCTTTTGTACAATTGTATATTCTCTTTTATTTCTTTCCTTCTTTGTAAAACTCTATAAAAGGAGTAGGTTGTACCATTTAAAATACAGGACAATAAAAATCAAACCTATTTTATAGGTTTCATACTTGCTTAGCAATCTAGATCACAAGGATCCTAGTCAAGCTCCCCTAGCTCAACTATCTGGAGTACCAAGCTCCTTGCTAAGACTTTTGTTTGGCTATCCGGAACTCATTCCTAGCGAAGTCTTCTTGCTCAAGTTAAAACTTCACTCACTTTAACAAAAGACTTCAACTTTTCCACAAGGCAATGATCTAGGTGATGTAAATGATGCAAATCACAATCAATATAACATAGAACATGTGATCAAGACATTCCTTGGAACAACTAGACCTAAACATGTGAGAACACAAGTAATAAAAGTATAGATGAAAAAACATGAATTAAACCTAGAGCATGTGAAAACACTTAACACAAAAGCTCTTAGTTTCATTCATACAAATAACACTTGAATAAACATAAACATGAAGCACATATTCAAGATACTATAAACATACACATAAATGTTATAAACATAAAATGTATTCAAAGAATATTCTAGCCAAAGATTTAGAGCAAGGATATAATGATAAATCAATTAAATCCTAGATGTCTCTAAAAACACATACATAAGCATTAATCCTAGATATTATCAATCAAAGGATCAAAGCACATTTCAAGGATTATTAATCATAAAATGATTCAATCAAGTCTTAAATAATCCTGGATATCAAACTAATCACAATACAACTGTCAATCATGTGAAAATCATATAATCTAATAAACTAGTTCACATATGTCTCTAATTAGACTTTTGATTAGGTTTGATTATAAAGCTGTCTTTCTCAACAGCATTCACCATACATATATATATATATGTATATACACATATAGAAGAAGAAACCTCAAGCAAATTGAAGGTTATAAAAGAAGAAATCATAAAGATATGAACACTATCTTGCAATCACGAGCTGGTTTGTTTTTCTATATAAAACTAATAGAAAAATCGATCAAACAACTACAAGACCACTTAGAAAAGGTAGAGAACTCAATGACGAACAATCTCCAACTTGAATCAACCAATTCTGACTTCATATGAGAAAGTTATGGTATTTGGAAGATGAGAAAAAGTTGAAAGAAAATTCTGGTGTGAGTTTTTCTAATTTTTTCTTCTTGGAAAGAATGAGAGGGAAATGGAAATATTTAAAAGGAAGAGAGAGAGAGAGAAGGCCACCAATCACAGGATTCCACATCAGCAGCCCGTGTGGGATGTGTGTGCCACACAGAGGGCTGTCCAGGCCGTGTGGCACACGGCCTCCACACGTGGACAACCAAGCTTGGCCTTTGGCCTAGCTTGCTTCTCCAGCGCTCCGCTCACGTTCTTCCGCCGTATCCGGGCCTCCGAACTCCAAATTTGAATCCGTCTTTAGATTATGAATCATGACTCACTCACGTACAACGAAGACTATAAAATTTTGATAAAAGGTTGAGAATTCATCTCGGAATACGACGACGAAAACAACTCAACGAATAAGAATGAAAAGTAGCGTAGCTACATCGTTTGGATTTGAAACCAAATGAATGAGTAACCAAAATGACCGGGACTCATTAAAGAATCATAAGAGATCATGTTTAAGTCCAAAAACAATAAAACGAAAAAAAAATAAACACAATGTCACACACGTATGCCGTTTCCTAGACATAGTCCTAAAACATGCAATTAACAATGTTTATCGATATAAATCTAATGCATGAGCATACATTATCAAGTGTGTGAAAGTGTTATAAAAATGTTGTTCAACCATGTAGGGACACATATGAATGCCATGTGTGTGTGTGTGCCTATGCCTTGTAAGAAGAAAGAGGTTTATTTTACCTTAATTGTGTAATGTAGCTCATTCCTCTTCGAAGACACCTTCTTGCATAATATTGTGGCCATGTCTTTCTTTGAAGCTTCGAATCATCAACCTAAGACTACTAATCAAATACAAGAAAAACATCGTTTTGATATGGAATATATGCCAAGACAAACCAAAAACCTAACAACGTGTTGTAAATAATTAAGTAACTAAATAATAAAAGAGTAAGAGACGAGAGAAGAACACGAAGAACAATTAATGAACAATGAAATGATTTGAGAGACACAAGAGGCAGAGAAGATATTGTCTGATATATTGAGTGAGCTTTTGTATTGATATCTCTGAAACCTTTACAAAAATGGTGAGACAAATATATATATATATATATATATAGGCAAGCACTAAGCCACTATTGCCAAAGGCGGAATACTATAGAGGCCAGCAGGGGCCACAACCCCTACTGACTTTTCAAAAATATTTTTTATGTATTTTAAAAGTTATTAGAAAATCCTATGATTAATTTGTACTTACTAACAATAACTAAAAAGTAACAAGTCTACTGACTTTTTTAATTTATATATATATAATAATATAAAAGTACTTTTATGTCAGGCATGTCCCCCACTTGTAATAATGTGTCCCTCAGAATCAACAAAAACATAAAAAATAAAAAAATAAAAACAAATATATAAAAAAAATTAACTCACAAAGTCACAAATGACAAACCAGTGAAAGTGTGAAAGTGAAACCACAGTCTCTACCACAATACTGCTACTACTCCGACACTCCCAATTCGGAAATTCCCAACTCAGACTACCATAGTACTACTACCACTCCTATTTCGGCAATTCACTCAGACTACAAAATGACCCACTGCTTCTTTGCTTCGATCAGATAAGCAAAGTTTCAGCTCAGTGCTCAGTGCTCACTTCTTTTGCTGCATCTGTGCTTCATGTTAAACAACTCAAAGGTTAGATTTTATTTTCCTTTTCCATTTCAATTACATAATTTTCTTTTTGAAAATCAATTAGGTATTGCTTAATATATTTTGATAGATAAAATATTAAATATTGAAATTTGAATAAACTGAGAGAATGAGAGAGGTTAAGTTTGAATTTGGGTTCTAAATTTGTTACCTTATATTATATACAGGTTCTTGCAAACTATTGATATCACAGTGAATCAGTGATGCTTAAAAGATATTTTTTGTTGTTAGAGTATCTTCTCAAGTCAAAAACGAATACATTCTCATGATCTATTTCCAAATAGGTATGCTTTTACTCTTTTTATTTTAGCTTATGTATAAGAAATTGCTAATTTGATTGTTTGTGTCATCATCATGCATACAGTAGAAAAATCATTAGATAATCTTTGGTCCCCCCAACTTCAAACTTCTAGTTCCCCCCTGACTATTGCCTCACCATTGCATTACTATTGCATCCTTATCTTAATGGTTAAGTTAAATGGAGAGAGTGGGAGATGAAGAGGGATGATGTCATGCCAAGTGGATAGGCAGTGAAGGTTGGAAGTGTGGGGTGGTGGGAAGCCCAATCACAACGATATATATATATAGTTTTTCTATTGTCAGTTCGAACTGATATAAAATATATCAGTTCATTGCATATGGGCCATTAAATTTAAATGCTTTGACTTGTCAGTACATGCACTGACCGATACATGCACTTGTCAAAGCATGTCAAAGAATCTTTTATAGCATCTTTTCTTTTAAAGCACATAATAAGTTATGTCAGTACATGCACTTGTCAAAGCATCTTTTAAATCCAATAGTCCACATGTAAGGAACTGATATATTTTATATTGGTTCAAACTGACAATAGAAAGACTATATATATATATATCGTATAGGATAATACTTGGGTTCTAACCGATCGACATCTAAAATACTGACCTAGTGATGTGGTTCAATTGAACTGTAACACATGTCATTTTTAATTTCACCTATTCCAATACTTCGTGTACTTCAAGATTTTTAATGCATGAGAACATAAAATCCCAACAAAACTGAACTTCATACTAGGTACATCTAATGTTGCATATTTTTGTTTGTAAATACTTATAAAGCCTAGACGGTAATGTTGAACTTCAAGTTCAATTGCAACATTAGAAGTACTAACAATTTTTTTATTGTAAATATATTGTAAATAAGTTTGTATTTATGCATAAAAATTAGGGATAATTACTCCGGTGACCATCAATTTGGGTCACCACTATCAAAATGACCATTAAATGGGAAATTGGTTTTAAAATGACCATTTTTGGCGAACACTGTTACACTAATGGCTATCTATTAAATTCCATCCAATGAGTGGCATTTTGGTCAATAAGGGGATGATATTAATTTATTTTAGATGTTTTTTTGAAATCAATTTTTTCTTGTGTTTTTTGAAACGAATAATTATATTTAGTGTGTGTATATATGTATGTTTAGTATAGCATATATCAAACATACATACATACATACATACATACATACATACATACATACATATATATATATATATCTTTTTTGAGAAGATTAAGGCTACAAAATCTAAAAATTCTAAAAAATATATATATATTTGGGATAAGTTGAAAAGATATATATATATATATAGAATTTCTATGCAAGTCTATGAAATAACTAAATCAATTGAAATGGAAGAAATCTCAACAGAGATACAAGTATATTGAAATTGAGAGAATTTCTATACAAATCTATAAAATGACTAAATCCATTGAAATGGAAGAAATCTCAACAGAGATACAAGTATATTAAAAATTGAGAGAATTTTTATACAAGTCTATGAAATGACTAAATTTTTGATAAATGGTTGCCTTTGAAAGGCTTGAAATGCGTCTTCTAGACTTAGTAATTATTTATCTATATGATTCACTCAGTGCAGATATTTATAATCCAGTAAGGATTTAAAATTCTAAAAGCATGTAAATCGAGATCTTGTAATCTGTATTTGATGAACATACAAAAATCCTTATATGGATTAAAAACAATATGAATGGAGGTGGTATAAACTTCTCTAGTCAGGATTGATGTTAACATTCAGTTTTGACATATACTCATAAATCAGAATATGTTGAAAAGATTCCATATGAATATTGCTCCATAAACCAAGTCTTTGTTTATTCCTTTAATCACTTATGATATTACATTTCATGAAATAAACATCGGTGTGCGTCAGTTTAGCAATCTAGAAGATTGCTTCAAATGAACTTTTATTAGCGTCCCATCAGAGGGAGCATATCAAATGAAGTTTATCAATTATATTAGGGCATATGTGCATAGTACTCTTTTTCCTTTTGATCAGGTTTTTGTCCTATTGGGTTTTCCTGATAAAGGTTTTTTTTAATGAAGCAATTCTCTAAGCACACCCAAAAAATCATTTGATCCATTATAAATATTACATTGATCTAGTAGATCATCATATATATATGTTGTCTTGCAAAAAGATCTTTGTAAATATTACTTTGATCTAGCTAATCATCGTATATATATTACCTTGATCCAGAAGATCATCATAAATATTACTTTGATCCGACAGATCAATGAATATCTTTGCTTGGGTTTTTATCAAACATTGGGTTTTTCCTAACAAAGTATAAATGTGAGTAAAGTTTTGAAGAAAACATTAACTATAGACATATATGCATTATACTATTTTTCCCTTCGATTAGGTTTTATCTCATTGGGTTTTCCTGACAAAAGTTTTTAACGAAACAATCAGGGGGAGCAAAGTTCTGAATGGATATGTGTGCACTGTACTCTTTTTCCCTTCGATCAGGTTTTGTCCCATTGGATTTTCCTAAAAAGGTTTTTAATAAGACAGTTTTGAGAACGTTCAGCACCACAAGATCCAGAAGATAATTGTACACATTGCTATTGAGGTTTTTGTCCCATTGAGTTTTTTCTAGCAAATTAAAAATACAAGTGGTGGGATATCCAAGGGGGAGTATTGTAATTTATTAGATTCCCCACATTCTCCACTAACCTTTTTTATGGACTTCTTGTTTTTACTTTTCATCATTACTCTCCTTTATCATCTCCACCAGCCTCTTTTGTGGACTTCTTGTTTTTACTTTTCATCATTACTCTGCTTTATCATCATCACCAATACAAGTGATGATCACCTCTTCTATTGCCTATATATATATATATGTTCTGTATCATTTGTAAAGACACACTAATATCAATACAAAGCAGTTGTAATCTAAGACGAGAGAGAGAGAGAGAGTTGTAAGCTGATATTGATAATGGGGGTTTTACAAAGAGATAAATATCTTATTTATAGTGGATTAGAGAACCGATTGGTTCATTTGAAGAGAAGATCAAGCGACAGATGCCACTTGGTTCACCTGATGAGGATAGACATGCATGAGCCACTTGTTTATGAAGTCAACAAAAGAGGCCGAATGATTCCCCCATTTGCATAATTACACTTAGTGGGAAATCCAAGGGGGAGTGTTGTAAAAGTGGCTTTCCCACTAAGCTTAATTATGCAAATGGGGGAATCATTCGGCCTCTTTTGTTGACTTCATAAACAAGTGGCTCATGCATGTCTATCCTCATCAGGTGAACCAAGTGGCATCCGCCGCCTGATGTACTCTTCCAATGAACCGAGTGGTTCTCTAATCCACTATAAATAAGAGGTCTATCTCTTTGTTATCCCTCCCCCCCATTATTAATATCAGAAAATCAGATTACAACTCTCTCTCTCTTGTCTCTCTCTCTCACTTTATTATTTATTATTTAGGTCATTTCACAACATTTTGAAATTTTTGTTCTTTTTTTTAAAAAAATGAATTATTACTAACCGACCATGCTCAAGGGAAAATAAGGGTCTAGACTTAACCCGAAACTGGACCACCCGTAAAAGACTCGCACAATATAAAAGGGTCTATACCCTCTAAATAAACAGTGGGTTCGGGTCTAGATTCGACATGTAATGGATCAGGGTAAAACACAGATCAATATTTAACCTAGATTTAGTCTATTTTGACCTAAGTTTTTTCCGATCAAGATCCATAAACGATTCGCAATTATTGCATTAAAGTCGATCCAAGACTTTACTCTTTAGATAATGTAGTGCGGGTGTATACCCGAACCGCATCACTCGTGTATGGTCCGAGTCCAATGGACACCGCCCATTTTGCCAACCCTATCAGCCTAGCCCAATCTCTAATATATATATAAATATATATATTTTTTAAACCAGCTCAATTTTATCTTGGACTACGCGTGTGTGTGTGTTAAAAGTTTTTATTTATTTTTATGTTAAAAGCTATTTTGATAGTTTTTTGTTATCGTTTGGCAAAACAAAAGAAGTGTTTTTTTAATATTAAAAAATCTATTTATATGTTTTGGGATAAGCCCAAAATTTGAGCTTCTTCAAATAAGTTATTTTTGAGCTTTTTTGAAAGAGACTCAACTACATTCCATGAATTTTATATATTTCAACATATACCCTTCTATTACAAATGCTTTGTTAATGTCTATTTTTATACTTTTTAACAACAAAAGATTTTTTTGAGAAATTTTTCCAAACAATCTACTAACTTAAAAACATTTTTATAAATACGAATTTTTATTAAAAGCCAACTTCAATAAAAGCTCTGCCCGTAAAAAAAATCCACTCCAGGAGTATACTTGAAAACCCATACCAATTTCCAAACGAACTCACTTCCAAGTTCCTATCCATCTCGTTTAGACAAATCTAACGGCTGTCCTTTACCCCTCAAATCCAGCCCAATTTCACCTTTCACCGCCACGAGGTCCACGACTCTTCTCTCTTTTCTCTTCTTCTTAGCTGCGAACACAAACACACTAGAACAGAATGCAACACTGATTTATATCAATCAATCAGTGTCATGTCTTTCATTTTTAGCATTTCAATTCAAGTGAGATGGTAAATCACAGAGGAAGCTCTTATCATACCAGAGGTTTTTCAAGAAGCCCTTCCTTCTTCACTATCATCACTTTCTGCATTATCCTCCTCTCTTCCTGTTCCATTTTCATCTTTCTTGTTAGCACAAGAAACGTATCCGATGATGATGATCACCAAAAGGATCGCTTAGTGGAGCATTTCAATTCTCACTCTCAGTCTCAATCTCAATCTAACTTTCAATCTGGGTCCCAATCTTTGCCGGTAAAGATTCTGTTTTTATTACTTTTTACTGTTTTTGATTGTGTGTAGTCGTGGTTTGGCCTGAAAATGTAGATTTTCTGCTTTGATTGTTTTGTTTTCTTGGTGGGGTTTGTATTTTTTGTTGTCATGAGTAGTCTGTGTTCTTGGGAAGTGGGTTATTGTATTTACTTTTAGTTGTTTATTGGGTGGAGATGTTGGAACATGAATTTGTGAGAAAAAAAAAAATTCAGATAATTCGGATGCTTGTATACACATAAATGTATTGAAGCTCATCTAGTTGGAAAAGGTTCTTTTTGATTGAATTAAGGTTTTTTTTTTTTTTTTTTTTTTTTTTTTTGATTGAATTAAGTTGAAAGGTGACACACTTACTGTGATTTGCATGACTACTACTTCAGAAAAGTGGGAGTTCGGTGTTGGACACAAGTTGAGTATGAATGAAGCTTATCTGATGTTTTACTTGTTCATGGCACTTGATGTGGTTTGAAAGTGCTAAACTAATTAAAATTTTGAAATTACAAAGTGTTAATGTGAAATCATTGCTTGGTGCACCCTTTTGGGCACCTCTTGGGGAGCATTCATTCCAACAAAGTAGTGTATGCTGCATTTTGCGAATTTCAACACCGATTGGAACATTTGCATGTTAGTGTGGTGGTACATTTGTGCTAAATCGAATTTTTTGTGAATTTCATTTGGCTGTCTCAATGTTTTAACAATTTGAAAACACCCTCTTCTTCCAAAAATAACCTTATGTGTCCTTAGTTATCACTATGCATAATCGGCCCCTAGAGACCCAATCAAAGCTTTAAAACGTTAAAAAGTCTTGTAGGTCAACAGACTTGCATGTATATTCAATACTGAAGTACAAAACAAACAAAGTTAATTTTCAGAAAGCTTGCATCTATGTGATCTATCACAGTATTCTGTTTAATGCGTATTGTATGTTTTATTGCAATGGTAACCATGGCCCTGTACTTACAAGTAAAAGATGTTAATTACTGAGTTTTCCTCCTGGAACAAAGAAATTGAAATCACAGAAGCATTTCTTTTATTAGGTTACAAGCAATTTCTTATACCTTTTTCTTTTTTATTTCCACTTTTCAATATAATTTATGTTTTCAGTATTCTTCATAAGCTTAGGAACACTATCATTTACAAAATCTGGTCAAGGAATAATGATGCCGTGTCTTTAAAGGGTAACATGTTGCTCTGCTTCCAATTTTGCAGGTGCCAGATGAACAACTGTGGGATGCTCCGTTTAGCTATGGTTTACATCCCTGCGTCAAACCCACTTCTAAATACAAAGGTTAAAGCTACATGCATCCATTTCTGCTACTTATTTTGCAATTGGGTCCCTCTTTTTCCTTGAAAATCTGCGGAATTGAATCTAATTGCTTGTCTGTTGGAGCCCCAACTTCCTTTGATTATGCTTGATCACATTCTATCTTCTTTCCCATTATTATATGACTATATGTTTTATACTTTAATGTTATATCAAGTTTACTTTAGTTTAGTAATGCAATTGTTTGTAGCCTTAAGAGCATATTGTTGTGTCTTATTAATCAAGTTTTTTACTCAGGTCTGTTATCTATCTCCTTTATCTTTCTCAAACAAACATAAACGCAATCCCACCTACCCAAAATCTTTATTTCTCTTTTTTCTTCTCTCTTGCTCTCTCTCCATATTTTTTATCCTCTAAATTTTGCTTAGTGATAACAGCTGCCAAAGGGTCTGATCGCTATATCACTGTAAGAAGCAATGGAGGATTGAATCAGATGCGCACTGGTGTAAGTAAACTTCTGTTAGAGATTGCCTGAAGTATATATTTTAATTTTATTCAGAATATATGTTCATCATAATTTTTGCTTACATATACAACGAAAAGAATGCCAACCATGTTAAGATAGCTCTTTCTGATGGGACATTGAATCTCAGTGGACATATAATAGATAATCTTCATTCCCGTCTTATCTAGATAATTCTTACAATAGGATCCATGATTAATTTTTACCGTCAAGTTTTATTATTTTATTTTTTATTTTGCTTAGTTCCCCCCTTCATCTGTTATTGAAAGTTCGGTATTATGCTATTCTCATAGATATCAGACATGGTGGCTGTGGCATACATAATGAATGCAACCTTAGTCATTCCTCAACTGGATAAACGTTCATTCTGGCAAGACTCAAGGTTTTCTGATGTAGCCCTTTCTCATGTTGAAACTATTCTAACTTATTAAGCTCCCACATTTTATTTTATTTTTCTTAATAAAAGTTCTCATTTTTTTATTATATGAACAGCACATTTTCTGATATTTTTGATGAGCTCCATTTCATCACATCACTACAAGGAGACTTGAGAATTGTCGGAGAGCTACCTAAGGAATTGGAGTCTGTCCCCCGGGCTCGGAAACACTTCACTTCCTGGTCTGCCATGGGTTACTATGAAGAGATGACAGAGTCATTGAAGGACTATCAGGTATGGAAATATTTTGCGATCACCTTTCTAGTTTGAAAAAACTGCGTTTTGGTTATAAAGTGAGCCATATTTACATACCCCCCCCCCCCAAAAAAAAAAAAAAAAAAAAAAAAGTGAGAGCCATATTTTGTATGAAACTATGAAAGTTTTCGTAACTGAGCTATTTGTTCATGTTCTTTGTAACTTATCTAGTTTTACTGATGTCCAGCAATGTATCTCATTTGACATAACAGAACTACTTTAGATGTTAAGAGTGTGAAAAGGAATTATTAATTTGATATGGCATATGAGGCAAAGTTGAATGGATGATTCTTGGTATAAAAAACTATTAATTATTTGGATCGTGTTTAGTGCTGTCTAAACTGTGTCTCTGAGAGGATAGTCGCTCTTTAATAAATAAGGCTCCACCACACCAACTTGGAAGGGATTTAATTTAGTTTGTTTGTTGTGCATGAAGTGGGCTGGGACGGGGTGTATACTAAAGTTAAAATATATATATATATACATATATATTAAGCACCATCTAATTATTATTATTTTTTAAACCGTTTAATTTTAAGTTTGGATTCAAACCCCAAGTTTATAAAAGTGTGTGTTTCTGTGTTTATATGAGTTAAATTACTGGTTACCATAATCTTTAAAGCCCTAGGTCTTGATTTGGGGTTGAGCCAGATTGCAAAGGCTTGGGTGTGTTAAAAATTTAGGTTGTCTTCCTCAAAGGTGTATTAGTCAAATGTGGAAGTTCTTGCCCAAGCACGCCTTTAGCTATTTTCATGGTTTCATTTTCAAGGAGTAGAAGCAATGAGTATAATATTTTTTTTTTTTTTTAGAATTAAGCATTTAACAATGACTATGTTAAATCATTGATTGTCTATATTTCTTGCAGTCAAACCAATTTTTTCTTTTAGTGTTTAAAAAGTGAAGTAATAAAGATGGTTTGAAATGGACCCAATATAGAATTTCAATAACAATTTCCTAGAGACTTCTTTCCTGCATATCTTTTCTTTTTTACTGTTTTTTCCTTTTTCTTAATTTTTTTTTTTAAATTTGGAAAAGAAATACTTTTATTAAGATAAAAGCAGAATGCAAGATTATGGATGGACCAGGGGTCCCTGAAAGCAAATTAGCAAAAACAGAACTGCTCAACTGCACAGACGAACCTGTAGCTGCCTATTGCTGCACAATTGATGAAATAGTTGTATATCAAGAATGAAAGTCGTCTGGGGAGAGAAATATACTAAGTTTCTCTTTGAATGAAAAGAATTGAAACAAAAATATGTTGTTTTCTTTATTTCAACCATATAACAATTTTGGATTTTTGCTATCTGGAACTTTTTTTTCAGCTTAACTACTTTTAACAGTCTATTCTATACAGGGATGCGAGGTTCACTATTAGTACTTCTTTTAATTGTTTAAAAGGTTAAATTTATAGAATTTCTTTAGATACAAATACTTAAGACCTAGAAGGCTTATGTTATGCCTTCTGCTTTCATCTTTTACACTGCTTGATATTGAATAAACCTTGTGCTTATATGAGTCTGACTGTCAGTTATTATCCCTTCTTTTATTGGTGAAAATGTTTTGACTCAAGGATGACTTATGTAGTCAACTTTTGCAGGTGATTCATGTTGCGAAATCAGATTCACGACTTGCAAACAATGGTCTGCCTCTTGATATACAGCGTTTGAGATGTCGTACTCTATATCATGCTCTCCGTTTCTCACCGCCAATTGAAATTCTAGGAAAGGTTTGAATTGCTATCCCTTGTTATTAATATCTTTTCCATCTTAATCCAGATTTAAAAGTATTGGTTTTTACATCTAACAGTTTGAACCTACTTTCTTTCAAAAAAAAAAAAAAAAAAAAAAAAAAATCCAGTTTGGACCTACTAAACTTGACTTTGGCTTTACCATGTGAATTTAAAATAAAAAGTTGAGGTCAAGTTTAGTTTGAAAATCAAAGAAACAAATTAATTTCTATTGTTAAGTGATGTTTTTCTATTAGTCAAATTAATTTTAATATAACTTAAGGGACTTGAGTTATCTATTGATTGGAAAAATTGTGTAAAAGATGAAGAAACTTAAAGTGTTACCTTAAATTGTTTAGTGCATTGCGTTACTCTTTCAATCCTTACTCGAAGACAGCAGCAGAGGACCAGAGGTCAATATGCAGCAATAAGTCAATCACTGTTCCTTCCGTCCTTTTTCCCTCTATCTCTTGCAAATGCTCTTTTGTCAACTGGACAACAAAGGAAGAGCATATAGTCTGCATTGGTTTTTTGGATTTGGAAATTAACCTGATACAAGTATAATTCATTTTCAGTTTCCTAATGCAACATGCATTTCCTTTGACTATTAGGCCGATGCTACATTTCTAGTGGCAAAATCCCCATCAGCCAAAATGGTACTGCCATGTACTACTGGAGAATACTACATCACCACCATGAGATTTGATATATTTTCTAATAATTGTCTAATTATTTCGTAAGAATACTTCTATCCAGCTTAGCAATAGAGAATACCAAAATGGTTTAGGGTGGAAAAATTACGGATGAAAGAAACCATGTAAATTAACATTAACCAGTTCCTTATATTATGCTAGCACACGATGTACATTATCCCATATATTTCTTTTAGTATCGATGCATTTAAGAGGTCTCCTATGGGGCTTCCTGTTAAATTAGGTTCTGAGCATGCATGACGCTGACACCACAGAAGCTGGTGGAGCGGCTAAGGTCACGTGGCGGAAGATACATTGCTCTTCATCTGAGATATGAGAAAGACATGCTGTCTTTCACTGGTTGTACTTTCGGTCTGACTGACGCCAAATCAGAAGAGCTGAGAATAATGAGGTGAGAATATCTTAATGTTGTGAATGCATGTTTCTGTGTGCATGTGTCCAAGTGCATGGATGGAAACATACACCATAAACATTTACATATCAGATTGATAGGTTTTCTTTTGCCTCTACCTGATATTATAGGTTTAAATTCTCCATAAGACTGATAATTATGACAGAAATACAGCATCAAATCAGAACATTTAGTATCTTTTAGATTAGGGAGAATTGCTAATACCCCTTGAGGTTTGACCCTTATTCAAAAACAACTTTCTAGTTTCGGATTAAATGAAACCCTCCTTGCTGGGGTTTTTCACTTTTTTGTCTTTTTGGTACACAGCTATGGGGATGTTATATAAATTTTTTGAAACTATACGGTTCATTGTGATTTACAACATGGGGTTTTCATCTAAATTTGAAAGTAGGGAATTGTTTTTGAAAAGGGTTCAAAACTCGGGGGTTTTTTTGGGATTCTCCTTTAAATTATGTATTTGTTGTCAACCATTGATTTTCAATTTTTTTTTGGTAAAACTTGCAATAAATTCTGAAAGTTTGATCTTCTTTTTGGATATTGTCAAGGCAGTGGAACTTTCTTTTAATCCAATCTGCTCACGCATTTATATTTAGAATTAAAAAAAAGAAAAGAATCATTAGATTTCAAATTCTAGTGCTAAAATTACAAACTTGTGTCAAATGTCAATTCATCAATTATAGTTGAGAATGTGATTTATTCTACCCCTCCTATTCTGAAGCAAGCATTTTTCAGGCGGTGTTGGTATAATCATGTGGGTCACTAACCGATAATTCTTGCTTATTTTATTGTCTTTTTAGGGAGAACACGAACCACTGGAAGGTTAAAAAGATAAACTCAACAGAACAGAGAATTGGAGGTCTTTGTCCACTAACTCCCAAGGAGGTGGGGATATTTCTTCAAGCTCTTGGTTATCCTCCTTCAACATTGATATATATTGCTGCTGGAGAAATCTATGGTGGTAATACTCATCTTTCAGAGCTCATGTCCCGCTTCCCAAATTTAGTTTCCAAGGTATTTTAATCATTTTGCAGCTTAATGTTGTATTGGAATTATAGTTTAAGAGCATTGGTTCATTGACAAACTGATGTTGGACTTTACAGGAGACTTTGGCAACCAAAGACGAGTTAAAAGCATTTGCTAGACATGCATCCCAAACTGCAGCACTTGATTACATAATTTCTGTAGAGAGTGACGTGTTTGTCCCATCATATTCGGGTAACATGGCAAGAGCGGTTGAGGGGCATCGCCGATTCTTAGGTCATCGCAAGACAATCACTCCAGACAGGTATTAAACCATTCAAGAATAAACGTTATTGAGTTTGAGTTGCTCAAGAGCTGACCAATTAGACATATTCCTTGATTAATCTGATTTTTTACCTTTTTCAGAAAAGGACTTGTTAAACTTTTTGATAAGATGGAAATTGGAAAGCTTAGAGAAGGGTCCTCATTATCATCTCTCGTGCAGAAGATGCACAAAAGCTGGTAATTTATTAGTTGCCGACTTTTCTGTAATTTTTTTAAAAAGAAATAAGCAATTCCATACCCTCTATGAACCACTCCACAGAATCAAATAATTGAACAAGTTAAGGCTCTGTCTTGTTTTACTCGATGGTACAGGCAAGGGGCGCCGAGAAAAAGGAGAGTTGCTTTACCAGGACTTAAAGGTAAAGCACGACTTAGGACTGAAGAATCTTTCTACGAAAATCCATACCCCGAATGTATATGTAGTTCGAAAGCAGAGTATGAAATGTGATGAAGTCGTGGCTCGTTATGCAGTCTGAATCCGCAGTTTTCTGCATCAGAGATTCCTTTTTGGAGTATACAAATGGTGATATCTGTTAGCAAGAAGCTCTGGAGGATGCCTAAACATGAAGCCATGGCCACTATACTGGCAGATAATCCTTATTTCTGTGGTTTTCTTGCCGATCTTAAGTCATTATTTTGATCATTTTATTAGTTAAATTGTTTTGTAAAATACTTTTTGGTTTTTCCTTTCGATTAGCTATCAGATTGTTTTAGATGTCAATAGTTGTACGATGAAATTGTAGAATTGAGACAGTTTTATATAACCAGCTCATTTTTATTGAAAATATTTCTGCATTCCACTCAACTTCTATAATTAACTATGGGTGCCATGATAAATACACCCATATTTTAATGAGAGTTTCTCTTTACAATCTAATGTTTTTTTTTTTTTTTTTCACACTTTATTTCTAAAGACACTCCATTTTAAAAATTTAATTTAAAAAAAATTCTAAAAATGCTACATTGTTTCCAAAATTATCTTTTTTATCTTTTAGCACTCATATTCTAAAGAGTAAAGACACTATTTAAAAAAAAAAAAAAAAAAATTTAAAGACATTCGATTTTATTTTAATATTACCCATTTTGAATACTTCTATTTATAAAATTTGAAACAGGAAATGGAAAAAAGATGGGATGCAATAAAATAAAATAAAATAGAAAATAAAACTAAATAAAAGTAGGGAGATTAAAAGAATAAGAAAACTGCTTTGGAGATCAATATGTGAAAATAGGAAAACATTATTTTTTTTTTCTTTTTTGAATTTTTAATTGAGTAAAAAAAAAATTATATCGAGTAAAAAATAATTTAAAAAATATTTTTCTAGATAAATAAATATTTTCTAACGTTGGTGATGATTGAACGAACGTAAGTGGTACTTGAAAAAAAAAATATATATTGATTATTTTGATGGAGGGTTTAATGGTGTGTGAGAAAAAAAAAATTATTTTGAGAAGAATAAGAAGACCTGATTATTTTGGTGGTGTGTGAGAAAAAAATTATTTTGAGAAGATAGGGTTTGTAAAACAAGAAAAAAAAAGTGGGGAAAAAAAAAAACTAAAGATAGAAAAAAACTTGTTTTCTAAAAAAAATTGTTTGAAGTGTCTTTAGAACTTTTTTGTCTTGTTTAGTAATTTTAATTCAGGTTAAAATTGTAATGGAATGTAAATAGATAATTAATGGATTGTCAATAGTATTTCTCATTTTAATAAAAATTTTAATTATAAAAACATCCCAATAGAAATTTACCGATAAGGATAAATTAGTTTAGTTTAAAATAAACCAAATACTATATACACCCATATTTTAGACTATATCTCTTTATTAAAAATATATAAAATAATAAAAATAAAAAATAAAAAAATAAAAACCTTATGATAAATCCTAACTTATGATAAACCCTAATTTAGAAATAATTAGCACTAGGTCATATCCTGAGCTTTTCTTATTGAATAGCATAATACGTAAGAGATGATCCAATAGATATATATATATATATATATATGAATATCTTGATATTTTTAAAGGTGATGCCGAGAAGAATTTTTTGTTTGTTTAAAATTGATATGAACTTTTTGAATATATATATATATATATATTTTTATCTAAGACATAGAAGATTTTTTTTTTTTTTTTTTTTTTTTTTTTTTTTTTTGAAGAGAACTTCGTTTCTTCATTGTGCTTACCGATCAATTCTCATGCATTTACAATATCAAGCCTTGCATTATATAAAGAGATTAATTTTGTTTTTATTTATGTTTTTGAGCTTGGAGAACTTTAAGAATCTATCATTTATAAAATTATGTGTGTTAATAACTTATGAGGGTTTATAAATAAAATGTATTAAAATGAATACATTCATTTAAATAAGGGTATTATTGACATTAAGATGAGTGTCTATGATTTAATTTTAAATTTTAGACATGTATATACTTATAAATATGTGTATACTTATTATATTTATGAGTGCCAATATCCACACCCATTAATAAATCTCAAACATTATGTTACTGGTCGAGATATTTAATTCCCATAATAATATGCTTCATTTAATTCTATTTTGTTTTTGAAAATATGGGATCTCTTTATCATTTGTCAATATCTCAATTAGTTTGTGTTATGCCATAAAATTAACCGGGTAAAAACTCCAAGCATAACGATAGGTAAAATTTCAGTTACGAAAATGGATGTATGTTATGGAGCTATAATACACGAAACTGAAGAAGCATGGCGAACACATGTGGAAGTAGGAGTTGGCTCTGATACAAAAGTGGTTTATAATTATATCATACAAACCAACCTAGATAGCCAAAGCCATAGCCAAAGTAGGTAACAGCTTGTGTAGCAACCAGAAGCAAACGTTGTTCAATTGCCAATATGTATTTTTTTTATATATATATTTATTATATTATATTATATATATATATATTAATATTATAATTATATCATATTAATTTTAATAAATAAATTTTTTTTTTCAAAATACTAATAATAAAAAATTCATTTAAAATATATAAAAATTAAAATTTTTATTAATATATATTATTTTAAATAGTATAATAAAATAAAATTATTGAATTTTAAAATTTATAAACAAGTTCAACGTTGGTTAAACGAGTTTAAGTTCCCTTCAATGTTAAACTTTTTCAATGAACAAGTTAACAAAATCTTAATGAACAAATTCATCATAGATTGAACGAGTTTAATGTTCATTTAAATGTTAAACCAGTTTAGTGAACAAGTCATCATAAGAACAAGTCAACGTAAGATTTCATAAAGGGCTAACTACCCTGGTGGCCATCGACTTTTGCCACCACTATCAAATGGCCACCAGATGGGGAAATGGATGGAAAGTGGTCATTTTTGGCAAACATTGTTACACTAATGGTCATTCCATTCAATTCCATCTATTTCCATCCAATTTCATCAATAAGTGGCATTTTGGTAAATATAAGGATGACATTAATTTATTTTAAATATTTTTTGGAAATCAATTTTTTCTTTTGTTTTTGAAACAAATAATTATATTTAGTGTATATATATATACATATATATCTTTTCAAATTATCTCAAATATATATTTTTGAATTTTTAGATTTTGTAACCTTAATCTTCTCAAAAAAGAATATATATATATATATATATTTATTTATTTATTTTCAACTTATCTCAAATATGTTTTTTAAAATTTTCAAATTTTGTAGCCTTAATCTTCTCAAAAAATAATATATATATATATATATATTTCTTTTCAACTTATCTCAAATATGTTTTTTAGAATTTTTAGATTTTGTAGCCTTAATCTTTTCAAAAAAGAAATATATATATATATGTTTGAGATATGCTATATGTATATGTATATACACACTAAATATAATTATTTATTTCAAAAAACAAAAGAAAAAATTGATTTTCAAAAAACATATAAAATAAATTAATGTCATCCCTTATTTTCTAAAATGTCATTCAATGGATGGAATTTAATGGAAATTGATGGAATGACCATTAATGTAACAATTTTTATCAAAAATAGTCATTTTCCATCCAATTCCTCATTTGGTGGCCATTTTGATAGTGGTGGCATGGATGGAAGTGGATGGAAGTGTATGGAATTGGATGGAATGACCATTAGTGTAACAATGTTTGCCAAAAATGACCACTTTCCATCCATTTCCCTATCTAGTGGCCATTTTGATAGTGGTGACAAAAGTTGATGGCCACCAGGATAATTACACTTTTCATGAACGAGCACGAAAACGCATGCAACCGCCCGCACGCACACGCACACGCACACGCACACTTACATACTGATTGTCAAGTTCTAAAAATTGCATATCTTTAAGAATACAAAATAACTTAACATGATATTAATTTTCATAAGAAAAATGGTATTTTAATAAATAAATAAAAGAGTTAACGTAGATGGATGAGCTTGGAGATTGGGCAAATGACTCTTAGGTCAGTGACTCGAATCCTACCAATGGCGAAAGTTTTTACAATTATACGGTCCCGAATTAATATATATTGTTTAAAAAAAAAAAAAAAAGAGTTAACATGCATTCAAATTTCAAATATGATAGAAAGTAAGATAGAAAGAAAAAAAAAAAAAAAAACTATAAAATGTTGAACAAAATGAAGACAAATATGAAAATTTAAGTTTATTTATATTGTATAATTAAATATACAAATATACAATATATATTTTTAAATTACTAATTTTTTATTTGAAAATTTTCAAGTGAAGCACGTGCCCCACTTGGTCTTTAGCTAAGTCCGCCACTGCCCACACAGCAAGCCATGGATCATGGATGTCCTTACAGTACAAAAATATATAATAGGGGTCATGTGAAATGTCTTAAATACCCATCGTTATCATTTCTCTACTTCCCTTACCGTGCTATGTAAGTGAGTCTCTTATCAATAAATTTATACTCTATAATGTATTTATTATATAATATTTAAGTGAGATTAATAAAACTGTTTTTAGAATTAACACAATGCCTAAAATGATGTATAAAATTGTTTTTTGACATGAAATGTTCTAACCAGTAATAAAATGTCCAAAACAACTCTTAGCTATAAAGAAGTCAAAAATTGCAACAAGAAGTTTCCATTTATGGTGGTTATGCATCTTGTGATTAAGACGGTATTTGGAATAAATAAATAAGAAAAAATTGAGAATTTCTAATAAGAGTTTCAAAGACACATTAATGAAGAGAATTAAAGGAGTAGGATTGTTGTTGGATAGCATTATGTAGGCAATGGTGTCAAACTCTTTCCCCATCAAAACTGCTTTAAAAAAAACGGCACGCTTTTTTGTCTTGAGACTAGTGGTGTCAAAATGTGATGGGTCTGATAAGCCCGGCACGACTCGTCTATTTCGCGGGCCAGGCTAGGCACGGCCTACATTAGGAGTGGGCATCCAAACCGCCAAACCGTCAAACCAATCAACCCGCTCAAACCAAACCAATTTAAGCAGGTTGGTTTAGTTTTGTTAAATAAAATAAACCGATTTGATTGCTTTTGAGCAATCAAATTGGTTTGGGTTGGTTTGTGGGTTGCGTTTTATCAAACCGTATAACCCAACCCAAACCATTACATACTTGTATATTATTATTATTATTATTATTATTACTACTTAAATTACTAGAGAAAACAAATAAACACTAAAATTAATCTAGTGTAACAAGAAGTGAACTTCGAAACTTCAAAGCGGTTGCTTCAACGGTGGTAGATATTATTAATTTAGAAGCTTAAACGATTTAGTTTTATTTTATAAGTTTTGGGCGTTTTACACTTGAGTTTTTTTTTTTTTTAAATGATTATCGTTCTGCACTTAAGTTAAAGTTAGTATTATAAATTAGTATTATTATTTATCTTATTGACAATTGATTTAACTACTTATATTGATAATTTGATATTATTAAATTTATCCAAATAAAAAATAATGTAATTATTTATTTAAACCGTTAAACCAAACCGATTTTTATTGGTTTGGATTGGTTTGGTTTTATCTTATAAATGGTTTGGTTTGGGTTATAAAAAATTAAACCGATTTTATAATAGTTTGGTTTGGGTATAGTCAAACCCAACCCAAACCAACCCATGCCCACCCCTAGCCTCCATACCTGGCACGAGCCGGGTATAGAACTTGAGCTTGGCGTGTTGGCCAGGTTCATAGGCCGACCGTTTAGTTTTTTTTATTTTTTTTTATTTATTTTTTTTATTTATTTATTTTTTTTACTGTTGAAGGGTTGCCAATTTTTTATTGTTTTTTTTTTAAAAAAAAAAATAAAAAAATTGACTATTGCAATCTCTTCTATTTTATATTTTTACCCACATTTCAAATTTTTCTATAAATACCACCACCCATTTCAATTTCCATACACTTTCTCTCAATCTCTATTCTCTCATTCTCTACATTCTCCAACTCTCCATTACTCTATCGGTCTATCTAATCTTTATTTCTCTACACCATTTCATATTTTAATAATTCCATTCTTACTCTTTCTCTCTACTCTCACTCTCTCTCTATTCTCTACACAACTAATCTACTAATCTACTATTCTAAATTTCTATTAATATATTACTAATATTATTCTCTAATCTCTCCACCAAAGCTCAAAGGTATGCTTTTCCTTTAAATGTTATTAATTAATTTTATGTTTTAGTTTTTAAATTTTATATTAATACTTAATATATTTATGTTTAGTTATTAATTTTGATATTTATTCTTATGTTTGATGTATATTTTATATTTATGGCTTTATGCTTAGTGTATTTATGAGTTAATAATTTTATGCTTTGTTATAAATTTTAATATTTAATCTTAGAATCTTAGATTTTAGTAAATTTATCATTTTATGAATTTATGTCTAGTAATTAATTTTAATATTTGTATATTTTAATTTATGCTTAGTAATCTTAGTATATTTTGTTTAGTTAGTAAATTCATGATTTTTATGTTTAGTAATATATTTAAATATTTTTATGATATTTATGATTTTATGTTTAGTAATTAATTTTAATATATTTATAGTTAGTATATTTATTATTAAATGTTTAGTAATAAAACGGGGTCCTTCGGCCCGGCACAAATGAGCCGTGCCGACCCACATTGCTACCACTACTTGAGACCATAAAGTCTACGATATAGTTTTCCACGCCCTATGTTAATAGAACTATAGAAGAGGCATACAAATTGTTACACTATTTGACTTTCAATTTACTATTTAATGGTCCTTTCAATTTGTTATTACCTCAAATCATATCAAAGAAATTTATTTACTTGAAATTTCAATTTGGAAAAAGTAAGTCAATATGAGAGTAAAAAGGACTAGTGATTTGGAAGCGTATCTTTTCCAGTCATGTCTTCAAGAGTACATACATGAAAAAACTATGTTTAGACTTAAGAGGTCTTTTGTTTTTTTCACTTAAAAACTTAATGGATCTTAATTATAATTATTAAGTTGTTTTGTTTGTTTTTTTAAGTGGTTAAACAACTTAAAAATACCAAAAAAAAAAAAAACTTAAAATAAAAAGTAAAAAATCCTCACTTTTCACTTAATTGCAAATCACTGAATTGCATTAAATGCAATCCAAAATCTTTTCTTCCGATACTATCATCCATATATAACATATTTCCAATTCCATCATAATTATATATGGTATAGTAATCTTTATTTTAATATATACCTTATTTTAAATAGCTTTAAAAATAAAAATGAACCATAATCACATCTCATATTGGTGTTTAATATCAATACTTTATTATATATATATATGGGCTGTGCTACATATAATCGGGATTCGCGGTATCGGCGCGGCCCCGTAGTGCAAAAAAATGAAAAAACATGTGGGACCCGCGTAATAAATACATGGGGTCCGCGTATTTTTTTTCTTTTTTGCACTACGGGGTCGCGGCTTGCACATATATTTACTCTATATATATAGAGAGAGTGTTTTGTGTGAGTTTTCCGACTATCTCTTTTATTTTTTGAAATTTTTTTTTTCTTTTCTTAGTAAAAATGAAGTTTGTTTGTAATGGAAGAGGAAGATCATGATCATATGTGTTTATATATAATTATTATTTTTGGATTGTTTTTATTCTATACCAGTGTGCAACCCATGCGACGCATGTGTTTTGTTAAAAAAATATTTGAGATATTTTATGGATTAAATTTTATCAAAAATATTAAATAAAATAAAATTGATTTTTTTAATAAGATGCTCAATCATTAGATCTATTATTTGAGTTCTTACGGAATCGTATAGTACTTTTGCATTATTGATCATAAGTTCTTAGGAGTTTGGTTAATTCTAAATTAAATATTTTTAAAAGTAATAAAGTTATTACTTTTCATTATGGCCAATATGGGATTATGGGTATAGGCAAATCTCATATTGTCAAATCAATAGTAAACCTAATATACATCACTTCTCTCTATTTTTCAGAAGCTTAAATGCAAACATACACTATGATCTTTATAAATAAATAATTATAATTAGTTTTATATCAAACACCCTATCGAATTATTCTACAAATTCTGAAAACAAAAAAAAAAAAAAAAATTTAAACCTATTATTTATAGATTTTAGAGGTAATACAGTGAATTTTTTTTTTTTTTTTAATGCAAAATGAATTTAATGAATATGTGTAAATTTACTGACTTAATGACTTTAAAATTTAGTATATGGATCAAATTTAGTTTCAATATTTGAATTTCATTTAACATGATAGGATTAAGTTTATACATGAATCTACTGTGCGGACATTATAAAATATAAATCGAATATCATGGAGTTTTTCCTATGAAAAATTTGTTTTTTAATTTATGAAGAAAAATATTTGGATTAGTATAATACAAAAATAATCTTAAATCGACAGTAATATAGTTGTCACTTTCTACTATGATCACTACGGTCATAGGAAAATTTATTGTTGTCAATTAACTTTATGATATTCCTTCTTCACATCATCATCTACCTCATGAAGAACAAATTAAACACATGTATCACTACAAGAAATTCAGTCTTTCCAGACAAACCAATTTCGTAGGGAAAGGTCAAAATTCGTCTGGAAAGGCCTTACGCGATGAAAAAATTTCGTCGGCAGCTTCGTCGGGAGATCATGGTCGAGCAAGGTTTTAGCCGACGAAATTTTGAGTTTCGTCGGCTAAAACATCTTTAGGCGACGAATTTATTCGTCGGCGATTCGTCGGCAAAAACATCTTTAGGCGACGAATTTATTCGACGTCCAGCCTAGGGGTGGGCATCAACCCGCCAACCCAACCCAACCCGACCAACCCGACCCAACCCGACTAGATTGGGTTGGGTTGCTTTTAAGATTGGGTTGGGTTGGGTTAATAAAATATAACCCAACCCAACCCGACAACCCGACATAATTAATAAAAATAAATTAAATAACTTTATTTATGATTATATTTATTATGAAATCTCATATTTTAAAATATTTAAAAATTTTACTCATGCACCATTTATAATATTATAAATGACAAATATAAATACATAATTTTAAATATTTTATACAATAATATATAATACATTTATTAAAAATATGCAATTATATTGTCTTCATCTTTTATATTAATTGGCCACATCCTTGATTGTACTTTAAAATATATTTTTTTTTCTTAGGAATCGATTAATAATTTGGTAGAAAAAAGTCTAATAATTATATAGAAGCTCAAACTATTATGTTGATTGAAATAAATAATAGATTATCCAACCACGAGATATTCGACATAGTGATTATAATTGTAAAATGAATGAGAGGCTTAGATGGAGATTTTCCAAGTTGGATAAATTGTTATATTTTTATTTTTTTTAATTATGCAATAGTATTATATGTTGTGATTTGGTTTTAATGTCTTTAAGAAATCTAAACTCTATGTAATATTATATTAGGGTGAAAAAATTATTTTAATTTTAATTTTCATATAACAAAATTTGAATTCGAATATATTTTTTCTAATAGGCTTAAAAGCCCAACCCGATCAACCCAACCCAACCCAACCCGACAAATATTGGGTCGGGTTGGGTTGGGTTAAAATTTACGTTGGGTTGGATTGGGTTGAAAATTTTTCAACCCAACCCAACCCAACCCGAAAACGCCCACCCCTAGTCCAGCCACCACACCGTCGACCGCCGTCGACCCAACCGACCATCGACCGTCATCCGGCCTCCTCACCGTCGACTGCCGCCCATTGAGACCACCGCCAGCCGACCCTTGATAATATTTACAATTAATTGTCGTTATGAGGAATCGAACTTGCAACCTCATATCAAAGTGGTAAGCCTTTACCGCTGGACTACAACACTTTATCTGTTATCATTTGCATTATAGTTATATATAATCTATATGAGTTGTCAAAAATTTAAGAAAAAAAAAAAAACTTGTTAGATAAATTTAAATTTATTCAACTAATCAAAAATCTAATTTGAATGACAAACATATATTGAAAAATCTAATTTTTTTTTTTTGGGAGGGGAGGTATCTCCATCCCCAACCCCAGTTCCCCATTTTCTCTGTTTTTCCCCATTTTTCCCTGTTTCTCCATTCCCCCCGTTCCCCATTTCCCCATTTGACTAAAAATTATAAATTAACAATAAAATAAAAAAATCATTCCATATATTAATATATATATATATAATTATATAACATATTAATATAATTATTTATATATAATTATATTTATATATGTTTTAGCGAAAATGGGGAAATGAGGATGGGGGGACCTCCCCCCATCCCCATCCCCATTTCAATATAGTTTATATTTTATTTAATCAAAGTTTTATGTATCGGGTGTCCACTACTGATTAGTTTGGTGGTGGTGGATTTATCCAAAAAATTTAATTTTAATTAATTAACTTTTAATATTTTTTAGCATATATATTTTTTAATTAATTAATTAATTAATATATATTTTAATTTTAATTAACTTTTTCCCTTCAAATACAATGTTTGTTAGGAAAAAATTTCGTTAACTTTTCCCTACGAATTTTGAGTTTTGTGGGGAAAGGCTACCTTTCCCGACGAAACTCGTTTGTGGGGAAAAATTGAGAAAAACTTTGTACCCTTTCCGGACAAATTTTGAGTTTTGTGGGGAAATGTTACATTTCCCGACAAAACTCGTTTGTGGGGAAAGGTTGGGAAATTTTTTTTACCCTTTCCCGACGAATTTTGAGTTTTGTGGGGAAAGGTTACCATTCCCGACGAAACTCGTTTGTGGGGAAAGGTTGGGAAATTTTTTTACCCTTTCCCGACGAATTTTGAGTTTTGTAGAGAAATGTTACCTTTCCCGACGAAACTCACTTGTGGGGAAAGGTTGAGAAAAATTTTATACCCTTTCCAGACGAAACTCATTTCGTCGGGAAAGGTAACCTTTCCAGACAAATCTTGCTTTGTCTCCTAAAATTTAGTAAATTTTGTCTGGAAAGACTAAATTTCTTGTAGTGTATGAAAAATTATTTTCAAAATTTTTTATTCATTCATGAGCCGAGAATAGTTTTACGATAATTAAGACCTATTTAAATACTTATATTTACCAAAAATTTCAAAAATTGTATATTTGGTATTTGTTTTGAAGAAGTATATTTGGTATTTTTAGTATCCATAAACATTTATATAAAACATTGAACTTGAAAACCATTCAAAGACTTGATTAATTTAACATATTTTTTTCTTTAAAAAAATTCATCTCATATTCTTAAAGATAAATAATTCTAATAAGTTTCATAGCAAACACCCAATTAATTATTCCACAAATTATCAACCAACAAACTTTGAAACCTATTACTTATGAATTTTAGAGGTAATGTGGTGAAATAATTATTTATTATTATTTTTTTTTTTGTGGGAAAGTAAAGTGAATTCAATGATTAGATGTAATTTTATTGACTTAATGGCTTTTAAATTTAGTTTAGGGATCAAATTTAGATTAAATATTTGAATTCCATTTTATTTGATACAATTAGCACGTTAGATGTATAGTTATAAAATTTAAAAATATGTGAAAAATCTTACCATTTTTATGCATGAATCTAACCTAATTGAAGCATGCATAATTAATTTATAAATCATGCTAATACATGTGAACATAAATTAATTAATTATGGATTTTGGTTCATTGACATACATTTAAATTAAAGAAAAGTATAATGGAAGACATAGTAAAACATTTATATTTACAAAAAATTTCAAAAAATGTTTTAAACAAAAACTTTTAATAGAAAGAAAGAAAAATGTTAATATGTGCCCTTATGGTTTTTTATTTATTTTTTATTTTAATCATTACACTATTTCGGGATTAGAAGAGAGGGACATGATTCAACCTCGTCAATAAAGATGTGAGGGGATTACTCTTGAGCGTATGTTAAATTTAGAAAAAAAGTAATTTAAAAAAAAAAAAAACAACACTTATTTGATTTTGTTTTTATATATAGCGCAATATGGTAACGCTCTTTTCCACCAAGCTACATTGAGTGATGGTAATATATTCATTTTTTTTTTTAAGACACGCTAGGGAGTACATTAATAAAAATTCCAATAAGCTTGCCAAATTTTTGTTGAATCCGGAATATATTTTTCTTCTATTTAAACAATAAGTGAAAATTAAAATAAAAACAAAAATGGTAGAGACGTGTGTTTCAATTAATCCAGATCTCTCTTGATCCACAACATCAACCATTGAGTCAACAATTGCAGACAACAATTGCACATAATATAATTTTTTATTTTTGCACAGAGACAGTTAAATGATCCAACTCGTATATTGAAAGCAAATAATTTTAGTGTTTTGTTATCTGAAAAGCAAATAAAAACCAATCGAGGAAACAGAGATTCTAAGGGTCCCCTTGAATCCTTGATCATCAGTTAGCAGATGAAGAGTCCTCTTCGACCTCACCAAAAGAAAAATACAAAGTCTCCACCCAAATCTACAAAATACCAAATCAATTGAAACTTGAAGCTATGAACAGTCAAAGTTTCCGATGAGGGTGCAAAACCTCAAATAAACGATATAATTAAGCATCAAATAAGTTCCTTTTTAGGTATTACTAAAAAGATGATTTTTATTTACCAAAAGCTTCATTTTTCTGGTCTCCCAGATGATATCATTATTATCAAGTTAGTCTATTCTTAATAACGCAACCTTTTTTTAAAATTTTATTATTATTATTTTGCTCTAACCCTTGTTTGGCTGCTAAGAAAATCCAAAAAAAAAAAAAAAAAAAAAAAAAAAAAAAAAAAAAAAAAAAAAAACCCAAAATAAACTCACTCAATGACTCGATGTCAAACCTTGGTCTTCTTGAACCTTAGAAAACTACCAAGAATTAATCTTCTAAATCAGAGACTTCTCAGCATCCAAAACAAACTACTCATCGATTTTTTTCTTAAAAAAAATACTAAGCTTGAATGAAAGAACTCACAAATGGTTTCGTTCGATTCTCACATGTCTAGCTTCTTATGTACGTTGTGACTCAAGTGAAGTTGCTCAGTAATTGTTGGCCACAACAAAAGTGTTGCTGATAGTCCACCAGTAAATTTGTCAAAAGTTTGAACACATACGAATTCCAAATTAAAAAACCAACAAAGTATTATTCATATTCACACGTAACTATGTGAACTATGTGAACAATGTGCTTGAATACAATATGAAAGTATACAAACAAGGTTAAATTGCTTAAAGCGTACCTAGAGGGGAGGGGAGGGGGGGGGGGGGGGGGGGGTGTGAATAGTTTTTTTTGCCTATTTTCAATCCCTTGAACAAATTTACGTTTGTCCCTCAAGGTAGCTTTATATACAACATATAAATGGAACATTCATACATAGACAAGATATGCATATCATCATTTAGGCAATGTCTACATATAACAAGTTGTTGTATGGGGTATAATATCACTTAAATACAATATCAAAGAATACTTTGTATATCAATATTGTTCAATGTATCACAAGAGTGAACAAATATATCTATACACAAAGATAACACAATATGAAAGATTATAAATACAAAATTGATCTAAAGAGGATTGTTTTACAAATCACTCTTTACAAGTACTTATTCAAATATACACTACAAGTGAATGATGTTCAACAAATTAACACATACATATATACAAAATAAAAGAGATAGAAAAAGAGACAATGGACACAAGATTTTTAAGTGGTAAACCTCCGAAGAGGAAATATCCACGGGTTGAATCCACAACCATCGGCAAAGCAAATCCACTATATGAAAAGGACATTCACACTCAAGGCTATCAACTCTATGATATCCACCTCAAGCTATCAAATCCTAGTCTACCCTCGGGCTAGTGAATCTCTAAGCCTACTCCTTATCCAAGGTGTGTCTTACACCTTTAGAAAGCAACTTTCTATCCAAGGCTCTTAAGCCTCTAGGAAGATTCCTTTGCTTAACAATCTAGATCACTAGGATCATAGTCAAGCTACCTTAGCTCAACTATCCAGAGTACACAACTCCTTGTTAAGACTTTCGCTTGGCTATCCAGAACTCATTCCTAGCCAAGTCTTCTAGCTCAATATAAAGCTTCACTCACTTTGAAAAAGACTTCAACCTTTCCTCAAGACAAATGATCTAAGTGATGCAAATTATGCAAATCACAATCAACACAATATAGAACATGTGATCAATATATTCTATGGAACAACTAGACCTAAACATGTGAGAACACAAGAATAAAAGTCTAGATGCAAAAACATGAATTAAACCTAGAGCATGTGAAAACACCTAACACAAAAGCTCATAGTTCCATTCACACAAATAACACTTGAATATATTATAATCATGAAACACAAATTCAAGATGCTATAAACATATAAATAAATGCTAGAAACATAAAATGTATTCAATAAGTATTCTGGCCAAAGATATAGAGCATGGATATATTGATAAATCAATTCAATCCTAGATGTCTCTAAAAACACTTACAAGAGCTTTAATCCTAGATTTCATCAATCAAAGGATCAAAATATATTTCAAAGATTATCAATCATAAAATGATTCAATCAAGTCTCAAATAATCTTAGATGTCAATCTAATCACAATACAACTCTCAAACATGTGAAAATCATAAAATCAAAAATTCTAGTTCACATATGTCTCTAATTAGATTTTTGATTAAAATTGATTATGAAGCTATCTTTCTCAATAGTATTCACCAAACATATACATACATATAGAAGAAGAAACCCCAAGCAAATTGAAGGTTATAAAAGAAGAAATCACAAAGATAAGACCAATACCTCCAATTCACAAGCTGTCACGTTTTTCTAGGTAGAACACCTTGAAAATTCAATCAAATAACTGCAAGATCACTTGGAAAAAAGGTAGATGACTCAATTACGAATAATCTCCAATTTGAATCACTCAAATCCGACTTCGTATGAGAAAGTTATGGTGTTTGGAATGTGAGAAAAATTGAGAGAAAATTTCTGGTGAGTTCTATCTTTTTCTTCTTACTTGAATGAATGGGAGGGAATGAGAAATATTTAAAAGGAAGAGAGAGAGAGGGAAGGAACCGACCAATGAGGAGCAGCCGCGTCAGCCTCCACGTGTGGGGCGCGTGTGCCACATGTGGGTAGAGAGATATTCTGCCCGTGTGGCACACGTGGCCTCCCAAGCATAGCTTTTGGCCATGCAAACTCCTCTCTCGCTTCGTACACGTTCTTCAGTCGTATCCTGGCCTCCGAACTCTGATTTTGAATTAATTTTTTGATTACGAATCGTAACTCCCTCACGCACAATGAAGACTACAAAACTTTGACAAAAGGTTGAAAATTCATCTCGGAAAACGAAGACGAACACAACTCAACGAATAAGAAGGAAAGTAGCATAGCTATATCGTTTGGACTCGAAATCAAATGTATGAGTAACCGAAATGACTGGGACTCAATAAGGAATCATAAGAGATCATGTTCAAGTTCGAAAACAATAAAAACATAAACATATAAGAACAATGTCACACATGTATGCCGTTTCCTAGACATAGTCTTAGAACATGCAATTCTACAATGTATGAGAATTTGAGTTCAATGCATGAGCATGTAAAAACATGTGAATGTGCTATATAAATGTTGTACAATGATGCAGAGACACATATAAATGATTTGTGTGTGTGTGTGTGTGTGTGTGTGTGCATATTGTCTTGAAGAAGAATGAGGTCTATATTACCTTAATTGTGCAATGTAGTCCATTTCCCTTCAAAGGCTCCTTTTTGCTTGATCTTTTGGCCATATCTTTCTTTAAAGCTTCAAATCATCAACTTATGACCATTAATCAAATACAAGAAAAACATCATTTTGATATGAAATATATGCCAAGACAAACTAAAAACCTAACACTATAGCATAACACAAAATATCTTTTTTGGTAAGATAATCTATATATATATATAAGAATACCTATAAAATTTAATATAAAGCTTTCTCAAAAGTGATGAAAAAGGGAGTGACTTATTGAGCAATATTAAAGAAGACAACAAAAGAAGTGCTTCGAAACAAACCCGATTGTGGAACACACATTTCTTTGTAATTAACTAAGAGAAATGCAGTGGACAAGTATCCGAAGACGATTGATAAATCAATTATCTTGGAACTGTTTAAATAGCAGTTTAGCTAGGAATTGAAGGGACTGCTAACTTGTGGTAACTAATTAATTAATAGTCTCTTGAAGAATATGATGAGTTTTGTGAAGTTAAAATTGGAATCTTGTAATTCCACATTCATACAAATGTATGAATTAATGTATTAATAGTAATATTAACTTTGAAAAGTGAATACGATGGGTTTTATGAAATTAATGTTAATATCTTGCAAATCAATTTCACGCTCATTGATTGTTTAAAACGGTCAATTAATATTAATGTTTTAATATTAATATATGACTTTTTCTCTTTTATTTGCATGCATGAATGATATGATTAATCATATATATATATATATATATATTTATAATAACATTATTTAAATCCAAAGCCCTCATACGGAGACATGTGGCGCTGTGAAACTCTGTTATTATTATTATTATTATTATTATTATATGATTATATGTATAATTGTATAATATGGGTATAAATGTAAAATTACTTATTTTCAGACAATTTTACTTTAAAAAAAAAAAATGTGTTGCCAATACATTCAGATGTGAGGAAAAAAAAACATGTCATTCAAGTTTAGATTTCAGTCTCTATTCAGTCTTCAGAAAAATTCACGACTATTTAGTCTTCAGACAAAAAAAATAAACGATCCCTCCCCATCCCCATTCCCCCATTCCCCCACCAATTTATGAAAATGGGGATGGCGATAGGTGCCCCCATCCTCATTTCCCTATTTCCCCCAAATCTTATATATAATATATTAATATATATATTTTTATTTTTTCGATATTTTTATTTTTTCTATTTTATTAACTATATATACATCTTTATAACTTAAAACCTAACCCTAAATCATAATTCCTAAAACGTTTCTCACCTCTCTAGCTCTCTGACTCTTTGAATCACCGCCGATTGTGGTTCATCGCTGCTCATCCGTCGACCGCCGTTGTTTCTCCTATCGCCGCTTTGCTCCATTGTATGCGGTATGTCTTTGAACAACTTCTATTTCATGTATGTCTTTGAACTTGAATTCTATTGTCTTCGATTGACTGGTTTTTTGCTTTTTAGGTTGGTTGTTTATTTCTTTTTGTCTTTGTTTGATGTGGGTTGGCCGATTGGTATCACTTCTGCTTTGTTGGTTGTTACTTTCTTAATGAAAAATATATAAGAGTTCCTTATTATTAAATTCATTGGTTTCTGTTGCATCTTTTTGTATATATAAACTAATAGACACTAGTTTAGAAATTCATGTCATAAATTCATATTGTGTTTGTTGCACCTTTTTGTAGACTGCCTTTGCAAATGCTTCAAAGTAGGTGGCTAGAGTGCTGGGCATATTTCAAAGGCAGGTGCATTTGCTTCATAGTAGTTGGCTGCTGGATATTTTAAGGACTATTTTGAATTTTGAACCTCTTGTATTAATATGATGAAAGAACAACTTAGCTTTCATTTCAATTTATATGGGATGTTATTTTGTATTTGAATTTAATGGATTATGTATTTATGTGTTTTTTTAATATATAATTTTTACTGATACGGGGAAAATGAGGGAATGGGGAAACAGGGGACCTTGGGGAAATGGGGATGAGAGTGGGTGGACTTCCCCCCAAAACTATCCCATCCCCATTTGTGTGTTTTTTTAATATGTAATTTTTACTGATACAGGGAAAATGGGGGAATGGAAAAACAAGGGACCTTGGAGAAATGGGGATGAGGGTGGGAGGACCTCCCCCCAAAACTACCCCATCCCCATTGGGGGGGGGGGGGGGAATGGGGATGGGGGGATCTACATCCGTCCCCATTTCCCCATTGGCCATCCCTAGATAGTATACTCTAGCACTAGCTTAATGTCTGTTTCCTTGACTGCTTATATTTAATTTCTTATCTCCCATCAACATTTTTTCTTGCAATGGACTCCAAAGATTTATGTCAAAGTTAGTTACAATCAATCCAATATTTTACATTATTGTATAGGTAATTGGTTGCAATCATGCCTCCAATCAAGATCTTCAACATGGCTTAATTGGAAAAAGTTTTCTGGCGGACAGAAAACTATGCTTCGAATATAAAATAAGTTTACTTAGTCTACCTTCCGTGAATAAAGACGTACTTTTCAAGCTTGTCCTTCAAAAGTTATATTAATTCTTTTGTGAATTTTATTCCTTGTAATTAAAAGCTTTGATGCATACCTAATTAACTTGTAATAAAAAATGGATTCATGTATCTGCAATCAATATATATACATATGAAATATCTAAAAGATTTCGTTCAAGAAACTTCTGTATTTATGGTACATTACATTCATTCAATAAAATTAAAAGGTGTCAAGGGGCTTTTTTGTCTGGGAGGTTGGAGTCTACTCCATAATTACCAAGGTTCAAACATTCAGCAGGTTCCAACAGACCTATAATCCGTTTTGTGTCTGATTTAAAAATTGATAGATTTAAAAAAGTATATAAAAATATAACCGGCTATATCATGATTAATTTATGATTAAGATGTAAATAATTTCTTCAAGCAAATCTCGAAAGAGATTTTTATTTTTTTCTTGTTTGATTTGATTATCTGGATCAAACCATTGAATTGTGCTACAAGATGTCTTATTTCGCACTTAAACTTCACATCCAGAGGACCAAAATTGACAAAAGTAAATAATATGTAGACGTCAAACCAAAAACATTATCCTAAAACCAAAGTTAAGTGTACTAAAAAGCTGGTCATCCCTTTGTATTTAAGGCTTCCTTAGTGAGTTTGTGTGTAAATAGAATTGAGATTCTCTACTAAACTGATCTTTATGTTGATTTCACAAGTAACGCTCACATTGATTAATGGCTTGTGATTCATTTCTTTTAGTTTTTTCCTTAACTACTTAATCAACACAACATAGGATCTAAACGTCCTTTAACTCCTTGATTTGCCAAATTATATACGGGCACCGGACCTAACAAACTGGTCTCAATTTTCTTATCTTCTATTTACTTAAATTCATTTAAAAGCAAAACTGGCTAGCAAGCCAGCTTCCTCTTCACGTTTCTCTTGCTGTGTTGCATGGTCAGCTGAATAGTTCCTTGAAACCCAGTTCTTCATTCCATGCATCTGATCATTATCTGCCATTGTTGGAAGCTGTAGACTGCAATCTGCTATCTGGGTTTGTTTACCTTTCTCTCCTCCTAGTCCTAGTCCTGGTAGCATCTCCTGGTTATAATAATGGTATTTTTGGGCCTGAATCTACTGTTCTTGGTGCCTAGAATTGTCTTGGAGATTGTTAAGACAATTTTGGTTGTTGGGTTGATGTTCTGGGTTTTATTGGTGGTAATACACGCTGTCTAGACTGAGAGCCATAGCTTCTCTGTCATTGCTTTCATAGTGATAGGTCCCATTGCTGTACCACCAAAGAAGTCCTCCAATTTTGGGGTTGAAGTTGTTGTTACCATTCCTTAAATCAAACAAAGATAAAATAGTAACATTTTATTTTTACTTTTATTTATTTTCAAAGCACAAAACAAAGGAAAATGCAAGTAGAAGTTTTTTGAGCCTAACCTTGTGGCTGTTGTTGTGACCTGGTTAGAGCTTCCATGATATATACAAAGTGACCCATCAGACTTAGGTGGCATGACAGGCAGATGATGAGAGTAGAAGCCGCCATTTTGATCATAGTAAATACCATAGTTAAGATGATCTGCTGATGGGGATTGGAAAAAGCTTGATGGGACTGCTGTAACAGGAGGGTGTTCTTGAGGAACCTCCATTTGCATGTGAGAAAGAGAGAAGCCTAACCAGCTATTGTTGTTGTTATTGCTATCATCATCATCATTGTTCATGGACTTCATCTTCTTTTCTCTCTCTCTCTCTCTCTCACTATATGTTGCTACCCACTTAGCAAAGTTTTCTCTTGAAGCAAGGCAACTCAATCATTGGATATTTAGATAACAAATAAACTAATCATCTACTTCACTTTTTCAAAGCTAAAACTAAACTGGGTTTAATTTTTGTTGTCTAGTAGAAACAAGTTGATTGGACCAAAACTAAAGCACTACAAAACACTTGTGCAACTGAATCTATGCTCTCTCTAGTTGAAAAGATTTGTATTAGAGAAGAAAGCAAGTTCCTTTAAACTATAAACAAAAGGAATGAGTTACAGCAAACAATATATGCTGGGTCTGGGTATCGTTGTTGCATTCCATAGGGATCTGTGTATGAGAAAGACCTCTTGACCTCTTCTTTCTTTCTTTCTTTCTTTTGCTTTACCCTACGCTCCTCTTTTCTTTTCTTTTCTTTAACACAAAAAGATCAAACATGCATTAAAGACGATTGATTTAAAAAGACCAACACGCCATACTTATACTTATATATAAGATCACTCTATAGTCACTGCTCAAATATCAATACCCCCAAAAACCCACCAGTTAAATCTATAAATTTTAATGTGTAACATTGATAATTTGATATTATGGATCATATAGCATATGGGTTTAATATAATATATTATAATTAGGTACTGAAATTGTCTTTAATGAGTCTCTCAGGCTTTTGAGTGACCTTATAATCAAAGCCAGAAGACAAACTGTACATCTTGTCATTCTCTACTGGGCCTACTAATTTGCTACTTGAGCAGAGACAAGAGAGATAGATATTAGGTACCTACTTGGCTACGTAAGAAGAGGAAAGGAGTACCATATATAGATTATAGACGACGACGTTTCTCGGAAACACCTTGAAACACACGGCAACTGCAACTCTGCAAGTCACAATTTGACTGGTTTCTCCTTGTCTTTATTATACCATCCTTACAACTAAACTATTCTTGGAAAAATTACAAACTTAAAAATAAAACACCACACAATGTCCCTATGTAACAATGTAACATAGTAAAAAGTCCTATCTTCTCTTTTTTTCTCTCTGTCTTGAAAGGAAAAAAGTCTTGAAAGGAAAAAAGGGGTGTAAGAGTAGAAGAGTCCTTTAGGTTATGTGTCTTCTTGTCTGAAGTAGAGTTCAAAATTCGAAGTGGGTTTCTAAAATTATTGAATTTCAAGAGATGGCAGAGTCAGAAATTGCAAAGCAGTATGAGGATCTCTCATTAGCTGATGAAGATGGTGCGATATATGAGAGGCCTGAAGAGGATCATCGAGAAGGAGAGGTGGAAGTGGATTTATGTCTGATTGGGAAGATTCTTTCTGGGAAAAAAGTGAATAGGGAGGCTTTTATACATCTGATTGAACAGTTGTGGAGTCCGTTTGGTAGGGTTGAAATTGAATCTGTGGGGGTTGATATTTTTATCCATTTTAGCAATCAGGAGGAGAGGAATAGGATATGGCAACGAGGTCCATTGTATTTTGACAAGAGTTTAATTGTGTTAGAAAAACTAGAAGGTATGGGAAGTATCTCCCAGCTGAGATTCAACAAGGTGGAGATGTGGATTCAAATTCATGATGTGCCAATTATATGTATGAATAGAAGATCAGCTAAGTGGATGGCAGAACAGATAGGAAGGGTGATTGATATACTGACAGAATCAAAGGATTGTTGGGGTAAATTTATGAAGGTAAAAGTTCTAATTGATATTACAAAACCTCTGAAAAGATGGCTTCGATTGAAATTGGATAAATATAATGATATTGTTATGGTGAGTCTAAAGTATGAGAGACTTCCTGAATTTTGTTATGTTTGTGGTAGAATTGGGCATGTCAGAAAGGAGTGTTCCGATGAAGAGGCCAAGATTGAAGCTTTGAATGGGGTTTCTACCAAGTTTTGGTCCTGGATGAGAGCCTCTGTTCTTGACCGTCAGAAAATGAGAATTGAACAGCATGTAGATGGAAGTTTGAAGATTCTGAATAGATTGGAGGAGAGGCAAGAAGGGAAAGAAGTTGGTTTGCAGAAATTGAATTTTGATTTTGTTAGGCGAGGGAAGATCGAAGGCGGTTTGTTGAAAGCAAGTTCAGGTTTGTTAGTTTCCCAGGAGGAAAATCAGACCGACTCAGTTAGGAAGCCAAAGGAAGCAGAAAATTATTCAACAATAAATATCTTGGTAAAGGGTAGTGGACCCGGGTCGTCACAGCAGAATAGGCTAATGCAAGAAGGCCCATATGAGGAGGATAAGTTGAGGAGTAAGAAGTCTGTGGAAGTGGAGAAGGAGGATTTTGGGCCAAGTAAGATGAATAATAATACATATAATGGAGAGTCTGGTTCTGTTGTATATATGGAGGGCCCAAAATTAGGAGAGGGTATAAAGAAGGATATGATATTGGTTGTTAATTCTTTGCTAGATGAGGTATCGGTTTCTATGAAGTCTAATGCTAGAAACTGGAAAAGATTGGCGAAAGCTACTAAGCCAGAAGTTAATTTGAGCAATCAGTCTAACTTATTTCGTAATCTTCAAACGGTCAGTACGAAGGGGAATAAGAGTTTACAGGAAATTATTCCCTCATCTACAAGTAAGTCGAAGTTTATTTTAGCAAGAAAAAGGGCTGGGCTTGGGAAATATAATACTTCTTCTCAGATGTCTTTTAAACAGAAAGGTACTCTTTCTAGTTCTTTAAAAAGACGGGAGGTTCAATTTGGTAAAAGGAAGTTATGTATTGGTTCGGCAGTAGAGAGTGGAACTAATAAAAAAGTTAGATTGCCTGTCATTGTAATGGGTTGTAATAATTTTGTAGAGCCTGGTTCACAGGCCCGCCAGGATCGATGATTGGCCTTAGTTGGAACGTTCGGGGTTTGGGGAATCCCCGAGCGTTGTCGGCCTTGAAAACGTTGATGAAGTAGCATTCTCTGGATTTCGTCTTTCTATTGGAAACAAAATTAACAGGTAGTAAGGCAGTAAAAGTCAGAGATAATTTTGGAAATTATAAAGTTTTTTGGGTGGATTGTATTGGCTATAGTGGTGGTTTGATGCTTTTGTGGAAAAAAGAATTACAGGTTACAGTGATTTCTTTTTCAGTTGGCCATATAAATGCTAGAATTAAAATGAAGGATGGTTTTTTGTGGAGATTTTCGGGAGTGTATGGAAATCCTTCTCCAAGTAAGAGAGTGAATTCGTGGGATTTAATGGTCGGTTGAGTGAGGTTGATAGGTTGCCTTGGGTTTGTGGAGGGGATTTTAATGAAGTGTTATGTATGAATGAGAAATTGGGTGGTTCTGAGAAATCTATTACTTGTATGTTATGGTTCAGGCAGGCAATAAATAAGTGTGATTTAATTGATTTGGGATCCACAGGGCCTAGATATACTTGGAACAATAAAAGGAAAGGAAAATATAATATTCAGGAAAGGATTGATAGATTTTTTGCCAATAATTTATGGAGGGATAGGTTTGAATTTGTGATGGTGGAACATTTGGGGTTTAATTCTTCGAATCATCGACCAATTCTTTTGAAGTTTGATAAGAGTAGGCGGTTGTTGAAGAGCAAATTTTTATGTTTTCGGTTTGAAACTTTCTGGTTAGAAGAGGAGGATATTGAAAGGGTTACTGGGAATGCATGGAAGGATAGAGGTCTCTCTAATTCGGCACAGGAATTCATTTTTAAACTTTAGCAGTATGCTTCAAAGTTAACAGGTTGGAGCAAGATTTGGTTTAGAAATTTTAGTATTCAAATAGCAGTGAAAAATAGGGAGATAGAGAATTTATATAAGTCTTGTGAGAAGGAAGGAGTTATGACAGTAACCAGGGAGTTAGAAAAATCAGTGGAAGAACTCATGGATTGTGAAGAATTATTCTGGAAACAACGCTCCAAGGCTGATTGGTTAGAGGCGGGAGATAAAAATTCTAAGTTCTTCCATGCTAGGGCTTCAGCAAGGAAGAAGAAAAATTCAATTCACGGTTTATTTAATAAAAAGGGGCGGATTGAAGTAACAGAAGAAGGGATGGCTCGAGTGGTTCAGGATTTTTTTCACACACTTTTCCAGTCTTCTAATCCTAGTCCTACTGATATCAGTAAAGCTGCAGAGTGTATTACTTCATGTTTTGATCAATCGCAGAGAGAAGTGCTGAATATGGAGTTTACAGAGGAAGATGTCAGGTTAGCTATTTTTGACCTTAGCCCTACTAAAGCACCTGGCCTGGATGGGTTTCATGCTATTTTTTTTTCTTCAGAAATTTTGGTATATTTTGAAAGAGGATTTTACCAGAGTTTGCTTAAGTATTCTGAATGGAAATGCATCTATTAGGGATTTTAATTACACTTCTATTGTTTTAATTCCAAAAATTAGTAATCCTACATCGATTAAAGATTTTAGGCCTATTTATTTGTGTAGTGTTATTTATAAGACTATTACTAAGGCTATAGTATCTAGAATTAAACCTTTTCTTCAAGATATTATCTCTACAAATCAGTCTGCCTTTGTCCCTGGTAGACATATTTTTGACAATGTTATTATTGCTTTTGAGACTCTTCATTCGATTTCTAAGAAGAAGAGTGGTAATAAGGGGTGGATGACTATCAAATTGGATATGTGTAAAGCATATGATAGGGTAGAATGAAAATTTTTAGAAGCTGTTATGAGAAAAATGAATTTTCCATCTAGTTTGATTGAGCTTATTATGGAGTGTATTGGTACTACCACTCTTAGTTTTTGGCGTAATGGAAAGTCGGTTTGTGAGGTGAAGCCTTCCAAAGCTCTTAGACAGGGGTGTCCACTGTCCCCTTATCTTTTTATTCTTTATCCTGAGGCATTTTCGAGTTTGATACACATGCTGAAAACAATGGCAGGGGATTGGGAGTACGATGTGGAAGGGGAGGTCCTCTTATTAGCCATATGTTTTTTACAGATGATAGCATTCTTTTCAGTAGGGCTTCGAGTGTCTGTAATGCTAGTATCAGAGAGATATTGAATGTGTATGCTAGTGGTTCAGGTCAGCAAATTAACCTCCAGAAAAGCAAGGTAACATTTAGTGAGAATGTGGTTGCTTGTATTAAAGAAGATATATATAATTTGCTTGGTATTGAGGAATGTAGTAATCTAGATAAGTATCTTGGTCTCCCAACTTTGGTGGGTAGGAACAAAAGATTATTGTTTAATAGTATTATGGAGAGGGTCTGGAAGAAGCTTCGAGGCTGGAAGGATAATTATTTTTCTTTTGGAGGCAAGAAGGTGTTGATTAGGGCAGTGGCTCAAACTATCCCAAATTATGTGATGAGTATTTTCAAGCTTCCGGTGGGTCTTTGTAAGGAGTTAAGTGCAATGTTTTCTAAGTTCTGGTAGGGGTCCAGTGAAGGAAAAAGAAAGATAAGTTGGGTTAAATGGATGTCTCTTTGTAAACCTAAAAGTCAAGGTGGGTTAAACTTTAAAGATTTAATTTCTTTTAATCAATCTTTGTTAGCAAAGCAAGCTTGGAGAATTTTGAAGAACCCAGATTCTTTGGTTGCAAGGTTGATGAAGGCGAAATATTATAAAAATGAGGAGTTCTTGCAGGTGGCAACAAATAATGGGATTTCTCATATTTGGCGTAGTATTTTATGGGGGAAAGAATTACTTTCAAAGGGTTTAATATGGGTGGTTGGGGATGGTAAATAGATTAGTGTCATCAAAGATAGGTGGATTCCACGCCCTAGTACTTTTAAGATCATTACGCCAAATCCCGGATATGACCTTTGTGTGGCTGATCTTATGAGTAGCAGTCATCGTTGGTGGGATATGGAAATTGGATAGATATCTGTTGACAAGAGATAAGGAGCTTGTGCTTTCCTTTCCAATCAGTTGGCAAGGTGGTGAAGATTATCTTGCATGGCACTTTGAAAAAAATGAAGAATACTCAGTTCAAAGTGGTTATCAGCTGGCCATTTCACAAAAGGTTAGTGATACTACTTCCAATTCGAATCTGTCTCAAAGGTGGTGGTTAAAGATGTGGAGTTTAAAAATACCTCCTAAAGTTAAATTTTTTGTTTGGCGTGCTTTCCGGAATGCTTTCCCCTCTCTTCAAAATTTATGGAAAAGAAAAGTTGTTGATTCTCCTAGGTGTAATAGATGTGATTGCCTTGTTGAAACCTCTGCTCATGCCTTATTCTAGTGCAAAATGGCAAAAAAGTGCTGGAAATTTTATGATTTTGGTTGTTCCTTTGAAGAGGTGAATCTGCTCCCAGCTATTGATGTATTTATATATGTCTCTTCCCTTCTTTCTGTTGATGATTTGAGCAGATTTTGTATGGTAGTTTGGTCAATTTGGGATAATAGAAACAAACATAATATTAAAGGAAACAATAAGCCATCGGAACTGGTGGTATCAGGTGCGTTGGCTATTTTGTTTTAATTTCAGAAGTCTAAAAGGGTTGTCTCTTCTCTACTCTCCTCTGTTCCAATCAAGAATGGTCTGGTATGGTTAGCTCCTCCTTCTGGACTCCTAAAGCTCAACACGGCAGCTGCATTGCGTAAGAATGGTTTGTCTGTTGGTATAGGAGCAGCAATCAGAGATGATAAGGGATTGATAGTAGCTACATGTTCCAACCAACTGCCAGGTAACTTTAATGCAAAAAATGGTGAGCTGATTGCTCTTAGAGAAGGTCTACTGCTGGCCCAATTTTATAATCTACAGGTTGATTTGGCTGAGGTGATATCTCCCTCGGTGGTTTCCATCATTAACGATTCCATCTCTCTCGTAGGAGAATCTAAGTTTATTGTGAATGACATTAACGTGTTGTTATCAGATGTAGGCATCATTAAGTGTTTAGCTGTTTAGCTGTTTCAAAATCTGGAAATTCCTTTGCTCTTAAGCTTGCAAATTCAGTTTTTTTTTTTTTGTTAGGGAGTTTCTTTAGCTGGATTTTAGTTCATTGTAAAGTTGTTGTTTTCTCTGAAATGTTTATGTGTTCTTATAAATCAAAAAAAAAAAAAAAAATGTAAAATAAACATATAATCTATTCAAGTTTAATTGGTTATGCCAAGTTTCGATTTCCTGTTATATCATAATTCATAACATGTGACGTTAATAAATTATTTGTAATTTTGTATATTGTGATTTGATATACATAAGTGATATACCAAATATCGCCTTTTTTTTATAAATATTTTGTCTTTTAATTTTGGGAAAGTTGTAAGAAGGGTGATTTCGTAATGTTACAATTAATGAGGTAAATAATAGAAAAGGAAATTTAAAGGGCAATCTGGTAAAATCAACCGTAAAAGGAACAAAAACACAAAATTTTCATTCGTGGGCTATTTTTGGTTTTGGAAAACTGAGGATGACCATTTATGCAAGTTCCCCTGAAAGTTTTATCATATTATTGCGGATGTTGTTGTTGCTGCACGCTTTAATAATGTTGTTCTATATATCCCAATATATCGAAGCGAAATAAATGTTGGATTGGATTTTGAACAAAATATTATTCTACTGTCTGAACTCTAGCTTGTTGAAGGGAAACATCACCATAACAATACAAATAATTTAACCACTCAACTGGGTAGCAGAAATCTGCCACCAGCTTTAAATATTATGTTTGTAACGCTGTTGAAGGGATCTTGTTGGATAATTATGAAGTGTATAGAAAATAAATGTTGGGAATATTTAGTTCGATCTCTTAAAGAAGTGTATTCAATGCCAGAATTATATATATGTTGTGTTTCCTACACTTTTTTATCAATTTGTATAATTGTATATATGTATGTATATAATGATCATGTGGTGAAATTGTGAAAATAACCTATCATTATCCATGTTTCGCCATCCAACGCAAAAATCGAACAAAGATAATATATAAAGAAGAAGAATAAGAAGAAGCAAATCTAGTATATTGAAGGATGTGCAAAATCTGTAATTTGTGCTTCATTTTTTTTATTTTATATAATTTTAAAATTTTAGGGGTCAAAATGAAATTATAAAAAAAATTTAGTTTTGATTCCATTGACATGAAGAATACTGAGATACTTGAGATTGCAATCCTTTCTCTTGATGAACCAAAGTTAGATGCCGAATTATTTAGATCCTTTAACAATGTGAATGATGATAATGAAGTTAATTAGAAATTTAAAATATGTTTTATGAGTTTTCTTTTTATGTATTATTTGGATTTTGTAATATGTTATGGCTTATGTGACGTATGTTTTATTTGGATTTTGTAATATGTTCGACTTATGTGACATGTTTTATTTGGATTCTGAATATATTATGATTTTAAATGAATTATCAAATCTGTTTTCATATAATATTATTATTTTTTAAATATAAATATATATTATTTTAATTGACGTATCTTGCCGTATCCGTATCTCAGTTTTTGAAGATTTACCATATCCCCGTATCGTGATGTATTCGTATCCCAATTAGCACCATCTCAATTGATTATCACTTTGAGGTATTGATCATTTAATTAAATAACAAAAGTTGACAAAAAAAAAAAACATTATCACCAAACCCGATTTGCAATCCAATAAATATTTTTCAATATATGTTTGTCATTCAAATTAGATTTTTGATAAGTTGAATAAATTTAAATTTATCTTACAAGTTTTTTGTTTTAATTTCTAATAACTCATATAGGTTATATATAAATATTATGCAATTGTTAACAAATCAATTGTTGTAGTCAAGCGGTAAAGGCTTTAGCGTTTTGATATGAAGTTGCAAATTCAATTCCTCATAATAACAATTAATTTTCATTATTATCAAAAGTGGGCCGGTGGCGGATTAATTTTTAAAGTTTCAACATATCTGTAGACGAATTTATAACCTTAGCCAACGAATGTAATAATTTCTTGTAGTATATGTAGCAAAGACTGAGAGAGAGAGAGACTATCTTTTTGATTGAAGTAATGGTGAGTAAATCCACCCAACAGGCACTAGAGGCCAATAACATTTTACTAGAAACAGTGTTATGGCCTAAGAAACGAGAGCTTTGGTGGGTTGTCTTGCGATTTTTTTATTTTTTTTATTTTTTTATTTTTTTGCTTTCTTTCATTATCACAATTCACCACCCTTTTGGTGGGAAGCAGATGGGGAAGGCTTGGTTGGTGGTGACTCTTTTCTCTTCATTGTCTGCTTTTAATATGGCCTAACACTATAACCTTTATTAGAAATTTTGTTTAGACCAAATGTTTTTGCTACACATAGACCATTATGCCCCCCCTCTTATGACTTATGAGATTAGGAGACATTTGATTAATTAATTTGTGTTTAGCAACTCTAACTGGAAACACTTAAACCATCAAATGAGCTAATTCACAAAAAAAGAAGTAATTCAATTTATAAAATAGCTATATAGGTCTTGAAAATTGTTCCAAAAACCTGCCTATGCTTCTCTGCAGCAGAGTGAGAGTGATAATTTTACAATGATGTATCATTCACTCCTTTTGAAAATGAATGAAAGTGACTTCTTCTGTAAATTCTTCAATGCCATATTAAGAGGTGTAATTAACTATCTTTTCTCCTTTTAGTAATTCTCATATATATAGTTTATGAATGTTATAATTACTCTGCCAATAACAGGAAAGTTACAAGTATGTGCTTAAATTATCACCAAATTAGATTGGTATTATTACTTCCTGACCACTTCTGTATAGCATAGTCATTGTTAGATTCTGGTTTCTGAGGCAAGACTTTCTTTTTAAGTCCATTGCACTCAACAGAGGTCCAATTAATAACAACTGATCAATTACTCACACTTCAACTTGTGATATATGTTTATTAAAAAGAAAGAAAATCCACTATATCTTACAGTAGCTGATTCAAAATCTAATGAAATTACTGAATTTTGTTCTCATGTCACTCATCACAAACTATAGTACTAATGTGTTCTGATGTCAAGATTCAACATATATATAACACCTTAGAGCATCCCTAACATGGTTCCCTATATTTTCCTTATATTTAGGGAGTTAGTTGTACTTTTTACAAAAAAGGAACCATATAAGGAGTTAACACTCCAACAAGCCTCCCTTAAAATGGCTTGGAGTGAAAAAATGGCTCCTTATATTTTCCTTACATTGAATTTGGACCATTGAATATGAATAATGTGGACTCATCTTGACCATTAATTGGAGTTGAGGAGTGAAAAAAAAATAGAGAGGAAGCCTTCTCTCCTTAGATTTAGGGAGGCTTTGGCCAGAAAATAATTCAGGGAGTAAGATAGGGAGGCTGTTGGAGCAAATTCTGGTCCAGCCTCCCTAAATATAGTCAATGAGGTGTTGTTTTCCGACCTATTGGGGATGCTCTTAGACCTTTTTATTCAAGTAAAAACGAGTCGAAAAGAAGAGATCTCTAATCCAAAGTGGAGACCATGAAAGCACAGAAAACAAACCAACCATGTGACGAAACATGATCTGTTTTGGTGGCCTTGGACTCAGAACTTTCTTTGCTATATGCCTTGCAAATACAGTAGCATCAGTTGCTTTCGAACCTTGGGATGCACTCGCGCGCTCTGCGATGGACTCCTTGAAGTCCTTATAAAGTTTCCAATCATAATTTGCCAATCTTTCCATGCTATTACTACCAAAATTCGATCTCACAGCACCCGGAACCACCATCACCACATTGATACCAAAAGGCCTTAATTTCACACGCAAAGTGTTAGACATGGCAAGCACAGCGGCCTTGGTAGCGCAATAGGACCCTGCCCATCGTGTTGGCACTTTCCCTACAACACTGCCTACATTTACAATGCTCACACTACGTTGCGAAGCCATGTACGGTACAACTTGTTGAACCAACCTTAATTGCCCCAATGTGTTAATTTCCCAAGCCTTCCTTATTGTGTCTAGTGGAATTTCGGCTAAAGGACCACTGCTTCCTATACCAACATTATTAATCAAAATGTCAATGTGACCATACTTTGCTATAATTTTTTCACAGCCAATGATACACTTTCGTCCGATGAAACATCAAGCTCTAGTGTCTCGATTTTGTCCGAATTGAGTTCTATCATGTTGGGGACACGTTGAGGGTTGTCGGAGGCTAAAATGCAGCAGTTTTGCTCAGCAAATGCCTTGCAATACTCATAACCAATGCCACCTTTGGCACAGCCAGTGACTAGAACAAACTTAGAGTCACTCATGTTTCTAATTAATAATCACTCTTGATTTCGTTTTCAGAAAAGGCAAAAAAAAAATAAAAAAAATAATCTTAATCCTTATAAGCAATATTTGGGGGCCGGGTACAACATTTAGCTCATGCACCTGGTGCACTAAAGATTTTCTCCACACACTTGTTGAAAAAGTATATATAGACAGCCCCGATGATGCCACCGTACCAATAGACCATATTTGCATGCACATCTCTCCTTTAATCTTATTCCTTGTGCTTCTGTGAAGACAAAGCAAAAGTCGAAAGCAAAATCAATATCCATATTTCCAGGGCCTTGTAAGCTGTAGCAGACATGAAAGGCACCTCTAGTGACGAAGATGGGTTTAGAGTTTGGATTCTTCTTTTGATTGAAACCCCACCAAAACAACCATGTTAATTACATGCATATATTTAAAGGGATGCATATATTAAGGTCACATATATATCTTTTTCACTATTACAGCATATCCGATAATAAATTGATTTGTTCAAACTTTCTCTGATCGAAACAATATATATAGGGGTCCTAGGAATATGGGTTTTAATTTATTTAATTTATTTATTATTTTTTTTATCTGTGTGGTTGCTGTTTAGGGTTTACATGCATATTTGAATTTTTTTTTTAAAAAAAATTACACGGATTTGGCAGTTTTGGTCATACACACACAAACTTCCTTTAACATTTGAATATTATTGCACAAACATCCCCTACCATTAGATTAATCCATTAGTTAATGGTCAAAACAGTAAAAAATCTAAAATACCCTTTATTTTTATTTTTAAAAAAAATAAAAAATAAATAAAAAAAAGATAAAAAAAATATTAAAAAATTATTTTAAAAAACATGAATGTATTTTAAATCTGAAATCTAGAAAAAAAAAAATTTAATTTAAAATTTATTTAAAATCAAGGGGGAATTGCACAAACTAATGTTTTTTAAAAAGATGAATTTTTTTTCTAGGTTTCAGATTTAAGATACATTCATATTTTCTAAAAGATTTTTAAATATATTTTTTTATCTTATTTTTAAATTTTTTTAGTTTATTTAAAATAAAAATATTGGGTATTTTAGACTTTTTACACGTTCAACCATTGACTAATAGATCCATCTAACGATAGAGGATGTTTGTGCAATAATTTTCAAATGTTGAAGGAAGTTTGTGAGTATATGGTCAAAACTGATATATCCGTGTAATTTTAGCAAGTCTCGGGGAATGTTTGTGCAATCCCCCCATTAATTTTTTATCATCATTACAGTGAGTCTGTTTCTAGAGAAAATCTTCAATGCAGCGGGTGTATGAGCTGAGTATTGAACTCGGCCACTCAGATGGTGACACCTCTGCATGTGTCAGCTAAAATAATAATAATAAATTTGATGGGATGAAAGAGAAAGAAATAAAATAATGATGAAAAAATATAAAAACCAAATAAAAAAGCTGACACATACCGATGTGTCATCATCTTAGTGGTCGGGTGCAACACTCAGCTCATGCACCGAAGATTTTCTCCAAATGTGTGAGTCATATTTGACTTCAAAAAAATGTATAGAAAAACTGAAAAAGACACCCACCTAACTGATTTAACTTCATTGCGTTTTGCATGGTAGCAAAGCTTACACATTTCTTGGAATTGAATTTCACCTAAAACGAGGATATATCATCAATCCAAATTACACCCACTAGCCTGATTGATTGCAGTGAAAAGGAAGCATCTCATCTCATTTATAATTACAAAAGCATATGAATTAATGAGAAAATTGTAATTTAAAACAAAGATATACAACATCCCAAGCAAATAATTAACCATAACCATTCAAATTATTTATTTTTATGAAGGGTCAATGTGTATTGATCCAACAGAAAATAATACTGAAAATAATGATGGTAATTGTAATAAATAGACGAGATGAGGCTGGTTCGATGGTATACCCCTCATGTCTACACTACGGGGTTGTGGGTTTGAGTCATTCTCTTCCAACAAAAACCCTGGATTTACTTAAATACTCATAAATAAAAAAAATAGTAATAAATGAAAGTTTTTTATTTTTAAGTCTTTGCAAAATACTTTCGAACTTCCTCCGCTGCCTTGAGTGTTGTCATGCGGTGATGATCGATGCCGCTCCTAAACAATTTGCAGCTTATTGAATCTGTAAATCCTTCCTTTAATAAAGATCATGTTATAAAATTCAGAAAACAAAAGGAAAGAGATGATCACTAAACACATTATGTTATAAACAGAATATAATAAGTCAACTCTGTCACACTACTTTAGTGAAGCGCCATAAAATTTGTCATTATTTTTACTTGGTCCACATTCTTACGAAAACAAGTCCATGATGAAGTATAATGTGGGTCAGGAATCTGGGTCTGTTGGAACATGACGAGATTAGAGGGTTTGAACCCTAGTGGTAAAGGTTCATCTTGAAGTCAATGTACCCTGATTGAAGTGTTCTTGATTAAGGAAAAAATAAAAACAACTTAGTTAATTACAACAAGGCTGAGCCAGAAAGAATCAATGGACTATAAAGATAAGAATTCTAAAACAGTGATGGGCCAAGTTAGCTCCACTTAGACTACCCTTCAAGAGGAAAGTGAATTTAAAGTTACTTCACATTGAAGCCATCTTGAATCCCACTTTGTACAATTGTACCCCAAACAAGCTGAAATACAAAAGACATAAAAGAGACACCCTCAAAACTCATCCTTATCTTCCATAGAGGAAGGAAATTCATTGAATTGCTCTAAAAAGGAAAACAATATTGAGATTCTTTTACTATCTTGGCAGACTTATATGGAAATTCAAAGGCATATAATAATCTTAAAAGTGAAATTTGAATCGAAGCGAAGTAAATGTTGGATTGGATTTTGAACAACAATATTATTGCAGTCTGATCGTACAATCAAGTTCCTGAAAATCTATATATTCAAGATAAGAGTGGAATTTTTGCAAGCTAGTAGTAGACCCCAGAATTGTTGTGGGTCAAAGCTCAAAGCTGGCGTATGATGATAAAATATCAAACATGTAACTTCCAAAATGAGGAGCGCTAGATACACTCTCCCAATCCACTCTCAGTTTATGTGTTGACATGTGTACATCATTAACTTCTATGTTGTACAATCTTAAATATATATATATATACATATATATATATATATATGTATATATACATATATGTATATATACAGAAATGTTTAAGTCAGTGCGTGACGAAAGTCGGATTGTGTCGTTTAAAATCACTTTATCAAACAATATTTATAAAAATCTCACAAAGCCCTAAATGGTTTAAAAGCACAAGTATGTCAGTAAGTGGGGTGTCGTCCACAAGGATCGGAGTTAACTAAAACTAGTTGATACTTAAGCAATATTAATGCGATAAAAGTAAATGGTTGATGTTGTTAAATGTGAATGAGCATACACTAAAACTAAACTAGGAATGCAAACTAAAATGGAATGCAATATGGAGTGAAGATATATATGATGGAAACTAAGGAGTTAACAGACTCGTAAGCGAACATTTGAGCAATTGCAACAAACTCGTAAATAAGCATGTATTAACAAATGTAACCAATCTAGGGTGTATAGAGTTGGTTATCTATCTCTAGCAAAGGCCAACCTAGGGTGTATAGCGAAGGCCTCTAACTAGGATAAATTCCTCCTAAGCAACCAACCTAGGGTGTATAGTGTTAGTTGCTCATTCGAGATTCTAACAATGAATGCCTGTTCATTTATCAAGGGCTCAACCTTACAAATGTAGCCAACCTAGAGTGTATAGTGAAGGCTTCTAATCCCCTCACAAGTGTCGTCCTAGGGTGTATAGTGATGGACACTCGTTCGAGGTTAGATTAAGAATGCGGTTATTGAGCCAAGATTCTGAAAATCCCTTCCATTCAACAAAGCAATAAACAACTAAATAGGGTGTTTACCTAGTTGTCTATACAAATAGAATCCAAAGTAAACTTGCAAAGAGAGTGTATCTAAGACAAGCAAATCAAAGGAAACCATTCATACTCTTGAACAGAACAATGAAAGATTGAAAAATATATGAAATAAAGTTTATATATAAAAGCCCAATATTCAACAAACTAATACACCAACCCCTTAGTGGGGATTTAGCTACTCATTACAACAATGAAAATAAGAGAAAGGATGGAGGAACAACCCTTGGAGATCATCTCCTTTCTTGAAGTTCCCTTCAATCTCTAACTCCCTTGAAGTTGAGTAGAAAGTGTATGAAATGAGAAGAATTGAATTCCTAGATCTAGTTTCCAAGAATTCTATTTTCTAAGTGTAAAAAAGCTCCTAAAAACGTTCCCAACACTTTCTATATATAGTCCCCTCAAAATAGGTTACAAAATGGCTTAAAAATGAAATCTGGTGCACATGGAGTGCGGGTCAGTGAACTACAGTCACCTGCACTTTATCAATTTCTTCAACTTTTGGACTCCCGGATCTGGGCAAGAGTGCGAGTGAAGTGTGGTTGGATGACCCACACTCACCCAGACTTTGTCAACTCTGCACATCTTATCAACCGGATCTGGGCAAGAGTGCGGGTGAAGTATGGTTGGGACTCGCACTCACTGGCACTTTATCACATCTTCAGATATCAAGTCCTCGGGGTCTGGACAAGAGTGCGGGTGAAGTGTGGTTGGGACCCGCACTCACCCGCACTTTATCAGGTCTTCAGATATCAGGTAATCGGGTCTGGGAAAGAGTGCGGGTGAAGTACGGTTAGGACCTGCACTCACCTGCACTGTTGTAGCCTCTGGTGCCTTTTTTCTTCTTTTTGCAACTCTTGGTCCCCTTTTCGTCCGAAAGTCCCACAACACGCTCTAAACACCATAATTGGATAAATGCCTGCAATTATGAACACAGAGCCCATAAGATACGTTAAAATGCATGAAAACAACGCAAATGATATAGAATTGAGGGCTGAAATATATAACATATTTGGCACGATCAAATACCCCTAAACCAAACCTTTGCTCATCCTCGAGCAAACATAAGATAAAACAAATAAGATGCACGCACTAACAACTGACTCAACCGAAAAATTCCTAGACACCTAAGCAACAATTTCAAAAAATCTGCAAGTCCAACTAGTGATATGATAAGAAAATATGTGATAGAGAGAAGTAAACATATGCAAATAATCTAAAGCAACTTGGAGCTACCAAAAGGAAACTCGCACGAACATGAATCCCACACCTAAAGGTACTCATGTATCAGGGACTACTCATTCCCACAACTCGAGCATAATTAGCTTCAATTCTAACGCTCACATGGATTCTCTCTTTTCTTTCCACTTAGAGCCCTAAGTTCCACACACACACATATGCAAAGAATGATGCATAGAATTTAAACAATGTCTATCTTAAAAAAGAACCACTATGCCATGGACGTGAAAAATCATGTGTCAACCGTGTAAGATCCTTTATTTGTATTGGCTTGATTCCATTGCAAAACTCTCTTTATTTGTATTAGTTGTTGCTTAGGTATTTCTTGGAAGAAAGAAGCCTCAAAGGTGAAGAAGTAACATCTTGTGCAAATTTCGTCTTCAAGGGGAACATCGCATACTTGGATGCTAAGGTATCAAGATTCTTCTTCCTCTTGCAAGACGTTAGCGCACACACATACAATTCATACATGTGTGTCCCTGAATCATTGTTCAAACATTTGGTATAACACTTTCACACACATTTAGTATGCACATGCATTTATCTCTTTGTTGACAATCTTGTAGAATTGCATGTTTTCTCACTATCTTTTAGTTATGGCATGCTTATATTGCATAGTGTTTATTTGTTTATGTTTCTTGTGTTTTGGACTTGAATATGATCTTATTTGATTCCTTATTGAGTTCCGATCATTTCAGTTACTTATTCATTAAGTTTTGAGTCCATACGACTTAGTTATGCTACTTTGCATTCTCATTCGTTAAGTTGTGTTCGTCTTCATTTTCCAAGATGAATTCTCAACCTTTTGTCAAAGTTTCATAGTCTTCGTTATGCATGAGGGAGTCACGATTCGTAATCCGAAAAACGTGAGAGGAGCGTGGTTGGCCAAAAGCCAACCATAGGTGTCCACGTGTGAGCCACGTGTGTCACAAAGGCAGAACACCTCTCTGCCCACATGTGACACACGCACCTCACACGTGGAGGTGACGTGGCCTTCTTTTATTTGTTGGTTGCTTCCCTCTCTCTCTCTCTTTCTTTCAAATACAAATTTCTTTTCCTCCAAACACAATCTTGGAAAAATTGAAAAGAAAAGAAGTTTATGAAGAATTTTCTCCAAGTTTTTAGTATCTTGATTCAATCATATCTTTCTCATTTCAACTCCGAATCATTTGATTCAAAAGCCAAAATTGTTGGTCTTGATGAGAGCTACAAACCCCAAGCATTTCCATAGCCATTTGAATTTGTGATTTTCTGCTGTGCTTCAATCTCAATTTGAGATTTGTGTTTGTAAGTGATTCATCTTCTTCTTAAATGATGTTAATTCACATGCTAGGGTTATATGATTGATTGATTTTTGAGTTTATCTTTTGTGATTTCATATAAACATACTTTTGATAAACTTGAATGACATGAACTTAATTCTAGAAATACTTTGTGATCTTGTGCTTGATTGTTGACTTCTAGGTTTAGTTACATGTTCTAAGAGCAAGAATACTTTGATTGTGATATTCTATAATCTAGTTCTTGGTTGATTCACATGCTTTGATTTCTAGATAGATTTTGTGATTGTGTGTTGATAACATATTCTAGAATTTCTTTAAGCATGTTCATAGAGCTTGATTGATCATCTAGCTTTATTTGTTTGTGATTTGTATCATTTGCATCACTTAGATCATTGCCTTGTAATAGGTTGAAGTCTCTTTCAAAGTGAGTGAAACTTTGTATTGAGCAAGAAGTCTTGGCTAGGAATGAGTTCCGGATAGCCAAGCGAAAGTCTTAGCAAAGAGTTGTGTACTCCGGATAGTTGAGCTAGGGTAGCTTAACTAGGATCCTAGTGATCTAGATTGCTAAGCGAGGAAATCTTCCTAGAGGCTTGAGAGCCTTGGATAGGGAGTTGCTCTCTAGAGGTGTAGGACACATCTTGGATAGAGAGTAGGCTTTGTGAATCACTAGCCCGAGGGTTGATTAGGAGATGATAGCTTGAAGTGGATATTATAGTGTTGATAGCTTTGAGTGTGTAAGTCCTTTTCGTATAGTGGATTTGCTTTGCCGGTGGTTGTGGTATCAACCCGTGGATATTTCCTCTTAGAGGTTTTACCACGTAAAAACTTTGTGTCTCATTTTCGCTTTTAGTTTTTGTTATCTTCCATATTTTACTTGTATTGATTCTCTTGTATATTGATGATTCACATGTATTGATTCTTTCTATACAATTGCTATATCATTTCAAGTATTTATTTCACTCTTATATTTCGCATGTTTGAATATTGGAAGAATTTGGAACTATACCTATTCAACCCCCCCCCAGGTATAAAACACTATTGCTTTAAAGAGAATTTCAAACCAACATTCCCAGTTTAGACTCATTATGGATCAAAAAGGTTTTTTCCTTGGTTATAATGTGGCCATGGGGTTTAATGAGGTAATACAAAGAATATGGACATTTTGGAGTTCAAAATCACCATTCATGCTAGAATATGTCCACACACTTGTACAATGCTCTTTTTTCTTTGATTACCCACACACTCACGTACTAGACATTCGTTTTACCCATATTTGTGCTTCAAATGTTGTACTCTACTTTGTGAGTACTTAGCATCAAATAATTCAAAACTCTTTTGCTTTTCTCATTTTCTTTTCTTTTGAGTTGTCCGCATTTCTTTTATTTGACAATTAAGGCTCATAAGTACTGATTTGGGTACTTTTACATTTCTAGCCATTTGCTTAGCATATTTTCAACATTTTTTTTTCTTTTGTGAACACTTTTTTTTTTTTTGACAATTAGGGCTTAACTTCTTTCATTACCACCATTACACATCCTAACATGATTAGTAACAAAGGTAGGCATGTGTTTACGCTATAGGTATATGGTTGTACGTGGTACCAAATGAAAGAGTAGTGTTTGGCCTCAAACTTGGCTTTGGAGCACACAAAACTAATAGGAACATGTTTGGGCTATTGTAGGTAATAAAGTGCACACACATTGCCTAACATCATCTACACAACCATCTATCAAGGGAATGAACGCATCCATCAAGCAATTCACTATATGATATGCATGTCCTATGGCATGTGACGTATATGATGATAGGAGTGTTTAAGAATAATCAATACTAACACTCAAAAATGCGCAATTTAAAGGTTGTGTTTGTGATCTCACGGAAATCTCCAGTATTAGAATAAGGCGTGAAAGCACCGAGTCTCCTCAACTTAACACCAAAGGATGTGACAAACCCATAAAGGTGTAAGTGAAACCCTAAAGTGGCACCAAGCTACATCACAAGATCACAATACTGCTCAAATTTAGTTATCATACTTGAAGCCATAATCCGTATTTCATCACACATAGAATTCTTCCACTCATAAATTGAAAACTGAATTTTACAAATCTTTGGAAAATAAAGGTTTGCTGTAGGATACTTGGTTCCTGAAAACAACTCAGTTACTTCAAAAAATAACTCTAATCTATCACAAATCTCTTTCGCCAATTTCCAATCTTCTTCACTAGGCAAACAATTATACTGTGATTTTCGTTGTTTTAAACGAGCAAATACATCTTTATATATCAGGGCACTATTAAGCATCAAATAAGTAGAATTCCACCTAGTTTTGCAGTCGAGAGATAACTTTTTACCACTATGAATATTTAACTGACGAGTGGCCTCAAAAAAATTTTCCTCTCTTTTAGGTGAGACTGTCTAGAAAACAACACTATCACGAATTTTTTCAACACTGCCAACAATCTTCTTTCACAATCAAATTCAGTATATGAGCACAACAACGCATATGAAAAAATTTTCCACCCAATAAAAGTGAACCACCAGAAATCTTATCTACCAAAATCCTAATCATGGCATTATTGGTGGTACAATTGTCTACTGTTATAGTAGAAATTTTTTGATCAACATTCCAATCTAATACACAATCCATCAATGCTTCAGCGAGAATCTCAGAAGTATGTGGGCATGGCACATAAATGAACCTAGCGTAACATGACAAAACACCATATTATAACATAAATATATATTTTTTGAGTTGCTGTGTAATGTATAAATTAATTATTAATAAACAAACTATTTTAAAGTTTAAACAATATCAATTACACTAAGAAAAAGAAAATAAAGGCACCAGGTCCATTTAAAAAAAAAAAAAAAAAGGAAAAAAGACATAAGAATAACAATAATATTAATAAAGACATCGGTATAAAAGTATAAACTATAACAACCAAAATATTACCTCAATATTCGACTTTGCAATTTCCAGGATTCATCTATGAAATGTGCTGTGACAGCCATGAATCCTTTTTTTTGACTGCTAGTCCACATGTCAGTTGTAATAGCAATCCTACTATCATTCCTCTCCAATAACTGCATTGTCTTAGACCTCTCGTAATCATATATTTTCAAAATATCATTCTTGATTGTGTTTCGAGAGACTACCGAAAACAATGGTTGGACTGATTTCATGAACCTTCTGAACCCCAAGTGCTCAACCATACTTAGTGGATACTCATGTAAAATTATCATGTGTGCTAACTCTTTCCTTGAAGCTTCTTGATTAAATAAATATGTGCCAACTTCGACTTTACCATCGGCTGTTTTAGAAGTATGCAACATTGTTCTTATGTTTTTTTGTTTTCGACAGCGACATCTGTTAAAATGGTCGTGTAGACTTTTGGTGTCATTCCTACTATTTGCTTTGAGTTTATCCTTACAGTAGTTGCAAATAGCATAATCAACTCCATTAATTTTTTTTTTAACGAAATGCTCCCACATAATTGATATGCACCTTCTTTTTCTTTTGTTTTCAATGTCATCACATTCAATTGAGTTTGTTTCCATCCCATGTTGTTCTTGTATGTTTACACAATTTTCTCTTGATGACACCGATATTGGGTCTTCACTTTCTAGTGCATCTGTAGACATATTTGTACCCACCTGAAGTAGTGATAAACGAAATAAATTTTATTCAAGAGTTGAAAATTATTAAAGTAATAAACTTTTTTTTGAGTGTTAACTGAAATTGTTATAGAGACTACTGTTAAACAAAGGCATTGATCCAAATAAATAACACAATCGATTAAATTCCTATAATATAGCACTTCTGATATGTTTTCTTGCCGCAGAGTCACACACTCATTCTTAAATTAGACAACTAGTATATTTAATCTTCCAAGAAAACAATCAAACATCCAAAAATCTGAGAAAGAAACTTATGTCCAGTGTCTTTTCTTTTTTTAATTCAAACGGCAAAATAAATTTAAGGCAGGGATCAAATCCCACAAAGAAAGAGTAGCAGGTACATATATATCAAAAAAAAAAAAAAAAGATAGATGATGCTAAAGCTATAAATTCTATTGTTAAAGAACTCAGTTCTTTGTAATGTTTCGTCTTTTGTAATGTTTATGGTCTATATATATCAAAAAAAAAAAAAAAAGGTAGATGGCGTATGGCAGCAAGCAGTTGACAAACAATATATTTTACTGCTTGATTAGGTTGCAAATCAATGAAATCATGTATGGAAGGATGCCTCTATGACTAAAATAAGCCAATTGTGATAAATAATAATAATAAAAAAAAAACAAATCAATTAATTACCTTTGTTTGAATCAACGTGACAAGCCAAAATTGTGTAAACAATTTGAATAATACTAGAAGTAAGTGCAAGAAAGGCTCCAATGAAAGCAATCAAACTCCACGTCTCCACTTGAGGTTGAAGCATTCAACGTTGAACTTGGAGTTAGCGGCTAGGGTTTTTTTTAATAGGATTTTGTTTTTTCACTTTATGTTAAATAATGATGAAAGGATATAAAGTTATGGTTTATATATATATATATATATTTTTAAAAAAACATTTTTTTTTTTTGAAACTACGTAGTTTAACTAAGTATTATTTTAAGCGAAGCGGGGCGGGGCGGGGTGGGGAGTATAAAACCTATCCCCACCCCATACCCATTGCGGGTTAGACTATCTATCCTAATCCCCGCCCCATCCCCATTAAATTGAAACCCATCCCCACCCCAAAAGTGCCGGTCCCCACGGGGAATTTTGTCATCCCTAACTACACATACTAAGAACTTGCCAAAAGCACACGCTAAATGCATCACATCCAAACTAATTAAAGCTCGAAATTTTTGGCCAAGCGACAAAATTGAAAAAATTGGACACAAAAAAAAAAAAAAAAAAAAAAAAAAAAGACTTAATAAAAAGACTCAAGACTCATAAAAAGACGACTCAAAAAGGTGAGTACACTCCTAAACAAAAACCCAACAATGTCCCCATTGTTGGAAACCAAAAACATGATCTAACGGGGGAAAACACCTTACAAGACTCAAACAAGCTCTACTAATCAAGGTGATTCATACAATATGTCATAAAACATTTTCAACCTAAATTAAGCATATTCTCAAAATTGGCGGAACGGGGGCACTACAACCCCCAAACCGGATCTTTTCATAAGATCAAAATCTGTGCAAGTATATGATCAATATGCAACAAAAATGTGTTCATCCATATCAACAGAATATTCCAAATCCACATTTAACAAAACTTGAAATCAATTAAGCGCAAAATTTGAGAGGGAAAAACTCTCTTTAGAAGGAAGATTGGTTATTTGCGTGCAAGTTGTCATGTGTTTTCCAAAAGATGAAGAACCTAGCTTAAACACAACACCTCTACCAAACAAATTTTTTATCGAATATTGTTATTTTTAAAACCATAATGGAAAAAAAATAAAAAGTTAAAAGAATAAATATAAAGATTATTCTTTTTTTTTTTTTTTTTTTTACATTTTTATATATTCTATTTTAGGATAATTTGCATCCCGAAACTTAATCAAATTTTAGGCAATTTAGAGAGATATATATCATGAGATTAATCAAATTTTCAGTCTATTTTTTCATATTTTATTCGCAATGTTACTTTCAAATTTGATGAAGGATCATATCCAACTTAACCTAATCAAAAGGTGTATCTGACTTTGGTGAATTTAGTGAGGAACATGAATGGTTGTTGCTATATTTATATTTTTAGTGATGAACTGTAAATTCATAACAAAATATTTTGTCACTAAACAATATCAGTGACAAAAGTATATATAAGAAATTGATTGTGGTGATAGATTGGAATGACTTTTGTATAATTAATGAGAAACATAAATGGTTGTCACTATAATCATAAATACTTAGCAAGGAAATGTAAATTCGTAACTAAATATTTAGTACCTAATGGTACAATAAAGGAATTAGTGACAACAATTTAGTCATGAAATAGTATTTGGTAACTAGTTTGTATCACTTTGGTTAAATAAGTGAGGAAAATGAAAGACCATCACTATATCTACATTTTCAATGATGAATTATAAATCTATGACAATATTTTGTCACTAAACAATATTAGTGACAAAAGTATAGTTATAAAATTGATTCTGATGACGGATTGAAATCAGTTTGATAGAATTAGTGAGTGACATTAATGGTTGTTATTATAATCATATATTTAGTGAGGAAATGTAAATTTGTAACTAAATAATCTTATTACTAATAGGAAGAAAAGAGAATTAGTGACAATATTATAGTTATGATATAGAATTTGATAACTAATATGTATCACTTTGATTAAATTAGTGAGGAGCAAGAGTTGTCGTCACTATATCTACAGTTTTAGTGATGCATTGTAAATTCATAACAAAGTTTTTTATCACAAAAACCCAAATTTGTTGTAGTGTTATTGCGCTTTTTGAAGCTTTTGTTTTGCTAGAAAAGGTTCCTCCTTATGTTGTTCCTCTGGCTCTAGCCGATTGTCAAAATATTTTGTAGTTTGATTTTCCTTAATGAATCTTTTTATCTTAAAAAAAAATTAATTAATGAATAAATATTTACACAATTAATAAGAAAATTCAGGAAAATTAATATAAAAAAATTCTAACATAGTCAATAATTGATATTGTATAAAAAAATTTCCCACATTATTAATATTTCCTCTTAATTTCAGTTTAAAATTTACAATAATAATTTTATTAATTAGCAATATTCCCTCATTGTCAATATTTTTTTTTGCCAAGGTCCCAGCAATATGCTTATAACATAATCTTCAAATTCAACATAACCTGCACAAAATAAGGTTCAATAATGATTATGGTGTAATGTCATGAGAAGATAAAAAGACAACAACTAGAAGCTTGAAATGCAATACTTATATGAATGCAAATTTAATAATATTAAACAAAGTTACATGCAAAAAAATTACTTTAATAGAGGTATAAAATGAACACGGAAGACATGATTACAGAAAAATTAACGTCATCACAAATTAATACACACCTGAAGTTGTTATTCCTCACTGTTTTAGCATATTGCCAAATGCTTTAAAAACTGAGTTAGACTATAACATTCAACCAAAAGAAAATACATCACTACAAAATATACCTGATTCTTAAAAAAAAAAATGTGACATGCACAAGCTTACAGATAGGACTTTGGAATTTTAGAATTGCAATACATCCAATAATATATTCATCTACAATAGAAATTGTTTGATATTTTTCCAAGAGAGAAACAAAGAAGCTGCATGCTATTTTGATATCTTGTCATTTTAAGTTATCAAATTTGGTCACTTTTATAACTTATTTTTGCAACTCAATGATCATAAAAGAATAAATCACCAAACTTTCATATTACTAGTAAAAATCTATCATAAATTAGAAACAAAGCTGAAAACATGCGTGTTCATCGTAAAGTAGGCCAAACCCATGAAAAAGCAATACAAAGCTTGAAAAAGCAAAACAATAACCCAAATCAATGAAAAAACAAATTAAATTTAATGTGGCAAAAACCAAAATAATTAAGTTTGATCTGCCAGAAACCAAAAACTTTACAAAATTGCGGCAAATCTACCTTACAGATGCACGAACTACAATTATATTCATTTCTCCATGGTCTCCACCACGTCCTTTGAGTCTCTTTTTCCTTGCCACAGTCTCTTAGTTCATACTTTAGTATTCTTGAAATGGAATAAATAAACCACATGTTCATCATAAGATATTATCATAATAAAGTGCAGTTAAACAATTAAGTAAAAGCATAAATTTTTAGACAACTTTTAAATACATCAAATAACAGCTCTATGGAGATTATCGAAAAAAGATGTAAATCAAAACTGTTTTGCTGAAATAAAGGATTCTAGTAGCCTTTAATTTTTGAAAACTAAGGTATGTGAAAACCTAAAAAAAAATAAAAATTAATGATAAACAAGGTACAAGTTAAATAAAAAACTTAAATTCACCGAAACTAAACCCTAATATTCAAAACACACATCTTCAAAAAGAAAAAAAAGAAAAAAACATATAAACAAAAACCCTAATATTGAAACTGAACAACAAAAAATTATCTTACAATTTACGAACAACAAAAATGCTTGTTTGAATCAAGACTGAGATACAATATTTCTACGCCTGTCCATGACTTGATGAACCCCATGTCCAAACACCAAAATCCTTCATCAAACATGATATGATTTTCAGTTCCAGAAATTGAAGATTTTAGAGAGAGCTCAAAGTGGGATACGAGAACCTGTAGAAAGAGAATGAATCGGTGTAGAATGAGAGGAGAAAGAGTTAGGACATAAGCAATGTAACCGGTTGCTGGTAACACTAATTTATTTTATTTCAACCGTTTGATGATTTTTTTATATCCAACGGTTTTTATTTATTGAAAAGAGCACCATATGATACGAACCAAATTCTTGTTTGTACAATAGCGCGACCCCCTTTGTATTGTTGAAATCAAATGTTGTCCTGAATATCTGAATGCACAAGTAATCACATCAATTAGGAATACCTCGGATATGTGAACTCGAGTTAGTTTGATGATGCGAAATTCAAGGAATTTTGCAAAAAACTAGGGTCAGATCATCGATTTTGAACACCAACCCATCCCAAGGCAAATGGACATATGGATCCGCTAATAAAACAATCAAACACATCTTAAGTCTAAGCTTGAAAACAAAAAAGGAACTTAGGCTGAAGAATTACCAAGTGTTCAATGGGCACATCGAATGGCCAATAAAATCAGAATTGATGAAACTCTATTCGCTTTAGCATTTGGGTCAGAAGCGGTGATTCCCGTTGAAATGAGTATGCCCACCTATCGAACAACTCTTTTCACTGAGTTAGAAAATTTGGAGGGTTTGAAGATGAATTTAGACTTAATTAAAGAATGAAGAGATCAAGCTCAAGTTAGAGTTGTTCTTCATGAGATAAACCCATGTAAGTCTAGTACAGTCATCAATAAATGTGACAAACTAGTACCGTCATCAATAAATTTGACAAACCAACGAGTACCAGACACATTAGTAACACAAGATGACCTATATACATCATAATGAATTAGTTTGAAAGGAGTTAAAAAATGAACCTCTTTTACTGGAAAAGTAGTACAGTGACTTAAAAAAAATACCGGACTCATGGTGTAAACTGTTGACCAAAATGGTAAATGGTAAGTGTCCTAAGCGTCTATGTCGAAGATAAATTTGAGCAACACTAATATTATGGGAAATTAGACATTGGGACTCTCCTTCTCCACCCCAATCAATATCCAGGTAATGGAGTCCTTCTCTCACCTTACCAAGCCCAATCATCTTCCCCGATTGATCTTAAAAATAACAGCCAAAAGGGAAAAAATTAACTAAGCGGTTTAGGCTTTTTGTGAGCTTTCCAATAGATAACAAATTATGGTTAAGGTTTGGAACATGTTGGACTGAATATAAAATAAAGCATGCTCCAATACAGTGCTCCAATGCAGTGCCAAAAGCTATGCCAAATTTGGCACAACATTAAATGCAGTCATATTTGTTGACTTTTTTATTTTAAATAATAAAAATGTAACAAATTTAGTTGGGAAAATTGCATTTTTTTCTCTAATAGGCATATAATTGTAAGCATATTTACAGCTTACTTATCCATCTCATCACTTTTGCCATGTAAGCATTATTTGACCAAATTGCATTGCCTTTTCTAGCAAAAAGTGATGAGGTGAATAAGTGTGATATAAGTATGCTTACATTTATATGCCTACAAGAGAAAAACTTGAGAAAATTGAGATGGAAACAATTCTGAAAAATTATTCAATCCATTCATTATAACATTTTACTATTTTTTGTGTCAAATTTAACATTGACATTGACATATACATTGTATATGGTCTAATAATGCTTTAACTCACCTACTTCATGTATCTACCCCTAATTTGACATTTCAACTGGCACATAAAAAACATATGGATAATAATTCAAAAAATAGTGCTTAATTTTTTTTTCTTGGACATGCAATTTCCAATTAGTTATATGGATAATAAACTATTACTATTCATGGTAATTTAATTCTACACCATGTTTGTTTCAAAATAAAAATAATATCAAATTCCTATGAAAATACATCGGAATGAGTGAATCAAGAAAGTATAAAAAAAATTAAAAAAAATAAGTTGATTGTACATAAATAAACCTAAATGTATATTCAGTCTGAAGGGCAACTTTGTCCATGCCTAGTTACCAAGAATAGCGTAAGGGTTTTAGGGTAATTAGAAATTCATTCACATAAATACAAGTTTATATCCCTTCTTAAAAAATTCCCAATTTGAAACCCAAAAAACACATAACACTTGTTCGATAATTATAGAGGGTAGAAGAAGAGAATGTTTATAGAGTCTTCAATCTTCAACTTTGAACATCTTCTTTTGTAGAAAACTCTTGGTATTTATATATGACTTCTCCTCGTGAAGTCACATGTAAATACCAACCCAGTTCGATCTATAGAAAGAGATATGGTCTTCACAAGTTGGCCATCCTTCATGGACATTCCTCTAAACTTCTTTATAATCACCTTTTTACCTTCAAACTCAACACAAGAGCTATCTTCTACATAATCTCAACAAACATGTTAAAACATTCAATTTCACTTAAGAACATAACATAAAACATAGGGATTAGGGATCTCAAGTATGACATTTATCGACTTAACAACCAACTTGAATAACGAGGTTGTCATGGCAAATGAAGATGTCTTGCTCGGGTCCAAACTCATCTCGGATATTCGGAGAAGAAAGTCATCATAGGGTACCAACTCGAATAATGAGGTTATCCTGACAAATGAAGATGTCCTGCTCGGGTTCGAACTCATCTCGAAGAAGGAAGTTGTCATATGGTACCAACTTGAATAACGAGGTTGTCATGAAAAATGAAGATGTCATGCTTGTGTCCGAACTAATATTAGAGAAGGAAGTTGTCCTAGGGTACCAACTCGAATAACAAGGTTATCATGGCAAATGAAGATGTTCTACTTGGGTCCGAACTCATCTCGAAGAAGAAATTCATCCTAGGGTTCCAACTTGAATAACGAGGTTGTCCTAGCAAATGAAGATGTCCTTCTTGGATTCGAACTCATCTCAGAGAAATATCGCCCCCACTGAAAAATATTTCTTGCTCCATCTCGATGTAGTTGTTTGGATCAAGGGTTTGGAAAAGTAACATAACAATACAATAGTTGCGATCGGAGATTTATTTTGATTTTAACAAGACATGATTGGCCAAAAGTCAGTAAATAATTTAGGGAAAATATCATTTCCCCCTATATTTTGACCTATTAGTAACTCTCCCCCCTGTAGTTCCATTAATGACCGCTTTCCCTTGAAACTGAAAGTATTCACTATATTCCCCCTTCCCATTAGCTTTTCTGTTAAAATGTTTCGTTGACTGTTATCTTCTCTTTGATTGAGAGGGTAACATGGTTAATTTATAAAGGAACTTGAATTTCAATTAACATAAGAGGGTACAAACGTAAAATCAGTAATACATATGTATGATTAAAAAAAAATGAAATTAATGTGTGGTTTGGATGGATACACCTCACTTGCAATCTGACCAGATGCTAATATATAATATATAATATAAGAACAATTAAAAAATAAAAAACATAATCTGGCAAGAACACGATCTGGAATTCATCATCACCAGATCATATTCCTCGCTCTCTCTCTCTCTCTCTCTCTCTCTCTCTCTCTCTCTCTCTAAAGTCTAAATCCTCTCTCGCGAATCCATTAGTGCAGGTCAAAATCCCATTCTCTAAACGTTGTGTGGTGGTTGTTTGAGGAGATCGATTGGCAGTCGGTCACAAGACCTTGGATGAAATCGTCACAAACTATCACACGTTTTGGACAATCGCGAGTTCTAGATTGATGGCTTTGGGGTTTATGATTTGTGGGCAGTGTATTTCTGGGTTGATGGTAGGAAGGTTCTGGATTGATGAGTTTGGAGTTTTTGATTTTCTTAGTTGATGGTGGGGGTGGTGGTTTGGTGTGTTTTTTGGTGGATGGTTGGTGATTGTTGTTTAATGTTGAATTTTTTTTTTTTTTTAACAATTTTAATTTGAATTTTAAAAATTGATTGTGGAGGATTCTGAATTGATATTGAATGTGAATGATAGACAATGATGGGTGGATGCATGATGTTGTTGCATGTGGATGTTGATGAATCTGGAACCCTGGAATCTGGATTGATGGTGGAGGAAAAAAAATTGTTAAGATAAAATTGTAATTTGTAATCAAATCTGGTTTACCTAGAAAAACCATATTGAGTTTGTTTTTATTTAAGAATTTTATTATTATTATTTTTTAAAAGTTATGAGGATTTTGTTTTAATTATTTAGTTAATTTTTATCAAGTTACCTATTTATTCCTATGTTATTTGAATGTTTTTAAGGGTAAATATGTCTTTGTCTTATGTTTTTTTTTAAAAAATTATTTATTTATTTTTTGAGGACAAAAATTATTTTATAAATATCTCAAGGGTTAAATGGTTATTTACAGTCTTACAGATTATATTGAAGGGTAAAACAGTCATTTAATATAGGATTAACTTTTTTAACGGAAATGCTAACTGAAGTCTGAAAGAGGGAATATGGAGAATACTTTCGGTTCAGGCCATTAATGGAAATACAAAGGGGATAGTTACTAATAAATCAAAATATAGAGGATATAATGATTTTTTTCCCAATAATTTACAGCTAAAACGTCGTCGTTTCCTGTGTTAGCCAAAACGCAGCGGTTGGACTGCCTTCTCCAAAACCCACATAAAAACCTCAGCTGATTTTTCACGGACCGGATAAAATGCTTTCGTTTTCTCCTCCACTTCCCGCACTGGAAAATGAGAGAAAGTAGCTGAGAAAATTTTCAGTTTCACTATTCAAAAAATAGAAAGTAAATAAAATAAAATGCAATTTCACGTCTCAAAACCACTTGATTCAATCAAGCTCCAAAGATGCTCTCCGCCTTGTTCTCCGTTTTTCAAAGGCATTTCCAGAGCCAAATTAAGCTCCAGAAGAAGTTGCTTTCTTTTGATTAAACACAACAACAGACTCAGAATCAGTGCTTGTCGAGCTTCCGATTCCAACTCAGTTGTATCAACCACCAACTCCGAGGAAGACGCCGAGTCCACTCAGCTATTCGAGGTTTAATTAATTACTCTCGTGTTTTCTTACTATGCTCTTTTGCATGCCTTTCTTTAAAGTGTCTTTTGAATTGCTATAAAATAGATATGAGTTCAAAGTAAATTCATGAAATTGTTTGAAGAAGTTCCTTAGTTTGATTTCACGGTTTGTAGTGTCTATGAATTTCGATAACTCATTTTTTTTTTTTATTCTTTTTCACACTAAATATAGCGGGTTTTGAATATAAATACTAGAGACCTTATCAGCGAAGCTAGTTAGTACCCAATTTCAATAAGATGTAGTATATGTAGAATTGTAAAAAGTGCCTAAATTGTTTTAGGCCATTGTACATAATGATAGATGAATTTCAGTTTGCATTTTGTTTGAAGCTACTTAACCTGTTTACTCTTTGGTAATTAAACAGAAGTTGAAGGATGCGGAGAAGCAACGGATTGAGAAGTTGGAAGAACTGGATAGAAAGGCCAATGTGCAGTTAGAGAGGCAGCTTGTCCTGGCTTCGAGTTGGAGTAGGGCCTTATTGACTATGTCTGGAAAGTTGAAGGGAACTGAATGGGACCCTGAGAACTCGCACAGGATTGACTTCAGCGATTTTTGGCAGCTTCTTAACTCAAATAACGTCCAATTCATGGAGTACTCAAACTATGGTCAGACTGTATCTGGTAGGGAGATTATTCTTGATGTATTTATTTATTTATTTATTTTTTATATTTTTCCAAATATTCAATTTTCAACTGTTTTACTGGTTATATAATGGTTCTAAGTTTGAGGTTATTCTTCTTTTGGTTATAGGTGGCCGATTAATTAATTAATTATTTTTTCTGGCTATTTTAGAAATTAGACATTGGGATTTAGAGTAACTAAAATGTAAAGCAGATTTGATAAAAGAAAAAAACCCTGACATCGAAAAGCATCTCTGGAGCATCCATATGGTGGTTGTTTTAATTGATGAGTATTGATCTATGTCTGTGTAGAATGTAGATGATATAATTTCTTATATAATTTCAAAAACATCTGTCTGTATATAAGGATAAGTGAAGTACTGAATAAAAAACAAGCTTTAGCTGGAATTTGTTAGTTTTTACTGTACTGGCACAGCCTTTAGATTTATAGTCATTGCTTTTATGTGTCTAGTGATGATTATTTATCCAGCAGACTGTCCAAGATGTTTTCGTGAGTTGCTTTATATAGAAGCTGGTATTTTTATGCTGAAATTTGATTTTCTGTTTTCTGCAGTGATTTTGCCATATTACAAGGATGAAAAAATGAAAGGAAATGAGGGCAACCGAAAGAAAGAAATTATTTATCGGCGCCATGTGGTGGACCGTATGCCTATTGATTGTTGGAATGATGTGTGGGGAAAGCTGCACCAACAAATAGTAAATGTTGATGTTCTTAATGTGGACTCAGTACCTGCAGAAGTCTACTCTACTTTTGCAACCGCAGTCATATGGTCTATGCGACTTGCCCTTTCTGTTGCATTATATCTATGGATTGATAGTAAGATGAGGCCAATTTATGCAAAGTTGATACCTTGTGATTTGGGAACCCCAAGCAAAAAAATTAGGGAGCCGCTCAAGCGCCGTGCACTTGGATCATTAGGCAAGAGTCGGTAAGTGGATATGAATTATTAGTGATCTATTTATAAACTCTCGCTTTTATTTTATTTTTATTTATTTTTGTTTTTTTATAATTGGTTGGTGTCATTCTTTTTGCCTATAGTTCGTACTAATTTATAAATAGGATTATAGGAAAAAAGTTGGCTGCTCCTTTGAAATATAACAAGCAAGTGAATCTGCCACTGTGCCATATAGCTTGATAATTTCCATTCCGTGCTAGCTTGATTCAAAAAAGAGATGCATTGTGCAGTTATTTTTGTAACTCAATGGTCTTAAAGGCAATTGGCAATAGCTGATGCTTTTTGCTTTTGGGCTAAGGCACTATTTAGAGGCTAGATTTCATTGGATCATTGTGAATTTGTGATATGTCAAACACATTTATGTCATTATCATCAAAAAGTTGTCAAATGACATCTGAGGGAGATGGGTGAAATTTTCCTTTTGCGGTTATCTTCCTTTTTCATTGTAGAAGTCTTCTCACAAGCAGTTGATTTCCTAGACTTTTTCCAGAATTATGTTATCTAAAGTCTTTAATTTTCTTACAAAAAAAGAATTAAAAGTGTAAAACTATAATGCGAGTCCAAGTTACTCATTAAATGGTTCGATACTGCATAGTTTTTCTCCTGTGAGTACTTGTATTGTTCGTGGCAACGTTAGATGTTTTATGGTCCCAAGATAGTTGAAGAAGCAAGTTTGTCGAAGCATTTTCCTTGGGATCTAACTTGCTGCCTTTTGACCAGGGCAAAATTCATATCAGCTGAAGAAACTACTGGTGTTACCTTTAATGATTTTGCTGGCCAAGAATATATAAAGAGGGAACTACAGGAGATTGTGCGGATTTTAAAGAATGATGAAGAGTTTCAAAACAAAGGTATTTATTGCCCAAAAGGTGTCCTTCTCCATGGCCCTCCTGGAACTGGTAAAACACTGCTGGCTAAAGCCATTGCAGGTGAAGCAGGAGTACCCTTCTTTGCGGCAAATGGAACTGATTTTGTGGAGGTGAGACTTAATTATCTTACAAAAGATAACTAAAAGTTAACTGATGGAATCCAGCTGTAAAAGAATTGCTTCTTGATGTTATAGTGTTTCCCAACACAACTACGTTCTCTATAAATTTATGGTTTATTGATTCTGTGGGTGGATATGCTGGCAAAATGAGGCAATCCTGGCCATAAAGTGTGTGAAATGGAGGTGCAGAAGAATAGGGATAATGTCAATCATCTCAATAGACAAAATTAAGTTCACATGATGTCATGGGGGGAGACCAATTTGTGGCCCGTATAATTTAATAAATAGACTAAAAACAGCGATAATACTAACCATAGATAAATAGACTCAAAACGGCCCGTATAATATCGTTTTTGTGGAATGCCTAAGTTTTCAGTGTTTATATGTTCTCAAATTGATGGTTTATCATGCTTGAGGTGCCATTGAACCACTTCATTTCTCTTTAAGTTAAGATCAGGTCTTTCTTTCCAATTTCCTTTTCAACTCGATGTATAATAGCTTATGTTCACTAATGTTCATCAGCAGCTCATATTTACATTCTACAGGGCATAGACGGTGGTGTTTTTCTTTATTATTATAATAATTTAGGGTTTTCATATTCTGTGGCTCTTTTACAGCATGTGATGGATTTAATACTTCCATGATTTGAAGATCGAGTCATCATTATTCTAAGGTTCAATCAGTTTCCAATTTGAAGTTATCGATGGTGGAATTCTAAATTGACACAAGAAATCTGCACATTCATCACTATTACTACTATGAAACCCCAATTTATAAATCCCTAACCATTAAACCACCAATTGTCATCAAACTGAGCTCTTCTTTTATGCATGACAGCCTCATAAAGTGTAAATATATCAAGGTTGTCCCGCTTCACCTTCACTTTCTTACTGAATGTCTCTGTCTTCTATGTATTGGTTAGAGTTGTTTTTTGTCATGCTCTGTTACTGTTGAAATTTGAATGAACCTAGCTAACATAGACATTTCACATTTCAGATGTTTGTTGGCGTTGCAGCATCTCGTGTCAAGGATCTTTTTGCTAGTGCTAGATCATTTGCACCTTCTATCATTTTTATTGATGAGATTGATGCTATTGGTAGCAAGCGTGGTGGACCCGATATTGGTGGGGTAAGACATTAATTGTTGCTTAATATGCAAAAACATTTCTGTTTCTCAACAAATCCATGCAATGCACTGGAAGAAAAAAGATAAGAATGAACTGCAATAATTTTGTTAGTTTCTTGTTCATTAATTTTTTACTTGTAGCATTAGGTTTATATAATTTTACTTCTCTGCTCATTTTGTCTCCAAAGCTGCACAAATATTTCCATTAAACGAATTGAATGGTTTCTTGGGTCCCCCTAGGGAGTATACTCAGATTTGTTCATTTAGGGTTTTTTTTCGCTTGTAGAGATAGATTCTGTGGATCTCTAGTCCGTCTCTTCTATCTTTCTCTTTCTTTTTATTCAAATGTTGTTTATGAGAAAAAAAAGAACCCAACCATTCAAGTTGCATTGTTTTTGCACATGATTTTTTTTTTGTTAGTAAAAATTTTGTATCCATTTTGCGTATGGATAAACAACTTGTTTACTGATGACACTGTAATGTGCTTGAGTTTCTGCTGTATTTTTTCCTGGATTTTTGGGCTGTGTGGTCCTATTTGCATCTGAAGGAGATCTAATCTTTAGCACTGATTGTGGGTGACGATACCTAGGCCTTAAGTTGGTGATTATTCATCTGTATGGTGATGCTGGGAATCTAAATTTGTAAAATGCACTGATTGTCGATTCTATTTTCATTTCATTTATGTAAATTTTGCTCATAAAAAAATTATGGGACATGATTAGTTACAAGAAATTAATAATTGAAGAAAAAAGGCAGCTTCACTTTTCTCAATTTACACGGTTTGTTCTATATGGAAGGTTAAGTTTTTGGTATTTGCATTGGATTTCTTCAAATGTTTTTTTTTTTTGTTGATATGGTAAGAATTAATTGTTTGTTTCATAGTTGCTCTCATGCCTATGCACATAAAATTTCTATGTTATTTTGTTTATTTTATTGGATCTGTAATTTTCGATACAATATATGTTTTTGTTAACAGTATCGGTACAATTTTCGATACTATACATTGTCACTTTTGCGGAATCCTTTAGTAGATTTTCAATGCTTTTCCAATTTTTTTATGGAATTTGTATTATGAAATGTTTTTGGTCTAAATTCAAACATGCATGTTAACACTGTAGTAGTTGTTACTTGTTAGTATTCTATAAGTACATAAAAAAAATTACCAGTAGTATCCTTTTTTGTTTTTTATTTTTTTATTTTTTATGAGATACCCTGCATGAGTTGATGTCTACCAAATTTCAAAGAAGGTTTTGACCAAATTTAGAGGAGGTTCTTACAACTTTCAGAAAAAGTCCAGAAATTTCTAACAAATTTCATTATCATTTTGATTGCCTAAATTTGGACCGAACCTTATTAGAGGTTATTTTCTCAATGATTTACCTTCTCTTGTCTCTTCCTATATTGATTATGATATATATATATATTTTTTCATATTTTTTCTTCCAAAGATATGATTATGTTTCTGGTATTTCAAAATTTCACATTAATTCCACATTCATATATGCAGACTTTTTAAGTTTTAAACTTATGCATAAGATTACCCAAGTTCTATGTTGTAGGCGTTAATTTGGGTGCCCTGCACTCTATCAAGTAGAGAAACATTTAGGAGTTTTTCTAATGCCATAATTACCTGGTAGAATCTCTTGGTTGAATTTTTATGATTCACAAATTGTTTTACCTTTTTGGCATGAGTAGCATTAAACAATTTAGGTTTGATTATTGCACCAGGAATTGAAGAATGTCGGAGAGCATAATACTATAATAGTAGAAGCATTTCTAAATAGTATCCTAAGTAGTTAGGAGAAGGAATTCTGCTCTTTGGGGTGTGTGTCTTGCTTAGGAAGTAAAAGGGAGGAACAATTGAATTCTTTTACATGGTTTTCCTTTGAGTTATTCATGCTACTTGTATTGTGGCTCCATCCACTGCGGATATGGGCATGAGCTTTGTTATTCTCGATGATGCCATTTTGTTGAAAATCTTGATGTGATATTACTGCAACTAAAATAGTTACCTTTGCCAGTTTCTTATGATATCACGTCTCAAGTGCACTGTTATTTAATGTATATATACTAAATGACAAACATATTGGGGCAACTATTTTATAACACTTTTCTCTTATCTCTCTCTGTATTTCTCTTGTTCTGACTTGTTGCATATTGTGGTTTGTGACTATGATTGCTTATCATAGGGAGGTGCAGAAAGGGAACAAGGCCTGCTTCAGATACTGACAGAGATGGATGGATTTAAAGTTTCTACATCACAGGTTTGCTTTAAGATATTTCTTCAGATTCAAGAGGCTTTTTTTCTGATTTAACTGCTAAACTTGGCCCGTCAGGTGTTAGTTATAGGTGCAACCAATAGACTGGATATTCTTGATCCTGCCCTCTTGAGAAAGGGCCGTTTCGACAAGATTATAAGGGTTGGTTTACCATCTAAAGATGGTAGATTTGCCATATTGAAGGTATTTCACTAAATGTCATTGTTCTAATGAATGCTTACCTTCTTGTTGCCATGTATTTATTATTAGCATTTTTTTTTGTTTTTAACAGGTGCATGCTAGAAATAAATTTTTCCGTTCAGAGGAGGAAAAGGAGGTTCTACTGCAAGAAATTGCAGAGTTTACAGAAGATTTTACGGGGGCAGAGCTGCAAAATATACTGTAAGTTATACTTCAGACTGCCTTCATGTCTCAGGAAAGAGAAGCTGATGATTCTTAACTGAATGATAGGAATGAAGCTGGAATTTTGACTGCCAGAAAGGATTTAGACTACATTGGACGAGATGAACTGTTAGAAGCTCTGAAACGAGTTTGTGCTCAATTCCTCATGTCGAATGTGATAAAATTGTCTCTCTGATCATACGAAGTTTTGTTAATTAAGTTTGTTTCTTATACCATTTTAGCAAAAAGGAACATTTGAAACGGGCCAAGAGGATAGTACTGACATTCCAGAAGATTTGAAATTGCGATTAGCATACAGAGAAGCATCTGTAGCTGTTCTTGCTTGCTACTTTCCAGATCCCTACCGCCCTTTTACAGAGGTCACTAAAATCATATCCAAGTGTTCTATTTTGTCTCATGCAGTATTATAAGTTCTTTCTGTATTTAATTATGTCTTAATATTTACCTTCACAGACGGATATAAAATCCATTCACAGCCAGCCAAACATGTGCTATGCAGAAATTTCAGGCAGAGTTTTCTCGAAAAAACTGGATTATTTGAATGCTATAGTCCGTGCATGTGCTCGTAAGTTATGATTTTTGCCTCCTTTACAACACCATCGGTAGTGATAGCCTTTGCAGTTTATGTTGGTTTTGCACAGTATCCTGAAATTTTGATTTTAGATTGTTTCATCATTCTTATTACTTGCAAGTACTTAATTATATAGATTATTGACAAATGTGCAAGCATATAACCAGCATTTAGATAAATGTTCATGAACTCTCCATAATTGAGATTGGGTTGCTCTAGCTTTTTGTTCAATTTATATATAATAAGTATGCATATAATATTGTTGCTTTGGGATACTTTGTATATTTTGTGGTTATAATTATTTAAGGGATTTGCTTCCAACTCGAATGGTAAATGAAATGCATCTATCTTTTTCTAAAGTTCAATTTTAGCATGTCAGATTTAAATTAGTGGCAGAAATGGTGTAATCTAGTATGTTCAGATGACTTTTTAGAGTACCCATATATTCGGTCACAGCTGGACTCTTGAAATATTTATCATCTCAAATTTAGAGTTGGCATGCTAAATGATCGACCTGTTTTGTTTAATCACTCCTTTGGGGAGGATGAACATAGAGGGTCAGTACATTTGAATAGCGAACAAGATAGAGTTGACCAACTGCTATCTTTCTGCATAGGATAAAACTTTACTAGCCCAACTTCTTGCTCTGTTAACAATCCGATCCACCAAGGACTTGCAATCCGATTACTTCAACCTAGAAGAAATTAAAGGCACTCTGAGATACCTAATAGGAAGGGAGTCCTCAGTGAATCCCAAAATATCCACAGGTTCTTGATAGCTTTATTTACCCCACAAGAGAAGATGTTATTCTTATCTGGATTGGGAGAGGCAATCCTTGATAACAGAAATAGAACTCACCACCCCTTTGCAGAAAATAAGTAGGTCATCTGCAAAACATATGTGCGTGATTTTCTCTTTCTGACATCGCCGGTGGAATCTAAATCTCCCTTGGTTTGCCATTAAGGACAGCAGCCCACTTCAATAACCAAAACAAAGGTATACGATGACATAGGCCCCCCTGTCTCAACTTTCTCCCCAGGAAGAAACCATTCAGCCCCCCCTTTAATAGAACTGAGAAGTCGAGATGCATTGCCTGATCCATTGCTCTACCCTCTCCAGAAATTTGAATCCTACATTATTTAGTGTAGACGTGTAGTGTAAGTTTATATGTTGATAAATCATGAATTGTTCTGGATTTCACCATCCAGATGTACCATGACTGATTTTTAAAGTCAACAGGTAGATATTATTCACTTTCTCTTTTGATAGGGGTTCTTTCACTTTCGTATGTACAAATCTGCAGAACCTAGGCTTATGTGGACAACCTTATGTGTGCAATCAAGTCAAAATAGGTTGAACTCTGATTTAATATGTATGTTCATTGGACAGGAAAAAGGAACTGGGTAAAGGAATAGTAGTTAGAACTGGGAACAAAAACTATAGCTTGCAATTGATACAAGGAGAGTAATGACTAATGAGAAATGCATGTGTAGCTTGTATATAGGAACATTGAAGCTTTATGAGAGATACAGATAGAGAGACTGAGAGACTGATGGTCTTCAATAGGGAAAAATACAACTAAAGCAATGTTTTTAGAGCAAACTTTTTTTTTTTTTTTTTTTTGGATAGGGTACAGAAAACTTTATTCAAAGATGAAGAAAGAAAGTACAAAAGTAAACCAGGTTTATTAAAGCAATCTTGATACAAGATTTACCCTTTGACTTTGTTGATGCTCGATGTGCATTCACACATATAAAAGGCTGTGAAGTACTCCATTCTCACTTACTTTTTGAGGCATCTTCTAATGATGTTGACCTCACACATATTTCAGGTGTTCCATGAATTTGAAATTAATCTTGATTGATGAAACGTAAACATCTCATTGAATTTATTTGGTATCTGGCTTTTGTTTATGAGTTATGTTTAACATACTTGCTGACCACCAATTTTCAGCTAGGGTAATTGAGGAGGAGATGTTTGGGGTTGACAATATGTGTTGGATATCTGCAAAGGCTACACTAGAAGCTTCAAGGCTTGCAGAATTTTTGATTCTGCAGACTGGAATGACGGCATTTGGGAAGGCATACTACAGGAACCAAAGCGATCTTGTGCCAAATGTGCGTTTGTATATGTTAAATCTCTTAACTAACTTGGTGTTTAATATATTGAAGAGTTTATCTAACCCAAATTATATCGATAATTTTTGATTGTTTATAACAGCTTGCAGCCAAACTTGAAGCACTTCGAGAAGAATATATGCGTTTTGCTGTGGAAAAATGTGCATCTGTGCTGAGAGAATACCATTCAGCTGTGGAGACAATTACAGGTCATATTGGTTGATTGATTGATTGATGCATTTGATTCAGTTGTTCAGTAAATTAAGCAAACCTCATTATGCAATTGTTCAATTATTTTTATTCTAAGTTTATTTAACTTTAATTTACAAGTGAGTTTTGAGTTTTATGAACTACAATTTCCCATTGAGAGAATATTTGTACATACTAAATTCTACTGCTTGACTCCATGCCCTTATTCACTGCAGATATATTACTTGAAAAGGGAGAGATTAAAGCTGAGGAAATTTGGGACATTTTCAAAAGGTCACCTCGGATACCTCAGGTAGTTCATTGATCATGGAATCTAAAATGAGTATCCTATATTTCTGAGCAATTGCTCCTTTATTTATATGTTTACCGTACATCTAGCTTTTGCCCAAGAAAACATGATTTGTTTTATAGTGGCATGAGATGAATCAATGGCTTGTTGGTCTCGTCAGTTCTAACTTACAGTATCTGAATCCCCTCATGCCCCAAAAAAGGCAACCAAGATTTTGTACTTCCTTTGTAAAATTTCAAATGAATTTAAAGCTTAAAAGATGTTCATTTAGCAAAAAATTGGACTCCTAAGCAAGGTGGAAAGTTTGAAGGGTTTCATAAAGACATGAACTTTTCTTATGGTGCAGTTAACAGTTTGATTTGATGGTTAAGTGGGTAGGGAGGGCTTTGTTTGACCCAGTTATCTTAGATATTAGTAATTTGTTTAGACAACTCGAGTTTACATAAAAGTTTTTAATTGTTATAATTTTTTATTTATTTTTTTTTTTTTTTATAATTTATTTCTTCCTAAAGGCTTCCCAGTCAATTATTCAATAGTCATCTTATTGATTGAACTGCACGATGCTATTTTTAGAAGTTTCATGACCAGTCCATGGAAAACATGTCTTTTGTAAGGTTATGGATAGAAAAAGACAATAGAAATTTGTCACATGGTATTCATAGTGGGGGAAGAATGGAAGATCATGAAAAAGAAATATATAAAAAGGGTTTTATTGAAAACTAACTAACCTATTTGGGAGGGTCAAGTTAAAATTTGTTGCATTTTGCTGGAGGTGCTTGACATTGTCCTCAAGTATGATACATAACAAGAAATCAAATACGAGCACCAGAGTTATCATTTGCGATTTGGAGGCTGTTTGAATTTTGTTTTGAGCTTTTTAGTTATTACCATATAAGTTTTTAATTGTGGAACTTTAATAGATATATCATTGCCTTTAACAATGTTTTTGATCATGCAAGCATTGTGGAATCCTTGTTCTGTTGCTTTTCTTTTCAGCCTGTTGTAAATCCCATTGATGAATATGGGGCCCTAATTTATGCTGGTCGCTGGGGAATTCATGGGATCAGTCTTCCAGGGAGGGTCACATTTGCACCAGGAAATGTTGGATTTTCAACATTTGGAGCACCAAGGCCTATGGAGGTCAGTGAATAGCTAGTTTTAAGTTTTCCTGTCACCACTTACCATATTTTATTTCATGCCAACTAATTATGATTTTGTTTTGACTTTTTTCCCCTTTTGTAGACCCAAGTGGTAAGTGATGAAACCTGGAAGCTAATAGATAATATTTGGGATAAGAGGGTTCAAGAAATAAAAGCTGAAGCTTCAATGGAGATTGAAGAAGACAAGGAAAAGCCGCAGCTTTTGATGGCGAGCCATTTCCTTTAAAAATACAAGATGTTCATATCTTCCTGGTTTGTATGCTGTTCTCTACATGTTAATTGAATGATTTCATGGTTAGAAATTTATTCATCACATCATAACAATTTTCAATAGATTGTGGCTGCATTGGTTTGTTTTGCATTATATAAGCAATAGAAGTAGTTGAATCAAGACATCATATTCTTCTCTAGATGAATGCAGTTTCTTGATTGTCTTAGCAGTTGCAGTATATTTCGATAACGTATAGGACATGTTTCTATGAAGAGCTTACATACCTCTTTTGTTGATACATTGTAGTTAAAGAAAACTTTCTCTTATGTTTTTCATTCTATGCTTGAATGAAGAGCTAACGTGTCTCTTTGGTTGTTGGACAGTGCTACACATTTGGTGCTTTTGCTGTATCTTAAGATTAATGAAGATTGTAGTATCAAAGAAGGCCTTGAAATTTGGAGATTTGAGTGTTATAGTTGGCGGCATTACTGGAACTGGAAGGATGGATTTTGCCAAAATTCATTGTTATTAAAGCACAGAGATTCATTGTAGATATACGAACGGAAGACAGTTTTGAATAGAATATTTGAGCTATTCATATATGTTTCCAGCGGCGAGGATCCCAAATTGTAAATTAGTCACTTGCATTTATCTGTACCTGTTATTATTAAATATTGCCTTTTTTTGTAATCCTGTATAATTTTTATTTACAACTTACGAACAGAACAAGTTTTGTGTCGTTTAGATTTGCTAATTTCCTTTTATGGCAGTAGCCAAATGGTTTGATATGATATTGTGATTGTTTTCCTGAAGGAAATTATACCAAAATTACTTGATGTTTGTCTTTTTAAGCACGGAAATAATTTTACCAAAAACTAATATTGACCTCTTATTTTATATAATAATCGAAAACTCCAAAATACCCTTAAGTCAATAAACCAAAATAAAATTATTTAACAAAAATAAATAAAATAAAAAATAACAAAATTAAAAAAAATAAAAAATAAAAAAAAATAAAAAAATAAAAAAAAAAATGAAAAAAAGAAGAAGAAGATTCAGATGGGATCTCCGGTGCCCATGAATGGATGCATGACTCTCTATTCATAAAGATAAAAATTAAGCCGCAAATTAAGGGGGAAGATATTGTTCATCCCAAATTCCAAATTCTACATGAAATTTTTTTTTTTTTTTGATGGAAAGGCACCTGAAAATCTGGTAACCAGATCCAGGGCAAGATTACAACCATAACTGGGACTCCACAAGTAAATCCTATCGAGCACAAGCCCAGCACAAAGTCCCATAACAGGAGAAAAACATCCACTCAAAGTGGAAATACAACCAAACCAGAAATAAACAAACTGAAAAACAAACTAAACGGCTGGAACCGATCCGGAGGAGAGACCTGGTCACCGGAGAAGATCCACCAGAGCACCGCCGATCACCACACCGATCAACGACATCTCCGATGCCCAATCAAACCCCAAAATTACCACCAATCAAACCTCCACCAGTTCCCACCGCAACACCATAAAAACCGACCAAGCAGCATCACCAAGATCAGAGAAAAGGCCACCAAAACAGCTGCCGTTGGTGTCCGACGGAGAGGATGGAGTCTGTCAAGCTCGAAGACCACCGATCATACCAACTCACGCCGATCTAACACCAGATCTGACCAGAAACCATGAGGAACGGTCGATCTAACCGCTGCCGCCATCACTTGGACAAAACGTCCCAACCTGTGACGCGAGGGAGACTTCCAAGCGACGAACAGGGCCGTCGTAGCAACCTCCGGAGACCTCATCTGACCGGGACTGCCTAGCTTCAGGAGGAGGAAGATCGCCCCAAAAGGACGACGTCGTCGCCGGCTCCCGCTGCCACAACGAGAAGCCAACGACGGGAAGGAGAAGAAGAGAAGCTGCTGTTCCAAGATCAGAGAAAATAGAGAGAAAATATCTCAATTTTCCAGGCGGTTGATATTTACATGGAATTTTTTTAGTCATGGAACAAAGTCAGTCAAGCATTAATGCATTAAATAATGGATTCTTGATCTTTTAGACGACTTTGACAACTCAAAACTCATTTATTAGAAAAGATAAAATGTGCATTAAGTCAGTCAAGCATTAATGCATTAAATAATGGATTCTTGATCTTTTAGACGACTTTGACAACTCAAAACTCATTTATTAGAAAAGATAAAATGTGCATTTGTGACTTACTTTGCATATATAATTTAACGTTTATGTCACGACAGCTTGTGGACAGCTTGGAAACAGATATTCTCGACTTTTGAGGAACAAAACAAAACAAAAGATGTTGAAATCTACTATTCAATGATATTGAAATAATTTGTGATGGAAAATTCACCACCAAACCAAACGATACGTCCATATATGCATGCTTTTGAGTTTTGGGTGGCTTTGGAAAGTCTTCTTTGGCAACCTTGACTTGGACGACTTCTGAATCTGACTTCCCATAAATCTAAATACATCTCCAGCTTCTCATACTCCAATCAAGATTTCCTATACTAAACAAATATATATTTTCTTTTATAGAAAAACTTTGAAGATGCATAGATATCATTTTCCTTTGATGCATTATTATTGTTATTTCATCATCATATTCTTTGTCCTCTCCGCTTCTTCTCTAACCACAGCTCAACAAAGACAATCTAATATAAGCAGAGGATCATCACTAACACCCACCAAAACCTCCTCATGGTTGTCAAAATCCGGTCTCTACGCCTTCGGATTTTATCAGAGAGGCAATGGTTACTCTGTTGGTGTTTTTCTTGCAGGAATTCCGGAGAAAACTGTCGTCTGGACTGCCAACAGAGATGATCCACCAGTCTACGGCAATGCGACCTTGCTCTTCACTACTGATGGAAGGCTTGTCTTGCGAACCCCACAAGGCCAACCTACTAATATAGCTGACATTTCACAGATCTCTTATGCTTCCATGCTCGATACCGGAAACTTCGTGCTTTGTAATTCCGATGGAGATATAATGTGGCAGAGTTTTGTGCATCCGACGGATACTCTTTTGCCAACTCAACCTCTTCCTGCAGGAATGCAGCTGATTTCTAGTGCATCAAAAACCGACCAATCAACTGGTATTTATTATAAATAGTCTTGTCATTTCAAGTTATTATAACTTTTGATTGATATTAATAATAATTAAAAATTAAAAAAATTAAAAAAAAAAAACTGTTCCTTTGGAACAAAATTCTTGTTGTAGATTCGTACAGTCGTGAATTCGACTAACCTATTGCTTTTACTTCGTCTGGTTCTTCAGGTACTTTTGGTCTTTATATGCAAACAGACGGAAACCTTGTGCAGTATCCTAATGACGCCATAACAATTCCAACTGCTTATTGGGCATCTGGTACTGATGGAAGGGGAGATAAAATGAGTCTAAACCTTGATGAAGATGGCAATCTTTACCTTCTCAACGCCACTGGATTCAACGTCATGAATATAACAAGTGGAGTGTATGTAACAAAGGGAAGTATTTATTTGTTAAGAATTGATTGGGATGGATTGTTCCGGCTATATTCTCACAATTTGGGACAGAGCAGTAGGTGGTCAGTCCTGTGGAATAGTACAGCTGATAGGTGTGATCCGAAGGGTCTCTGTGGCCTTAACAGCTTTTGCGTTTCGAATGATCTGGAACCCGGATGTAGTTGTCTTCCAGGATTTGCACCTGTTATGCAAGGCAATTGGACTTCTGGTTGCGAAAGGAATTTTACAGCAGAAAGTTGCAAAAATAAGGGTAGAAACTATTCCATTCAAGCGGAGGACAATACTAATTGGCAAGATGTTTCGTATTCTATTCAGTCACAAACATCGAAAGAAGATTGCAGGCAAGCATGCTTGGTAGACTGTAATTGTGAAGCTGCACTATACAAAGATGGTCAATGCAAAAAGCAAAGGCTTCCTTTGAAATATGGGAGAAGATCATCACAAAGTGGTTCAATTGCTTTCGTCAAGGTGGAAGATACATCTGAATCTTCCACCAGTATGCTTTTGCCCACCAGTGAAGGCAAGAAAGGTATCCGCGCAAAGATCATCATCATCATCATTTGTTTATTTGTGTCTTTGCTTGTTGTTAATGTGGTAATCCTTGGAGTTATTCACCACAGATATCGTGCCTCGTCTTATAGAAGGATTTCTTATAATGGCAATATCGGAATTTGTGGGGATGTTGCTCCTCGTTCATTTAGCTATGCAGAACTTGAAGTAATGACTGATGGTTTCAAGGAGGAGATCGGCAGCGGAGCATCAGGAACAGTTTATAAAGGGACTATGAAGAATGATGGCAAAAAGTTTGTAGCTGCCAAGCGACTACATCAGAAAGTGTTAGCTACAAGCGAAAGGGAGTTCCATACGGAGATAAAAGTAATCGGGAGGGCTCACCATAGAAACCTGCTTCGGCTACTTGGTTATTCCATTGATGGGCCCAACAAGGTTTTGGTGTATGAGTACATGAGCAATGGATCTCTTGCTGATGTACTCTTCACACCAGAAAAACAACTTAATTGGGTTGAAAGAATGGGAATTGCACGAGACATAGCTAGAGGTATTCTATATTTGCATGATGAGTGTGAAACACAAATCATCCATTGCGATATAAAACCTCAAAACATACTCATGGATGAGAACGGGTGTGCAAAAATCTCTGACTTTGGATTGGCAAAGTTAATGAAGCCGGACCAAACTAAAACCTTCACGGGAATTAGAGGAACAAGGGGATATGTGGCACCAGAATGGCATCGGAAACTGCCTGTGACAGTTAAAGTAGATGTGTTCAGCTTTGGAATCGTGTTACTAGAGCTTGTATGTTGTCGGAAAAATTTAGACCACAGTCTTCCTGAGGATCAAGTTGTTCTTGAAGAATGGGTTTATGAGTGTTTTGAGGGTAGTGAGCTAGGTCGATTAGTAGGTGATGGAGAGGTTGAACCAAAAGAATTGGAGAGGGTAATTAAGGTTGCTCTTTGGTGCGTTCTTGACGAGCCATCGCTTCGTCCATCAATGAAGAAAGTTCTACTTATGCTGGAAGGGACAGTAGACATCCCAACACCTCCTAATCCTACTTCTTTCATTAGTATCATCTAAGCTTGTTTTTACATGTCATGTGTATCTCTATATATGTGTTATTTAATTATATGCTGTATCTGGGTTTTGTTTCTTCAATATTCTCTGTATAGCAAATATAATAAAAGTTTACTTATCAAACAATTGACTAATCTAAAAGTGGAGATTCAACTGCTCCAAGGTTTCTGTCAAAAGATTAAGTTTGATTCACAAAACTCAATTACTCCATTAATGATAGATACTGTTGTGACTTTATGGACTAGTGCATGTGAATATCACAAAACTCAAAAACAGACATCCAAGCCAAAACTCATTCCTAAGAAACACAGAAAACAAGACCACTGTAAAATCAGACTTGCTTAACATTGAAAACAGATGAATTTGATTAGCATTGTAATTAACTGATACTGATTACATTACACAAAGGACTGCCTTTTATATAGTGTCAAGTGAGCAACTGTGCATGTAATATTTCCTGATCATCAGGAGAATACTACTTATATATGAGACAAAATTAACTGCCTTTGACAACTAGGACTAACTACTAAGCTTATGTGGTAGTGCTCATCCTATACACACTGGAATTGCTGATAACTGCTCCTGTGTTTGAGTTGAATCTACTTAATTAGCTGCACTTTAGTAGAAAATCTTAGGTGCTCCGGGTGCACCGCCGAGTTAATTTTTTTTTTTTTTTTTGAAAATTAAATAACTTGTTTGTTCCAAGAATGACCACATATATTATATGAAATTTTAACCATTAATAACCACGTTATAAGATTTCATTTTACAATTTCAAAAATATCCCCACAACATCTTTTCTATTTTTTTTTATTCTTTATACAAAAAAAAAAAAAAAAAAAAAAAAAAAACATAACAAAACCGAACGTTGCATTTTAGAGAATATCGTGCAACTTTGGTCTTTTTGAACATGTAAAATTATTGAAATATCTATCCAAAACCTTTTTATTAATTTTTTTATGAGAAAATTACTAAAACATCCTCATTTGAATAGTGTCGCCGAGAAGCGCTTGCCCTGGCAGTGCACCCAGGCGAAGTCACTGGTGCCGTTGCAGGGCAGTTCACGCCCAAGTGGTGTTGTCTCCGGTGAAAGCAGAGGTGGGAGAGAGGGGAGAGATGAAGGTGGGGGAAAAGAGGAGATTAGAGAGTGTTTTTATATTGGGGTATATGAATAATTTTTTTAAAATGGGGTTTTTAAGAGTTCAATTTTTTTATGTGGTTAAAAACAAATGTTTAATGTTTATAGTGCTAATTCAGATTTTTTTGCTGAAAAAATTGTTACCATTAAACTAATAACACTAACTAGGGATGACCCGCAGACACCCACCCGAACCCAAACCTTGTGGGTCGGGTACTGGTATGTGAAACCTTGGTCTTTTAAAAAATATAAAATTATTGAAACATCTTTCAAAAACCTTGTTTTTAAATTTTTACGGGATAAGGATTAGGGATGGCAATTTGACCCGCACCCGTGGGCACCCGCCCGAACCCGACCCTGTAGGGTCGGGTTTGGGTGGTGAATTTATGACCCGCGAACCCACGAATCCGTATAAATAAAAACCCAATGGGTTTGGGTGCGGGTGTGGATTGAGAAAACGAACCCGTGGGTGAACCCGCGAACCCATATAAATAAAAATTATATAGTATTTATTATTTAAAATATTATAAATTTGACTCCAATTAAACCTTTTTAACCATATAGAGAATAAAATATAAAAACTTCACTCATTTTAAGTTTGAGAATTACAATTCTCAACTCTCATTTATATATAGCTAATGATAGGTTACACTTGTTAGTTTTACTCTTATGAAACATCATGCTTACTTATTTGTTTTGTCTTTGGAGATCCATTTGGAGTTTTTCTTGGTAGTGCTTTATATTATTGTATTTGTAATTCTCCATAATATATTATAAATAAAGTGGAGTTATGTATTGTATATTTAAAAATATAATTAAATATTAAATATTTATAAATTAATATATTTTGCGGGTTGGTGGGTGTGACCCGCGAACCCGTTAACCCACATAAAACCCGCGGGTGAAACCTAAACCCGAACCCGTTTATTTTCACGGGTTCACAGGTGGACGTGGGTGATGAAAATTTTCGTGGGTGCGGGTTTGGATTTTACAAAACCCGCCCGAACCCGATCCGTTGCCATCCCTAATAAGGATACATGATAAGACGTGAAACGTCACATTTTGTTTTATTATTTTATTTTTGGTTTTTCTGAGAAATCGAAAGTGCCATCTGTTGCCTCGACGAAGCTGTTGCCGATGGTGTGCCCAGCTGCCCAAGCGAAGTCATGGGTGCCGCTTGTGGCCATGCCCTACCCTTAATTCCCTTAATTCCCAAAAGTACAAATAAACACATGAATTTGTAGGTAGGCAAAAACGTGTGAAATGGTATAGATTCAAGTTAATTGGTATTTGGTACTCAAAGTCATGGAGCGTTCGAGGGGTTGAAGACTTGAACCAAAGCCAGTCAACTTAGCGTGCTTGTTAAGCATTAATGCTTCAACATCTTTTAAAGGGAGGTAATTACATCAAACTCTCCTGAGGTTTGTTCTTTTACACGTGGAAACAACTTTATTGTTAATTGACACTCACCTCCCATGCCGTTAGTGTTGACCGTTATATTTAACTGTTGACTTTTTCAAAATACTGAAAAGACAAAACTACCCTTGACAAATATAATTAAAAAAGGGTAATTTAATAAAAAAAATTAATAAAAATGAAAAAAACTAATAAAATTAAAAATCTTTAAAAAGATTTATCACCTCTCTCTATTTCTCTTGTACATGTCTTCATTCCCGAAATTGTCTGTATTCGCAACCATTTTTCACATTTTTTCTCTCTCTATAGAAACCCTGATTTCAATTGACTATGCAGAAAAGAACCCTTCAAGCCAATCAAAATTGTTAATGATATCATCCGTATATCGAGTATCTCGAAAACCCCACATCGGATTTTGATATAATCGGAGCTTTGTGTGAAGAAAGATAATAGCTTTGTTATGATTGTATTGAATTGGGTTCGGTCGGTTGATTTGGGGATCAGGTTGGTTTTGATTTTTTTGGAGATCAAATTAAACAAAAATTAAAAGAAACCCAGAAAATTTAAAAGAAACCCAGAAACCCAAATCATTATCATCCCTCTCCTCCACCACCACTGCCATCGCCATACATTATCATCATCATCATCATCATCATTCTTCAAAATCAAACACCAAAAAACAAACAACACCAAAATCAAACGAGACCAAAATAAAACATCTCCACAAAATCGAAATCCCCCAATCTACCTTTGCCCCCAAAAAGTTTTAAAAAAAAAATCAACAACATTCAACCCCAAAAACTAGAAAAAAAAATGCCATCCACCATCTCCATCCTCCTCATCATCGATTTTCAGCAATAGAGACCCACCGTTAAAGGCAAGAAACTTCGACATTTCAAACATTGATCTAATTCCGATTTTGGTCGTCGCCGTCGTCGCTCCACCTCCAGGCCTCGTCGCTCCACCTCCGTGTCGTTGCTGCACGCCGTCGTCGCTCCACCTCAAGACGTACTGGGTTGAAGACGAATATATTTAATTTAGGTTATTTATTGTTTTTGATTTTGGGATTTTGATTTGTTGGTGCCGATTTGGGGATTTTTATTTTTGGGGTTTTTGATTTAGGGATTTTGAGGGTTTTTGATTTAGGGATTTTTGGGTTTAAATTATCGTTTTTCATTTTTAATTTTTCTCTTTTTTCATTTTTTGTTTTTCTTTTATTTGATTTTGTTTTTAAAAGAAAATAAATGGCTGACGTGTACAGTATATAAATTGTTAAAGGATGAAACTACCCTTCCTCACAAGGTCAACAGTTAGATTGGACGGTCAAACCCTAACGGCAGGGGAAGTGAGTGTCAATTAACGGTAAAGTTGTTGCCGCATGTAAAAGGGCAAACCTCAGGGGAGTTTGGTGTAATTACCTCTTTTAAAGGACTTTACAATTCCAATCTCTTTTGCAAAAGGTAAAATCTTCACCGGGATAAGAACATACTGTATTGAGTATTGACGTCAATTTATTGGTTAAGAAATCTTATTTTGTGCTTAAAATATTATAGTCAAGCTCTTACTTATTATTAGTTTAAACTCTTAAATTTAATGTTTAGTGGAAATTATAGTCAATTTGGTCAAAAAAATCTTGGTTGATTTTCATCAATGACTTATCTTTCCGAGCAAAAACAAAATGTTTGAATGATGTTCGATTCCATAGTGTTCACATGATTTGTGAAAGAATATTCAACGCCAGAACACTCGGGGAATTGATACATCTCCAGCCTGTCTTTGAGTGACTTGACCTGGAAGACTCTTAAATACATCTCCAGCTTCTCATACTTCAATATAATCAAGCTTTCCTGAAATTACAAAACAAAAGCCTTGGAAACCTTAGAAGATGCAGAGAGATCATTTTCCTTTGATGCCTTATTTGATCATCCTCTTCTTTGTCCTGTCCATTTCTTCTCTTGCTTCAGCTCAACAAACACAATCTAATATAAGCCGAGGATCATCACTAACACCCACCAAAACCTCCTCATGGTAGTCAAAATCTGGTCTTTATGCCTTCGGATTTTATCAAAGAGGCAATGGCTATTCTGTTGGGGTTTTCCTTGCTGGAATTCCCGAGAAAACTGTCGTGTGGACTGCTAACCGAGATGTTCCACCAGTCTCAGGCAACGCGACCTTGCATTTGACTGATACTGACGGAAGGCTCGTCTTGCAAACAGCACAAGATCAGGATACTTATATAGCTGACATTCAACAGACTGCCTCTTATGCATCCATGCTTGATACGGGGAAACTTCGTGCTTTATAATTCTGATGGAGTTATAATATGGCAAAGTTTTACACATCCAACAGATACTCTTTTGCCAACTCAAATTCTTCCTGCACAGTACAAGCTGTCTTCAAGTTTGTCTGAAACTGACCAATCAACGGGTATTTTTTTCCTTTGGATGCAAAGGGACGGAAACCTTGTGCTGTACCCCATTGGAAATCCAGTACCTGAATATGCTTATTGGTCATCAAAAACTTATGATATGGGTGATAAAGGGAGTCTAAACCTTGACTTAGATGGAAGGCTTTACATTCTCAACGCCACTGGCTTCACTTCGAAAAATCTAACAAATGCAGTGTTTCGAAGACAGGGAACCATATTTATGTTGAAAATTGACTGGGATGGGTTGCTCCGGCTATATTCTCACGATTTGAGTAATGGCAGCCGGTGGTCAATCCTGTGGAATAATACGAATGACGGGTGTGCTCCGAGGGGTTTCTGTGGCTTTAACATGTTTTGCGTTTCAAGTGATCAGAAACCTGGATGTAGATGTCTTTCGGGATTTGCTGAAGTTAACCAAGGCAACTGGACTTCAGGTTGCGAAAGAAATTTCACAGCAGAAAGTTGCAAAAATAAGGGTAGAAACTACACCATTCGAGAGGAGGACAATACTATTTGGGAAGATGCTACATATTCTGTCCTGTCACAAACATCTAGAGAAGATTGCTCATTAGCATGCTTGGATGACTGTAATTGCGAAGCCGCCATATTTAAAGATGGTGAGTGCAAAAAACAAAGGCTTCCTTTGAGATATGGGAAAAGATCATCAAAATCAGAAGATTCAAATGTTGTTTTCATCAAGGTGGAAAAAACAACTGAATCTTCCACTGATAGGATATTTCCCACCAGAGATGGCAAGAAAGAGATCAGCACAAATATCATCATCATCACCATCAGTTGTTTATTTGTTTTTTCCCTAATTGTTGTAGTGGCAATCTTTGGAATGGTTAACCACAGATACCGTGTCTTATTAGATAGAAGGAATTCTCATAATGGCAATATCGAATTTATGGAAGATGTTGCTCCCCGTTCATATAGCTATCCAGAACTTGAAAGAATGACCGACGATTTCAAGGAAGAAATTGGGAGAGGATCATCCGGTACAGTTTATAAAGGGACTATGCTGAATGATGGTGAAAAGTTTGTAGCTGCCAAGCGACTACAGAATGTGTTATCTTCAAGTGAAAGGGAGTTTCGAACGGAGATAAAAGTAATCGGGAGGGCTCACCACAGGAACCTGCTTCGTCTACTAGGTTATTCCATTGATGGCCCCTACAAGGTTTTGGTGTACGAGTACATGAGCAGTGGATCTCTTGCAGATATACTCTTCACACTTGAAAAACAACTTAACTGGGTTGAAAGAATGGGAATTGCACAGGACATAGCTAGAGGTATTCTATATTTGCACGATGAGTGTGAAAAACAAATCATCCATTGTGATATAAAACCTCAGAACATACTCATGGATGAGAAGGGGTGTGCAAAAATCTCCGACTTTGGATTGGTAAAGTTAATGAAGGCAGACCAAACTAAAACCTTCACCGGAATTAGAGGAACAAAGGGATATGTAGCACCTGAAATGCATCGGAAGCTGCCCGTGACAGTTAAAGCTGATGTATACAGCTTTGGTGTTGTGCTACTAGAGATCATATGCTATCGAAAAAATTTAGACCAAAGTCTTCCAGAGGAGCAAGTTATTCTTGAAGAATGGGTTTACCGATGTTTTGAGGAGGGTGAACTGAGTCAATTAGTAGGTGATGAAGAGGTTGAACCAAAACAATTGGAGAGGATAATCAAGGTTGCTCTTTGGTGCATTCTTGACAAGCCATCGCTTCGTCCATCAATGAAGAAAGTTCTACTTATGCTGGAAGGGACAGTAGACGTCCCAACACCTCCTAATCCTACTTCTTTCATTAGTACCATCTAAGCTTGTTTTTACGTGTCATATGTATCTCTATATATGTGTTATTTATATGCTGTATTCTTGTCATTCTCATGTATCAATGTTCTCTGTTTTGTAGCAAGGGTTTCAATTTATGAAAAATTAACAAATATAATAATTAGGAAAACAGCTTTGGGTTTCCTTAATGTAAGTAGTTTACCACCATTTACTTTTTTAATGATGAATCTGGATGTTGAAGGTAAGAATGGTTCAACTCAAGCTCAAAGAAGATTATAACAGCTTTAAAGCTAACCAAGCTTCACTGGTTTACATAGATCCTCAAGTATGAATCACTGCTCTGTGTTGATCATCACGCGTGTCAGCGTCATGATCAAGATCAATCGTCTTTTTGGGAACTATGATTGCGATTGAATGAGATAAAGAGAATGTGTAGTTAACTTCATCTTGACTCTTGTATCAATTCAGTTATGAGCTGTTGTCTATAATCATAATGTAAATGAGTTGGTAATTAATGAAAAAGAAATTCTTCAAAGCTTTGTGAAGCTTCATCAATGGAGTTAATCATCTTCTCTAAGTTTATCTGTTAAGCTTTTCTCTTTCAATCCTTTCATCAAACACTTTACTCTTTTTATCAAACACTTCTCATTTTATCACTGGACACTTGAGTGAGTGAGTGAATACAATGAAATAGTGTTATGCTTTTGATGCACTAAAAGGCTAAAACTCCCCTTTGCTAGTTTTTTGTTATACAAACAACTAATAATAATCTGTAAATGTCATAGCTTGCTCAAGGGTTTCAAAAAAATCCATGAAACTTGAAGAAAAGATTTCCCTATATTAAAAACAGGGTTTGACAGAGTTATGAGTTTATTTGTCAAACAGTTGACAAAGCCTGAAATTTAATGAATTATGGACTTAGTGCATATGAATAACCTACGATTCCATGGTATTGACATGATTTGTGATGGAAGAATTGTCAATACATGCTTTTCGGTGGTTTGAAAAGTTTTGTTCAATGACTTGACCTGGAAGACTTCTGACTTCACATCAATATAAATATACCTCCAGCTTCTCATAAAATTCAATCAAGCTTTCCTAAACTAAAAGAATATGCAGATAGATCATTTTGTTTTGATGCATTATTTCATCATCATCCTCTTCTTCCTGTCCATTTCTTCTCTTGCTACAGCTCAACAACGACAGTCTAATATAAGCCGAAGATCATCTCTATCACCCACCAAAACCTCCTCATGGATGTCAAAATCCAGTCTCTATGCCTTCGGATTTTATCCGAGAGGCAATGGCTATTCTGTTGGGGTTTTCCTTGCTGGAATTCCCGAGAGAACTATCGTGTGGACTGCTAAACGAGATGTTCCACCAGTCTCAGGCAACGCGACCTTGCTTTTGACTGATACTGACGAAAGGCTTGTGTTGCAAACACCACAAGGCCAAGATACTCATATAGCTGACATTTCGCAGCCTGTCTCGTATGCTTCCATGCTCGATACCGGAAACTTCGTGCTTTGTAATTCTGATGGAGGTATAATGTGGCAGAGTTTTTCACACCCAACAGATACTCTGTTGCCAACCCAACGTCTTGCTGCAGGAATGCAGCTGATTTCGAGTGCATCACAAACTGACCAATCAACTGATACTTTTGGTCTTTATAGGTAAGGCGACGGAAACCTTGTTCAGTACCCCAAGAACACCATAGCAATTGAATATGCTTATTGGGCATCTAATACAAATGGAATGGGTGATAAAGTGAGTCTAACCCTTGGTGAAGATAGCAATCTTTACCTTGTCAATGCCACTGAATTGAACATCAGGAATTTATTAGGCCAAGTGTATGCAACACGGGGAACCATTTATTTGTTGAGAATTTATTGGGATGGATTGTTCCGCCTATATTCTCACAATTTGGGTCCTGACAGCAGTTGGTCAGTCCTAATGAATAGTACGGCGGATAAGTGTGCTCCGAGGGGTCTCTGTGGCTTTAACAGCTTTTGCGTTTCGAATGATCTGAAACCTGAATGTAGTTGTCTTCCAGGATTTGCACCTGTTATCCAAGGCAAGTGGACTTCTGGTTGTGAAAGGAATTTCACAACATAAAGTTGCAAAAATAAGGATAGAAACTATACCATTCAAGCGGAGGACAATACTAATTGGCAAGATGTTTCGTATTCTGTTCTGTCACAAACATCGAAAGAAGATTGCAGGAAAGCATGCTTGGTCGACTGTACTTGTGAAGTTGCACTATATGAAGATGGTCAATGCAAAAAGCAAAGGCTTCCTTTGAAATATGGAAGAAGATCATCACAAAGTGGTTTTATTGCTTTCGTCAAGGTGGAAGATACAACTGAATCTTCCACTGATATGTTTTTGCCCACCAGAGAAGGCAAGAAAGAGATCATCAAAGAGATCATCATCATCATCATCATCATCAGTTGTTTATTTCTTTCTTCGCTAGTTGTTCTTGTTGTAATCCTTGTAGTTGTTAACCACAGATACAGTGTCTCATCATATAGAAGTACTTGTCACAATGGCGATATTGAATTTTGTGAAGTGCTCCTCGGTCATATAGCTATGCAGAACTTGAAAGAATGACGGATGGTTTCAAGGAAGAGATTGGGAAAGGATCATCTGGAACAGTTTATAAAGGAACTATGATGAATGATGGTGAAAGGTTTGTAGCTGCCAGGCACCTACAGAAACGTGTTATCTTCAAGTGAAAGGGAGTTCCGGACAGAAATAAAAGTAATCGAGAGGGCTCACCACAGGAACCTGCTTCGTCTACTTGGTTATTCCATTGATGGCCCACATGAGGTTTTGGTGTATGAGTACATGAGAAATGGATCTCTTGCTGATGTACTCTTCACACCTGAAAAAAAACTTAATTGGGTTGAAAGAATGGGAATTGCACGGGACATAGCTAGAGGTATTCTTTATTTGCATGATGAGTGTGAGGCACAAATCATCCATTGCGACATAAAACCTCAAAACATACTCATGGATGAGAATGGGTGTGCGAAAATCTCGGACTTCGGATTAGCAAAGTTAATGAAGCTAGACCAAACTAAAACCTTCACCGGAATTAGAGGAACGAGGAGATATGTTGCACCAGAATGGCATCGGAAGCTGCCTGTGACAGTTAAAGCAGATGTATATGTTGGGGTTTTTGCCCTAAAGCTTGTAATTTGTAAATGTGAATTGAACATAAAAAAAAGAAGTAGTTTATTCATTAAAATTATCTCATACATTTATAATAACATGTGTACTTAACATCCAAGATTGCCGGATGTAATTTCAAACCGAGTATATGAATGTCATATACAGATGAATTCATTTTGAAACGAGCAATCTAAAGAGTCCGTAGATAGCAAATAAAGCTGGGTACTTTATTTGTAGTCAATCTATAGCTGTGGTCCATTCCGTAATGTACGGTGATCTTATCCTAGATCATTCATATGGAGATATGAGAATGAAGGCACCTTGTATGATGTGATCATATAGGACTGGGCCATGATCTATATGAATCTCTCACCAATATCCGTTACATGATGAGATTCATATATATCAACAAATGATGGCTATATGTGGGTGATCTTAATCCTGAGTGTCTTATCGACTCCTTCAGGTTAGATCGTGGTCTTTGATATACCATGGGTGAGGTCGGAGTTGCATTCCTGATCAATATGCTCCGTATGTTGGGATCGCTGTTTGGCTTGTGGCTGGGAAGGTCTGCACACAATAGTGGAATCCACTCCTTCTTGTGAGAAGTAGATAGTAGTTCCCTTAAGCGTTGATTCGGGGCTTGAACAATATGAGCGCTCTCCTAATTCTGTAAGGAATGTAGGATTTATTGTTCATCAGAGAATCAATGGTACTTAATGGAAAGATATAATTAGAGGGGTATAACGGACATTATGACCCAGCTCTAATTATGAACTACCTGTGGAGGATTATACCATATGTAATAGCTATATCGATGGACATCAATAGTTATTGGTTTGTATAAAAACGTCTACAGTTGAGAGAGTGCAACTTCGGGTTTTTAGTGGAATAACACCGAAGTTAATAATCATGAAATATTAATTAAAGAGTTTAATTAATTATTTCTAAGGATTATTGGAGGTCAAAATACCGTGGGTCCATTAGGTCACTTTGCTGGCCCGATCGATTTAGGTAACAAGGGTCACGGTTAATTAATTGGATTGTCCAATTAATTGTGTTACAAAAGTGACATGTCTCTGTTCGGGAATTAATTGAATAATGAGATTATTTAATTAATGAATAATGGTGATTAAATAAATTAAATAATAAGATTATTTAATTATGTTGTTAATCACTAAATGGAGGGTGTTAGTTGATATTTGATTTTGAATAAAATAAGATAATATGATTGTTTTATTTTATTAAATTAAATATTTGAAATTGAATTTAAAATGTTTAAATTCAAAAATAAATGTTTAATTATCTTTTAAAAGATATGAGATATCTTTATAAAGATTTTCTTTTTAAATCAAATAGATTTGGTTGTTTTTAAAGATATATGAGATATATTTTTAATTTAAAAAAAAAATTAACAACCGAATGATTGGTTATCAACTTATACAATATATTAAAAACAAAAAGGCATCAAGTTTTTTTTGATTAATATATTGAAGTGGTTTTTGCAAGTGAGTGGCGTGAAAAACACTAGAGAAGAAAACGCAAGTGAGTTGCGTGAAACACCAAAGAAGAAAAAGCAAGTGGTGCAGCCAAAGAAAAAAAAGTTTTTTTTATTTTATTTTATGATTTTATTTTCATCCAAGGTTGGCTGAATTCTCCATACACAAAGCAAGAGTTGTTTTGTGTTGTTTCTTTTACCTCCATACATGTTCCCGAGTACCGTGACGCGCCCACACGTCGTTACCAGTTCCGAGATATAGCGAGAAGATCAAGTGGTTCAAATCAAGAGCAGATCGAATTAAAGTGAAGGAGCCTCCTATGTAGGTATGAAATCGTTTCACCTTCTTTAATTGTTTTCGATTATTACTGTACAAATAGGTTTAGTTTATGATTGCATTAAAAAATTTTAAAACTTTTCCGCTGTTCAATCTGTAAACCTGGGTTCCTACAATTGGTATCAAAGCCAATTTTTATACAGTATAATCGAATTCGATTGCTCCTGATTGTATGTATGTATGTGTAGGCACTTTTCTAATGATTGTATGGTGTTTATAATTTTTATTTATTTATTTATTATAAACATGGTTGATCGTTAATTGTATGGTACAATGGGTTTTAGTTTTCTTTTCATTGGTTGTAATATTAATGTAATATTAATTCCGGGATGTATTTTTAATTATTTTTTTTTCTGCTGTATTTTCTTTACTGTAATTTTCTGTTATGTATTTTATTGTAAAATATGTACGAAGAAATCAGTAGAAGAAGATGAAGAAATCGGACGTGTGTTGGACACACAAAAGCGCATGTGCACAAGTCACTTGATTTTTTTTTTTTATGCAAGCTGTTGCTAGTGCAAGTGTTGCACGTTTATTAAAAAAAAAATAAAAAAAATTAAGCAACAGATGTGCAACGCACTGCTGCTGCACACAAACATTTGGAATCATGCTTTGTGCATGGCCATGCAACATGCAATTGTAATGTATTTGTGCAATGCACTGCTACAACTTACAATATTTAATATTGTTATGTTTTTGGGCAGCTGTTATTTGTAATCCCATGTGTGTGCTGCGCACAATTGTTGTGTGCATGCGCAACATGCCGCAGTTGTGTACAATTGTTGTGCATGTGTGTAGCAAGCGCGCGGATTGCTGCAGTCAAGCACCGTTTGGGCTGTTTTTTATTGGAAATCTCGGGCCTCCGAAAGGTGTTAGAGTAACACTTGGGCTTTAGGGATTTAATCCATGTGATGGATCCAATAAAATAAATCAAGTTGGGCTTGATTTTTGGGCCCGAAAGACGCAGAAGATATTACAAATGGACTTGAAGATTTTTTGGAATTACAAGAAGACCAAGGAATGCCTTGGATTAAATTTTTTTTGTAATTAGAAATTTTTTAAGTCAGATAAACCCATTGTACTCAGTCAACTCATGTATGCTTTTATTATGAGATGATTAAAGCATTGACATGCATATATATATCATTTAGATTAGGTGTGCCTACACATATATATGTTGATATATCATACATGCATTATAGCCATCTATATTATGTGTTTAATTTTTTTTTAATTTGATTAAAATGGGTAATTCACATAATTGGCTATAAATTAATGGGATTAGTTTTTAAGAGTAAAAACTTGGTAATTCTCATTAATCACTAATCTAATTTTTAAAGAGTTTAATTACTTAGATTAGTAGGGTCCTTTAATATATATTACGATTAATTTGATTAAGCCCCTAATAATAATTGGACCTAATAATGTGTTTAGTTTTAATAGTTAAAACTTGGTAAATACACATTTAATAATTCTAGTCTTAGTATATAGTATACATAGATTAGAATTATCACTAATGAACTAGATTTTTAAGAGTTAAAAATCAAATTAGTTTATTAGCTTTTGGAATAGGATTCTAATAAATTGTGATTAATGCACTTGACACTTAGATTGAAATTAGCCGTTTAATCTAGTTTTATCTAGGTTCATTAATATTAACAGAAAACCCTAATTATAAAATAGTGAGTGGGAGAGGGATATATGACATTATATCCTGCAGTCTCCATCATTAGTTCAACACCGTAAGATTCGAGTGGGGCCTCGTGACGGCATTGTTTTCGTCCTCCCTAAGGAGGGTTTCCATAAGAATCAATATCAAGGTTGACTTCCTAACGGATAGGATTTCTGAGGGGATTTCGGGATTGACCGACCCTAAGGCGGCAATTCTCGAGTTAAGCTCATGAGATCTGAAATGATGGGTTACGCTCACAAGGTTTTAAATTAAATTGGTTAATTAGAAACCTGACTGAAATATACGATGGTTGAATGTTAGAGGAATAAGAGTTATTTCGGTATAACATTTGATTGAGAATGTCTCGATCCAACATGCAAGAATTTAACTGACCCTAAGGCGGCACTTGCTTGTGGTATGTTGGATTGTCGTGGCGTAGATACACTTTTTTGGGTTGTTCTTGTTCATTAAACATTTTCATGCATCATGTTTAATCTTATGCCGAACATTCGCACATGTTTTGAATGTATGTATGAATGAATGAATTCTTTATTTATGTTTTTTCAGCCATGTCAACTGCACTATTACAAATCATAGCCAATGACAAATTAATTGGTGATAACTACACTAAATGGAAACACAATATCAATGCAATTTTGGTCACCAAGGACCTTAAGTTTGTGCTTACGGAGGAATGTCCTCCAACGCCTACTGCCAATGCCGCACGAACTGTTCGTGAGGCATATGAGAAATGGGTCTCATCAGATGAGAAAGCTCAAACATATCTGTTAGCAAGTATGACAGACGTGCTTGTCACTAAGTACGAAGCAATGGGTACTGCATTTGAAATAATGGAGTCATTGCAGGCTATGTTCGGGCAACCCTCTGAGCAAAAGCGGCACGAAGCTATTCGTTCCACTATGCTCGCTCGTATGAAGGATGGTGCATCAGTTCGGGAACATGTCCTGAACATGATGTCCTACTTCAACACGGCATATATCAATGGCGGGGCCATTGATGAACCCAGTCAGGTGAGCATCATACTGACGACTCTTCCGAAGAGTTTCGATCAGTTCAAGAGCAACTATGGGATGAACAAGCTTAGGTTCAGTCTCACACAGTTGCTCAATGAGCTCACTACCTTTGAGTCCTTGACTAAGGACAGCAAGGGCAGGACCGGTGAGGCAAATGTTGCCGAACCATCTTCCTCCAATAACAAAAAGAAGAAGAGGTCTGCTGGGAAGGCGAAGGGTAAGCCCAAACCCAAGAAAGCCTAGAGCAAAAAGAAAGGCACCTCCATCAACAAGAGCAAGGGAAAATGTTTCCATTGCGACAAAGTCGGGCACTGAAAGAGGAACTGTCCTCAATATCTGGAGGAGGTAGCCAAGAAGAAGAAAACGAAAGGTAAATATGATTTACTTGTTCTTGAGTTGTGTTTAGTGGAAGAAGATTCTTCACCTTAGATAGTTGATTCAGGGGCCACTAACCATGTTTGTTCTTCTTTGCAGTGGACTGATTCTTGGACACAGCTTGAGGAGGGAGCCTTCTCTATGAGTGTGGGGTCAGGGGATGTCGTGTCGGCACGAGCAGTGGTCATAATTAGATTGCGTTTTTGTAATAATAATTTCATATTGTTGAACAATGTATTTTTCATTCCTGGATTTACACGAAATTTAATTTCCGTTTCTAAATTGTTAGAACAATTATATTCTATTTCTTTTGATAATAAATTAGTTATTATTGCAAAGAATGGTCTGAATATTTGTTCAGGAATTAATGAAAACAATTTATATGTGTTAAGACCGTTAATACATACAACACTGCTCAACACCGAAATGTTTAAGGTTGAAAAACCAAAAACTAAAAGACAAAAGATTTCTCCAGAAAACAAAACGTATCTATGGCATCTAAGACTTGGCCATATCAACCTTGACCGGATAGATAGACTAGTGAAAAACGGACATTTAAGTGAGTTAAAGGTTGGCACCTTACCTGTCTGCGAATCATGTTTAGAAGGTAAAATGACCAAGAGACCTTTTACTGGAAAAGGGCTGAGAGCTAAAGAACCACTAGAGCTTATACATTCAGACGTCTATGGACCGATGAATGTTAAAGCAAGGGGTGGTTATGAGTATTATGTAACCTTTATAGATAACTACTCAAGATACAGATATGTCTACCTAATGCAACGGAAATCGAAAACTTTGAAAAGTTTAAAGAATTCCGAGCTGAAGTTGAAAATCAGTTAGGGAAGACTATCAAGACTCTACGATCATATCGTGGAGGTGAGTACCTTGACCAAGAGTTTGAAGACTTCATGGTCGAGTATGGGATAGTGTCCCAACTCACAGCTCCTAGTACACCTCAGCAGAATGGTGTTGTGGAGAGGAGAAATAGAACCCAAATGGAAATGGTGAGATCTATGATTAGTTTCTCATTGTTACCAAATTCCTTTTGGGGATATGCATTACAAACAGCGGCATACATTTTGAACGTAGTGCCATCCAAATCTGTTCCTAAGACTCCTCTAGAGTTGTGGAATGCTTGTAAAGTTAGTTTGTGACATTTTCGCATATGGGGGTGTCCAGTACACGTGCTGAAGAACAGAAGTGGAAAGCTAGAACCCAAGTCTGTGGTTTGCTTGTTTGTAGGATACTCCAAGGAGACCAGAGGTGGATACTTTTATAGTCCTGAAGATAACAAAGTGTTTGTATCGACAAATGCAACATTTCTTGAGGATAACTATATTAGTGACCATAAGCCTCGTTCTAAAATTGTATTGAATGAGTTGGAGCCTGATGAGACCATTTCTCAGTCAACAAGAGTTGTTGATCCATTAACATCGGAGAGTCAGATGATTCCTAGTCAGGATATACTACCACTTAAACGTAGTGAGAGGGTTGTGAGACAGCCTGAACGCTATTTGGGTGTAAGTGAGGGACAAGATGTTGTCTCTGCTGATAATGTGGATGATCCATTGACATTTAAGAATGTAATGGAAGATCCTGATAAAGAGGAATGGCTTAAAGCCATGAATCTCGAGATGGAGTCCATGTACTCTAACTCAGTCTGGGAACTTGTAGACTTACCGTATGGGGTGAAACTCATAGGGTGTAAGTGGATCTACAAGAGAAAGAGAGGAGTAGACGGGAAGGTAGAGACCTTCAAGGCAAGGCTAGGCTAGTGGCAAAGGGTTATACCCAAAAGGAGGGGGTCGATTATGAGGAGACCTTCTCGCCAGTAGCTATGTTTAAGTCTATTCGGATTCTCTTATCCATTGCTGCCTATTTTGATTACGAAATTTGGCAAATGGACGTCAAGACTGCATTCTTCATTGGCAATCTTGATGAAAGCATCTATATGATGCAACCAGAGGGATTCGTGTCTCCAGATCAAGAGCAAAAAGTTTACAAGTTGCAAAGATCCATTTATGGACTTAAGCAAGCATCTAGATCTTGGAACATAAGGTTTGATGATGTGATCAAAACCTATGGGTTTGAGCAAAATGTTGATAAGCCTTGTGTCTACAAGCGCATCATTGACAAGAAAGTAGTTTTCTTGGTCCTATACGTAGATGACATCCTACTCATTGGGAATGATGTGGGAGTATTGTCTGATGTAAAGGGCTGGCTGGCCAGCTAATTCCAAATGAAAGATTTGGGAGAGGCGAGTTATGTTCTAGGGATCCAACTTATAAGGGATCGCAAGAACAAATTTATAGCACTGTCTCAAGCATCGTATATCGACAAAATACTTATGCGATTTTCGATGCAGAACTCCAAGAAAGGTAATTTACCTTCCAGGCATGGAGTTCACTTGTCTAAGGAACAGTGTCCTAAGACACCTCAAGAAGTTGAGGATATGAGACGAGTTCCCTATGCGTCAGCAGTAGATAGTCTCATGTATGATATGTTATGCACGAGACCGGACATCTGCTTCGCAGTGGGAGTAGCCAGCAGATACCAGTCCAACCCAGGATTGGATTCTTGAGTTGCTGTCAAGACTATTCTCAAGTATCTTCGGAGAATGAGAAACTATATGCTAAGTGTATTCATGACAGGATTTGATCCTGTTAGGATGTACGGATTGCTGATCCACTTACGAAGACCTTACCGGCTAAAGTGTTTACGGGTCACCTAGAGAGTCTAGGTTTACAAGACATGTCTCACATGCTTTAGTGCAAGTGGGAGATTGTTGGGGTTTTTGCCCTAAAGCTTGTAATTTGTAAATGTGAATTGAACATAAAAAAAAAAAAAAAAAAAAAAAGTAGTTTATTCATTAAAATTATCTCATACATTTATAATAACATGTGTACTTAACATCCAAGATTGCCAAATGTAATTTCAAACCGAGTATATGAATGTCATATACAGATGGATTCAGTTTGAAACGAGCAATCTAAAGAGTCCGTAGATAGCAAATAAATATGGGTACTTTATTTGTGGTCAATCTATAGCTGTGGTCCATTCCGTAATGTACGGTGATCTTATCCTAGATCATTCATATGGAGATATGAGAATGAAGGCACCTTGTATGATGTGATCATATAGGACTGGGTCATGATCTATATGAATCTCTCACCAATATCCGTTACATGATGAGATTCATATATATCAACAAATGATGGCTATATGTGGGTGATCTTAATCCTAAGTGTCTTATCGACTCCTTCAAGTTAGATCGTGGTCTTTGATATACCATGGGTGAGGTCGGAGTTGCATTCCTGATCAATATGCTCCGTATGTTGGGATCGCGGTTTGGCTTGTGGCTGAGAATGTATGCACACAATAGTGGAATCCACTCCTTCTTGTGAGAAGTAGATAGTAGTTCCCTTAAGGGTTGATTCGGGGCTTGAACAATATGAGCGCTCTCCTAATTCTGTAAGGAATGTAGGATTTATTGTTCATTAGAGAATCAATGGTACTTAATGAAAAGATATAATTAGAGGGGTATAACGGACATTATGACCCATCTCTAATTATGAACTACCTGTGGAGGATTATGCCATATGTAATAGCTATATCGATGGACACCAATAATTATTGGTTTGTGTAAAAACGTCTACAGTTGAGAGAGTGCAACTTCGGGTTTTTAGTGGAATAACACCGAAGTTAATAATCATGAAATATTAATTAAAGAGTTTAATTAATTATTTCTAAGGATTATTGGAGCTCAAAATACTGTGGGTCCATTAGGTCCCCTTGCTAGCCCGATCGATTTAGGTAACAAGGGTCACGATTAATTAATTGGATTGTCCAATTAATTGTGTTACAAAAGTGACATGTATCTATTCGGGAATTAATTGAATAATGAGATTATTTAATTAATGAATAATGGTGATTAAATAAATTAAATAATAAGATTATTTAATTATGTTGTTAATCACTAAATGGAGGGTGTTAGTTGATATTTGATTTTGAATAAAATAAGATAATATGATTGTTTTATTTTATTAAATTAAATATTTGAAATTGAATTTAAAATGTTTAAATTCAAAAATAAATGTTTAATTATCTTTTAAAAGATATGAGATATCTTTATAAAGATTTTCTTTTTAAATCAAATAGATTTGGTTGTTTTTAAAGATATATGAGATATATTTTTAATTTATAAAAAAAAAATTAACAACCGAATGATTGGTTATCAACTTATACAATATATTAAAAACAAAAAGGCATCAAGTTTTTTTTTGATTAATATATTGAAGTGGTTTTTGCAAGTGAGTGGCGTGAAAAACACTAGAGAAGAAAACGCAAGTGAGTTGCGTGAAACACCAAAGAAGAAAAAGCAAGTGGTGCGGCCAAAGAAAAAAAAGTTTTTTTTTTATTTTATGATTTTATTTTCATCCAAGGTTGGCCGAATTCTCCATACACAAAGCAAGAGTTGTTTTGTGTTGTTTCTTTTACCTTCATACATGTTCCTAAGTACCGTGACGCGCCCACACGCCGTTACCAGTTCCGGGATATAGCGAGGAAGATCAAGTGGTTCAAATCAGGAGCAGATCGAATTAAAGTGAAGGAGCCTCCTACGTAGGTATGAAATCGTTTCACCTTCTTTAATTGTTTTCGATTATTACTGTACAAATAGGTTTAGTTTATGATTGCATTAAAAAATTTTAAAACCTTTCCGCTGCGCAATCTGTAAACCTGGGTTCCTACAGTATATAGCTTTGGTGTCGTGTTACTAGAGATCATATGCTGTCGGAAAAATTTAGACCAAAGTCTTCCAGAGGATCAAGTTATTCTTGAAGAATGGGTTTACTAGTGTTTTGAGGATGATGAACTAGGTCAATTAGTAGGTGATGAAGAGGTTGGACCAAAACAATTGGAGAGGATAATCAAGGTTGCTCTTTGGTGCATTCTTGACGAGCCATCAATTCGTCCATCAATGAAGAAAGTTCTACTTATGCTGGAAGGGACAGTAGACATCCCAACACCTCCTAATCCTACTTCTTTCATTAGTACCATCTAAGCTTGTTTTTGCGTTTGTTTTTACATGTCATATGTATTTATATACAGTATGTGTTATTTATATGATGCATCAGGGTTTTATTTCTTCCCATTCTCTAGTATCAATATTCCCTGTTTTGTAGCAAGGGTTTCAATTTATGAATATTGGTTTCTTGACTATATAACAAACATAATAATATAACTTTGTAGGTGTAGGAAACAGCTCTGGGTTTCCTTACTGTAAATAATTTACCACCAATTTATTATGATAAATCTGGAAAATAAGAAAAACCCTACCTGAACTTGAGTAAATACAATGAAAATGTCTTATGCAAAATTTTGATGACTAAACCTTTACTTTGCTTTTTTTGTTTTGTTTTACAAACAACTACTAATAATCTGTACTGTCAAATCTGGCTCAAGAGTTTCAAAAAATCCTTGAAAAATGAAGAAAAGATTTCCCTACATTTAAAACAGTATTTGACAAAGTTATGAGTTTACTTGTCAAACAATTTAAGAAGTTTGAAATTTAATGAATTATGTACTAAAAGTGGCGATTCAATTGCTCATAGTTTTCTGGTTAAAAAAATAAAAAAACTCCTAGCCAAGATTAAGTTGATTTACAAAACTCAACCACTCCATTAATGATTTGTGACTTTATGGACTAGTGCATATATGGATAACACAAAACTCAAAAATCGCATCCAAGCCAAAACTCAATCAAGAACCAAATAAACAGACATTCTGAAAGTATAATTCAATAATAAACAAAATGAATTCAGATCATTACCGTTCACCATACAGAAATTCAAATTCCAACGGAAGCAGGATCGAACACCTTGAATCACCAGTCGGAGGACGATCACGGAATCGAAAAGTCTTATTTGATCACAATGCATGTACCTACACTCAGGGCCGGCCTTGACATCTTAAGGGCCCAAGGCAAAAATATATGTTTTATTATTATTGGGCCTAGTTTTAAAAAATAACTAATTTTTGGGCCCCTCTAAGGTCAAGATTTGACACACTTTTGTGTCCATTAGATCCTAGGTGTTTGAATAGTCTATATTTAATGGTCATTAATTCACTTTTCTATTTTCTATTAATATTTATATTTTTCTCACATTTAAATTTTAATATTTCATTTCATTCTCCCTCCTCATTTAAATTTCCTCTTTCCTCTCTTATTTTTATTTTATTTTATTATTATTATTATTATTATTTGCTTTTACATCTCAAGTCTCAACAGACAACATGTTTTTTTTTAGCAAACAACAAACAATAACATGTTTATTATTTCATTTTTTTTTCTCTTTTCACTTTGATTTATTATTATTTTTTTTTTCACTTTGATTTATGTACCATTTCTCACTTTATCTGTTTATCGATTGATAATGTTATCCAAATTTTAAATAAAAATATTTCGTACTAGTATATTAAAATTTAATTATTGCGAAAATAAATCCATATTTTTTTTAAATGATAAATTTAATTGATTAAAAAAAACTTAAATAAACTAAATCAATATTCCACTTAAATTTCTTTTATAATATAAATTAAGGGGTTGTTTTTTTTGTTTTTTTTTGTTTTTTTTTTTTTTAAAGCTGAATTTTACTGAAAACTGAATAGTGACTGAAACCAGAATCTGAATGGTATGTTTGTTTGTTTGTTTTTTTTTTTTTTCTTACATCTGAATATACTATCAACATGTTTGTTTTTTAAAAATAAAATTGTCTGAAAAGAAGTATTTTACATCTATACCCATGTTAAACAATTATACATATAATATAAAATAAAAACAATCCAAAAATAATAATTATATATGAACACATATGATCATGATCCTTTTCTTCGATTACAAACAAACTTTATTTTACTAAGAAAAGAAAAGGTTTTTTTTTTTTTTTCAAAAAAAATAAAACGGACAACAAGAAAACTCACACAAAACACTCTAAAAATAATAATATATAAATACATCACCTTAATATCATAAGAAAGTATTGATATTAAAGACCAATATGAGAAGTGATTAGGGTTCTTTTTTATTTTTAAAGCTATTTAAAATAAGCAAAATATTAAAATAAAGATTTCTATACAATATATAATTATGATGAAATTGGAGATATGTTATATATGGAGGATAGTATCGGAAGAAAAGATTTTGAATTGCATTTAATGCAATTCAGTGATTTATAATTAAGTGAAAAGTCAGGATTTTTTACTTTTTATTTTAAGTTGTTTTTTGATATTTTTAAGTTGTTTGATCACTTAAAAAAACAAACAAAACAACTTAATAATTATGATTCAGATCCATTAAGTTTTAGTGGAAACCCCTAAAACTTGTTTAGTATTCAAAAAAGATAACAAAAAAAAATTAACAAAGTGAAATATTAAAGAAATATGAAGAAAGAAAAAAGGAAAAAAAAAAAAAAGATTTAAGATAGTGAGGAAAGAAGTCACATAGAGTGAGATGAGGGAGGGAAAAATAGGAAAGATATAAAATAAATGAGGAAAGATAATGGAATATAACATTAAAATTTAGGAGAGAGAATAGAAAAAATAGGAAGTAAATTAAAACATTAATGGAAGAAAGAGAAAGGAGATTAGGGAGTATTAAATATGGACCATTCAAACACCTAGGATCTAATAGACATAAAAGTGTGTCAAATCCTGTGTAAAAAAAATGGGCACCCCCACCCATATACACACACGCACATATATAAGTCCCGTTCTGGTCAGTGCGCACTGATGTAATTACATCAGTACGAATGCATGTGAACCATTGATTATGGAGAAGTTTTGACAAGTGCATACACTTTAAGTCAAAGTTTGTAAATCTAATAGTCTACATCCAATGCATTGATGAAATTATATCAGTGCAAACTGACTTGAACATTTCTGATATATATATTTATATATATTTATATATATGAGGAAATTGCAAGAAGTAACCAAACAATTTATTGGTTTATTGTTTTTAGCCATCTATTTATATTTTATTATACTAATTATCACCTTTAGCTTTGAACAGACAAGATTGCCCTCAATTTTGTCTTTACTTCATCCATTCAAAAATTTGGAAATCAACTGACATGTAACTTGAAAATCATTGACATGTAACTTGAAAATCATTGACATGTTATTTAAAACTTAACTGACATGTAACTTGAAAAATCAACTCGTATGTAACTTGAAATCAGATGGCATATAACCAAGTTATATGTAAGGTGAAGTAAAATTTAGAGGTAATTTTGTCCAAAAGTTGTCAAAAGTGATGAAAACAGTAAAATATAAATTGATGGCTAAAAACAATAAACCAATCAATTTTTTAGCTCTTTATGAATTCACCCTTATATACATATATGAACATTTCTTTTTCTTTCCTTTTCCATTTTAATTCACATGCATTCTATTTCTATCAAAGCAAACATCAATAATTATGCAATAATAGACCGGAAATAAATGAACATTAATAACAATTATTTAAATTTAATTTCCTCGGAAATGAATACTACAACTAATGTTATTAGGCTTTGCATATACATATAACATTCATATATTGCAACTCATATAAAGTGGATGATCGTCGACCAAAATCTGAGCAAGGGAATGTGTTTTTATTGTTGAGATGAAAGGAGGAAATTATTATATATTGACAGCAAGACATCTTTTCCTGACTCTCATAACTCTTTTTTTAACAACCATTTTGCTTTTGGATTGGAAAATGCTTTCATTTGATCCTACTCCACTCTCACCCCCAAACCCTTCTTCTTCAGGTTAGTTTCTCAACCCCCTCCTCTAGTTTGTAAATTTTCAAGTTTTAATTTTGATGTAATTTTGTTGGGCTCTGACTTAGTATTTTTTTCTATTTCGAGTCAGATTTTCTTGGTGATGTGCCTATAAAACCACAAGAAAAGAATTGTCTTTCAACTGTTATAGAAGATGCAGGACAAAATTTTGGTGATCCATCAGTTAATTTTACAACTTCGTATCCATTGGTAAAAGGTACATGCATTTTTTATTAATCACTTAAAGCCCTGCTTCTATGGTTAATTTACAAATTCTTGCATATGCAGTTATTATATACAGTAATTTACTTACTCAATATATATATATATATATAATAATTGTGGTGGCAGCAACTCGAACCTGGTAAGTAACTTGATTAGTTAAATGTTCATTTTAAGATGTTTTCAATCGTAATTGACAAAGTTACGGTACTTGTTTATGTCTATAAAAAAAGACAATCGAACATATTGTTTGAACTTATAATTCAGATCTATTTAGATTTCCTCTTAAATTCTGGAGGATTTTATCGACATTATATTGTGATTACCGCGTTATCGACTTGCTTTAAAGTCTGTTCAACTGCTTACTTAATGCATTCTGTTGTAGCTCAGAGTTGCACGATTCCCTAAAGGAGAAAACAAATTCTCCAGAAGAAAAGGTGGAAACTGTTGTTGCCTCTCCACCAATGAATTTGACCACTTTTGCAAAAAATAAATATTCTTCCAAAGCAGAAGGTGAAATCTTTTATTGCTTCTAATTCTATGATCAAATTGTAAAACTAAACTTGCTAGCTTGTTTGAACAATTATTTTTGTCCTCAACTGGTTTGCTCTGAACATGTTATTGCAAGGTCTCTGTTTGAATGGCAAGTCTTGCAATCTAACAATATCAAAAGTTGCCATTTCTTGTGCTAATCTACAAGGCTGCAACTTAAAGTTAATTATGCATGCATGTACATATAATTTTCCATATTGCCTAATATGTTATTTCTCAGGGTTTCCAGTTTTAATTTCATCACTGCAGCCTGTGATTATGCAAAGGGTAGATGGGTTGTGAACAACAGGAAGCCTTTCTATTCTCCATTCCGATGTGAACACCTATCGAAAATGTGGGCATGTAAACGGATACATCGAACAGATTTCTCTTATGAGAATTACATGTGGCTGCCAATGAATTGTGAAATGCCACAGTTTGATCATCTTGTATTCTTGAGGAGGTAGGCTTTTTTTTTTTTTTTTTCGCTATTTGTATTCATTTATATGTATGCACAAAAAGTGGGTGTTTAATGTTAGAGTGCTTTTGTTTGTCTCTTTCCTTATTAACTTAAGCTTTTGAGTCTGATGGTTATTAACATAATATTCAATCTGCATATATGTTTGGCAAATGAGGGGATGTGTTAGAGTGCTTATATACTATTCTTTGGTCATTTCCTATTAGCTTAAACTTTTGGGTTTGATGATTACGAACATTTAACATTGTTGAAATCTAAATGTGGTTCCAGAATGCTATACGCCCAAACAATGATTTGGTGTACTTTCTAGCTATTGACATGCACATTTGTATTGCAATCTGCATATTTATTTGGATGTGAGAGGGTGTGTAAGAGTGCTTCCGATGATTACTAACATTTAACATTTATTTGGGCGTGAGGGGGTGTGTAAGAGTGCTTTTGGGTCTAATGATTACTACATTTAACATTGCTGAAATCAAAATTTGGTTCCAGAATGCAGGACAAAATGATTGCATTCATCGGAGATTCGTTGGGCAGGCAACAATTTCAATCTCTAATGTGCATGCTAACTGGTAGAAAGAATAGCCCAGAAGTTGAAGATGTTGGGAACAAGTATGGTATTTCAAAACCTTATGGAGCCGTCCATGGGGCTGTTAAAGGATTTGGGTGGGCTTACAGGTTCCCGAATACCAACACCACCATTTTAATGTACTGGTCAGTTAGCCTGTGTGAACTAGAGCCTTTAAACATCACAGGAGGACCAACCAGCCCTGTTGCCATCCATTTGGACCGCCCAGCGCCTTTCCTGAGACAATATCTAAATCAATTTGACATATTAGTTCTTAATACAGGACACCATTGGAACAAAGACAAGTTTGAAGCAAACCGTTGGGTGATGTATGTGAATGGAAAGCCAAATAAAAATCGAAAACTTTCAGAATTCTGGACTGCTAGGAATTTTACAGTGCATAATATTGTCAAGTGGCTTGATTCACAACTTCCCTTGCATCCTCATATTAAGGCCTTTTTCCGTACAATTTCTCCGAAGCATTTCCATAACGGGGACTGGAACACCGGGGGAAGCTGCGATAACACTGTTCCATTAACTGGAGGAAGCGAAGTTTTGCAAGATGGATCAATGGATGATACCGTTGAGGGGGCTGTGAAGGGTACAGGGGTGAAGATTTTGGACATAACTGCTCTATCTGATCTTAGAGATGAGGCTCATATATCACATTACAGGAGGAATCAAGGAGGAAAGAAAATGAATGATTGCTTGCATTGGTGCCTGCCTGGTATTCCAGACACATGGAATGAGGTCCTTTGTGCACAGATATAGGATTTACCATTGATTTCATCACATGAAACATTTGTTAAGATGCGGGTAAAATCTTTATTGTATTGGTGCAGTGTTGAGTGGTAAATCCGACCATCGAAGATGTAATAGTAAGCAATACATGTGTCACAAGAAAATACACATGTCACATCTTTTACGGTTGAGTGCACCAATCATCAGTGTAGCGGGTGCACACCGAAGATTCTCTCTGAGACGGTGTATACCGTACACAAATGTTTTCATAAGATTTTACACATATTTCTAGTCTTTAGATTAATCAAGCTAGTTTCAAGAGTTTAAATTTAACATCTATAACTTCTCTTAGAAGATCTCTGTATTTATTAATTATTATCACTTATGTTTCTTTAATTAATAAAATTTTTATTTTTATTTTTTCTCTCCGCTATTTTGTATTATTATTATTTTATTTTATTTTTACAATAAAATGTATTTGGTGGTGTTTGAACCCCCTACCCACTATTTTGTATTTTCTCTGTGTCGTACTTTCGTTTGTATCATCGATACTGCATGCAATTCAAAAGACAACATGTAGATTGAACACGCATACGTTACCAAAAGTCATCTATCGCAATACACAAATCATGCACGTTGCCAAAAATCATTTATCGCAATACACAAAATGTGTATTGTGGAAACCATAAATGGCAATGCACAATGGATACACGTTATCATAGTTATTCCATTAAACAGTGCACATTTAATTTTGTCCACATTGCAATAAACGTATTTTTAACAACATATAAATGTACACATTATTAAAAAGGTAAAATTTGGTAACGCGTATATCATGGATGTTGCCATAAGAGCCTTGCATTGCAAAAAAAATAATCTAATATTCCACAACACCTTTTATGCACGTTACCATAGAAGTTGAAATATACAAACGAAGTTAAATTGCCTAAAGCATACCTAGAGAGAGGGGTGAATAGGTTTTTACACCTTTTTTGATCCCTTAAAACAAATACAAGTTTGTCCCTTAAGATAGCTTATACTACAACACATAAACCATACATACATGTATAGACAAGATTAGCATGTGATCATTAACGCATTGTCTATATATTAACAAGTAGCAAGATGAAGAATAACATTAAAACCTCAACAATAAAGAATACTTGTGTTTCCAATAATATCCAATGTGTTACAAGTATCAAACAAAATATAACTATACACAAAAGTATCAATATATAAAATAATTATATATACAACTATGATCAAAATGATTTGCTTATATATCACACTTAACAAAATCTTGTTTCAAAATATATCACAAATGAAGATTTTGCAACAAGGTTAAAACATACACATATACAAAAATGAAAGAGAGAGATAGATAGAATTGACACAAGAGATTTTTTAACATGGTAAAACCTCCAAGGAGGAAATATCCACGGGTTAAACTACAACCATTAGGTACTATATATATTAGATGATAGATTAGAAATTCCTCAAAAACGACCAACCTATGATCTACTTTCTATTAGAGTCTATGCTTACCCAATGCTTATTGGTAGATTAGAAATTCCTTAAAAGTGCGGAACCATTCTATATTGGAGTCTATGTCTACACAACATCATTGGAAGATTAGAAATTCCTCAAGAGTGCATACACATCCCATGTACCACTCTCTATTGGAGTCTATATCTATCCAAATGCTCGGGCCTACCAATGTCATAGCCAACTCCTTATCCAAAGCACTCATGCCTCTAGAGAACCTCTTATACATAGCTATCCGGACCTTCCCGATCATAGCCATAACTTCTTGTTTGATTATCTGGACCTCTTGTCCTAACCAAGACTTCCTTGCTTGACTGTTCGGACCTCTTATCCTAGTCAAGACTTCTTGCTTGGTTATCCGAACCTCTTATCCTAACCAAGACTTTTGTCTTTTACAAAGACTTCCTAAGTGTAATCAATAAATGCAAATGATGCAAACAAGTAATTCAACATAAAACATGTGATCAATACATTCCATGGAAACTAGACTTAATCATGTGAACACACAAGTCAAAATAGTCTAGTCATAAAACTTGAATTAAAACCTAGAGCATGTGAAAACACCTAACACATATGGCTCCTAGTTTCATTCACAAATCTAACACTTGAATAAATTATATACATGAAGCACATATTCAAGATATTAAAAACATACACCAAAAATGCTAAAAATAAAAAATATGATCAATGAATATTCTAGCCAACATTTAAAGTAATAATATAATTAACAATCAATTAAATCCTAGTAGGCTCTAAACACAAAATCCAATGTGTTAATCCTAGATTTGTTCAATTAAAGAATTCAAGCACATGCCAAGGTTATTGATCATAAAATGAATCAATCAAATCACAAATAATCCTAGATATCAAACTAATCATAATACAACTTTCAAACATGTGAAAAACTAGAATCATAGAAAACTAGTTCACATTTGTCTCTAATTAGACTTGATTAGATTTGATTTGAAGCTATCCTTCTCAATAACATTCATCATACATACACATACATATAGAAGAAGAAAACCCAAGGTAATTAAAGTTTAAAAAGAAGAAAACACAAAGATTAGTCAAATACCTAAGAATCATGAGCTAATTCGGTTTTGAGGGTAGAGCCACTAAAAAACTCGATCAAAAAGCTACAAACTCTTGGAAAAGGTAGAGAACTTGATTACAAAGATTTTCCAACTTGAATCATTTGATTCGGAGTCCGAATGAGAAAGTTATGGTGTTTTGAAAGTGAGAAAGTTAGAGAGAAAATTCTGCACTTGTGCTTTTCAAACTTTTCTTCTTGAAATGAAATGGGAGGGAAATGAGAGTATTTAAAAGAGAGAGAGAGAGAGAGAGAGAGAGGAAATTGTCGTGGCCAATCAGCAGCTGCCACGTCACTTGCCCGTGAGAGGCGCGTGAGCCTCACGGGGTAGAGGGGTGTTTGGCCCGTGAGCCTCACGAGCCCCTCACGGGGCTCCCCTCAAATGGAATTTGGCCATTGCTTGCCTCCCTCACGCTCCTCCCGCATTTTTTGATTGTATTCGGGACTCCAATCTCCGAATTCGAATCCGTCTTCGGATTAGGAACCATGATTCCCTCACACACAAGGACGACTATAAAACTTTGACAAAAGGTTGAGAATTCGACTCGGTACACGACAACAAAGACAACACAACGTATGAGAACATAAAGTAGCATAACTTCCTAGTTTGGACTCGAAACCTAATGAATAAGTAACCGAAATGATCAGAACTCAATAAGAAATCATATGAGATCATGTTCAAGTCCAAAAACAATAAAATAAAAATAAATAAACACAAAGTCACACAAGTATGTCATTTCCTAGAGATTGTTCTAGAACATGCAATTTCACAATGTTTATCAAATTAAATCTAATGCATGTGTATACTTTAACAAGTGTGTGAATGTGTTATACCATTGGTGTACAACTATGCAAATAAAATGATATGGGTTTGAAAAAATAATAATCAAAAATATATATTTTCAATTTGATATAAAAAACCTAGAAAATCAACAACCCAAGAAATCGAAGCCCATAAATTGAAAATGAAAAAAAAAATCCAAAACTACAAGAAAGGAAAAAAAAAGATTCTAAATTATCATCATCAACAATCCAGATTATCAATCATCCACATTCAACGACATCATCCACATTCATAGCAATCCAGAATCCTCTCCAATCAATTTTAAAGTTCAAATTAAAATTGAAAAAACAGATCAACATTCAACAACAATCACCAAAAACCATCCACCCAAAAACACACCATAGCACCATCCATTCACCATCTCATACCTTAAATCAATATCAACCACAGCCACCACCCCCAAACAAAACCCCTTACCAAATGCAGAAACTAAACCTATCGAACCTAGAAACAAAACTACCAAAGAGAAATCGAGACATTCAACATCGCCTAAAACCATATCGGCCTGCACCAGAAACCACTCCACGACAACCAATTCAAACCCAAGGATTTAGAGATAGAGGGATTCGCATCGAGTTGGCTTAGGTTCGATTTGGCCGCCGGTGGAGGTTTGATTCAGGTTTGATTTGGCTGCTGGTGGTTTGTGTGAGTTTTGACAGTGCAAATTTTGTTGGGTGTTGTTGATGACTTGGTAGTGGGGTTTGGTGATTGATGTTGAATGTGGTTGGTGGTTTCTAATGTTGATCGCATAGCAAAATCTGTGTAGCAAAAATTAATTTGAAAAGTTTGTGGTGTAGGGTTTGATAGTTTGATTTGGTTCTAGGTTGGGTTCTAGGTTTGGGTTCTGATGTTGAAATTGGTATGGGTTCATGGAATTGGGTTAGGGATCTCAACAACTATTATTTTTTTCCTTTTTTTTTTTTTTTTTTTTGAAGTGATTTTTTTTTTTTTTCCTTTTGTTTTCTTATTTTCCCTTTCTTTTTCATAAACCTATTTTTATATATTATTATCAAATATGTTTTTTGTTATATTATAAAATTTTAATTTGTTTAATTATATTCTTAATAATTTATAAATTGTATTTTACTTTTTTACCCTTCAATTTTAACGGTCAAAGGGCTTTTTGGATAGAACAGCTGATAGAAGGGGCAAGATGACCAATATTTAGGGTTTCAGGTGGCTAACTGATCATTATTGAAACTAGAGAGACCGGTCTTTCTAATATAACAAACCTCAAAGGGTAATATGATAATTGAGAAAAAACCATAAATGGTCATAGTGATTATCAAACTTTCCTTAATAACCACTTTTGAAAAGTTAACTGTTAATAACCACTTTTTTAAAAAAATTTCAGTGTATGTCCATCAATTACCAGAGTGCTCCTAAAATAGTTTTATTTTAAATCTCGAAGCAAACATGAAATCATGGGTAAATTGAAATGTCCAAACTTGAAATCTGGACTAAATTAAAATTAGGATAAGTTTTTTTTTTTCCCCATTTTCTTCTTCCTCTTCTTCTTCCCCAAATTCAAATTAGGTTTAGGTTTTTTGTTTCTCTTTTGTTTTGCAGATCCAATCGCCGGCGAGGATCGCGAGCACCGAGCCTCCGGACGTCGTCGACTGGTCGGTTCCCATCGTCGGTCGCTGGTTCGTGCAGCCGCTGGTTCGTCGTTCTCCCATCGCGTTCGTGCAGCCTGGTTGTGGTTCGTGCAGCCGCTGGTCGTGGTTCGTGCAGCAGCTGGTTCGTGGAGGTCGTGCGAGCTCGGCGACGACTTCCGACGGTAGAGGACGACATCTGGCGTGGCGACGGCACCGAGAAAGAGAGAAGAGAGAGCAGATCGGGAGAGAGAGCAGAGGAGAGAGAGAGAGAGAGAGAGAAGAAAGAGAGGAAAGAAGCAGAGAGAGTGTTTTGAGGGTGGCTTTTATATGAGGGGTTTCTAGTAATTTCTCAAAAACATGGTTATTAATAAATAAAAGTTCGTTTGTGGTTAAAAACAAATATTCCCTAATATATGTGGTCAGTTTGTGTAATTTCCACTATGATAATTTCCCTTTAATCTTTAGTGTTGGGGGCATAGGGGCTAGTAGGGAGAGGCCCAACGGGGATAATGGGGGATCAATTATATATATATATATATATAGATATATATATATATATTCTAAGACAATGTCTAATACATGTTGCCTTTATTTGCCACAATGAATTTTGAATGTTGCAAATACCAAATTCCTTTTTTTTTTTTTTAATAACAACAAATTACATAACCTCAAAGAGGATCTAACCCAGCCTGAACAATAGGCAGATCAGCCATTACACATTGGGCAACACAGCCTAGGTGGTCTGCCATCCAAAACAGATCAACATTTCCCTTCAAGGCAAATTTAGCAAGCTCATGTGCAACTTGGTTAGCCAGTCTAAGAACAAACCTGATCTAAAAACCATTCAAATCAGCAACCAAACCTTTAATATCGGATAGGATCACGCCACTAGGCGACTCAAGATGACTACCCTCATTGATCCATTTAACCACAACTGCCGCGTCCGACTCAAGGACAAAAGGAAGCAGCCCACATTCTCTGCAGAAAATGATACCCCTGTAAATGGTCAACACCTCCGCTGTTTTGGGACTAAAAGCCGCCTTTAACACTTGAGAACTGGAAGCCAACACGGAACTAGTATAGTCCTGTATCGCAATGCCAATACCAATCCGACAACCCCTAACGTCAACAGTGGCATCACAATTAATCTTGATTTCACCTATTTTTGGAGGGATCCACCTAGCCACCAAAGGTCTGGCTGTAGCACTAACCTCCAAAACTCCATCATGACAGTATGAAACTCCACCAAAAAATTCTTTGCCCAAGACGTTACTTAAAGAAAATCTTGACCAGGGCCACGATGAAGAACCGAATTTCTCAAAAACCAAACCCTCCAAGAAATGGTGCAGAACAGTTCCAACTCATCACTACTCATCAGCAAGAAACAATCAAGAATGAGATCAAAAAAGGTTTTGTACATACCTTTACCTCTGACTTTTCCTAGTAACCAATCAATCTGAGCCATCTTCAGCTGCCTACATTCCCACAAAGCATGAAGTGTAGTTTCACCGTGTCTCAGATAGGAAGGACACCTACCAAATTCCTTGTAATGCAAGGTTTGAACTCCGATATTAAAGTTTCATTTTGAAAGCAAGGGTAAATAGTTTTTTTTTTAAAAAAATAATAAATAAAAAATCCATTTACACATAAAAAGGTGATCCAATTGATATGTTGTTAGTTTAGGCCTTATTTGTTTTTTTGTCTTAAATCTGAATGCGGTCATACTTCTTAATCAATATTACCCAAACCCCAAACTTGTTCTTCTACTTACTGAGCTACGCCCTTAGAGACTATAAAAAACTTGACTTAAATCTTACTAAAGTGTATTTTAGCACGTTACCTCAAAAATTGCCCTTTAAGAATGAACTAAATAACATCAATATGTAATTAAAATAAAACATTAATAATATAATAAAATTGCCTACTTACGAAGAAAGCTAATCAAATGGCCTCCATACGGGGAGACGAAGGATCACGATCACAAATACTTCGTCTCCACTGTACCATCTTTGAAAAATATTTATTTATGTATTTATTTATTTTAAAATTTAAAATTTTATTAATTAAAAAATAATTAATATATTATATAGAACTGGAGGAGCACACTTCTCTTTTTTTTTTTTACTTTTTAATGGAGAAGTTGCAACCTCCTTTTTTTTTCTCTTTCCGATGTAGATGGAGGAGGCAGCACTGTAGCAGCCTCCTCCATCTTTTCTTAGGGGAAGGTACTTGAGTTCTCCATTTTTTTATTTGGGTTTTGGCTTTTCTTTATTATTTTAATTTTATTTTTTCCCTTTTGTAATTTGATTTAGTTAGTTAAAAATTCAAAAAAGTAAATATAAGAAATTATTATATTTTTAAATTAAAATATTAATGATTTAATTTAAGGATAATACTGTTATGAAAACATTATTCAATGTTTAATGTGAGTGGATGTCCACATTAAGAAATCAAGCTTATCATCTTCCTAACTTCTCTTGTAACACCCAAATGATTTATGGTCAATTTATGTTGTAATTTATATCCATTATTGTATAAGTTATGATTGTAAAGATTTGTAAGGCTATAAATATGAGCCTTCATCTTAATGTTTGTAACTTGAGAAGTATTGAGGAATAAAATGATCTCTCCTATCTTGGGCTACTATTTTCTCTCCTTTCTTTCTTTATATTTATGCTATTATATTCTTGTTTATTTTATTTATTTCATAACAAATACAAGAATTTTGAAAATATATAAATTTGGGATGTAAATACTGTTTTAATAGGATGGAAATATCACCATTTTTCATTATTATTATTATTATTATTATTATTATTATTGTTATTATTACTAGTTTTCCAACCCAAGCGTTGCACTGGCTTTGTATTAAAAACGGCTTGCAAAACATTGTATTGTTTATACTGAAATTTTTGATGCAAATATGTTTAAATATAATGAACATATAGTTTTACCTTTAGTTACCGAATATTCAATGATAATCTGATTTCATTTATATCTTTCGAAATTACCGAATATACAATAGTAATCTGATTTCAAATTTTAGAAAGAAAAAAAATAAAAATAAAAACCTTCTAACACACGACGTTGTGCCACTCTCATCCACCACAAAAAATAACCTTAATGTTTTTTTTTTTACTTTCCAGACTTGATTCTCATTTAGTCGGTGTATCCCAATTTTAAAGGATTATATCTATATAATTATAAGAATATTTCATATTATCATATTATATAGCTAATTAACGATATTAAATAAAGATTCATTCTATGATATAATATAATATAAATTTGATGTAATATATAGCAATTCCGTGTATATAAAGTCATCACAACACAAAAAAAATAAAAATAAATAAATAATAATAATAATAATAAATCCTTGAAACTAAATCATCACGACAACAAGGACAATATGCAATTGCCATTGTATGATAAAATTTACTTTCAAATATTATCATTAAAAAAAAAAAAAAACATATTTACATCCAAATATTTAAAAATTGGGATATTAATCCATCAACAATATCCCCAGAACTGTAGGCTCTGCTCCTGGTTTTGGCAGCTTGGAGACTGGATGATGTAACTGGGAAAAGTGGAGACTCACATTAGTTTAATTTGGACCCCCAACAACTCCTACATGAATTTCATAAGAGACTCTTCCTTCTAGCTCAATAATTTACAAAGATTATTTGATACCATAAGATGAATTCACGGTATACATAAAATGAAAAGTTCAATTCCATGGCAATCATTGACAATGAGAAATGCTTCATTTGGCAGTTATAAATGACAATTATTTAAATAACTTTTCTATCATACAACATTCTAACACCTCAAAAACTACCCCAAAAAAAAAAAAAAAAAAAAAAAAAAAAAAAAAAAAAAAAACTAATTACATAAACATAAACTAATCTAAAAATAATTAAATTTACCAATCCTTCATATAATTTCTCAATAAGAGTCGATGCATCTTCATTGTAAATCTTCACTCTGAAGTGTATATGGAAATTATAAAGCTATATATATATATATATATGAAAATCACATGGTTTCAGTTTATGGGAGTGTAATAGTTTACGATAAATTATTGATGAATTTTTCTTCTTTGTATTCCAATTTAACTCCTTTGGCTATTATGGGGAATGTGAAACATCTCAATAATTGAGATTATTAAGTGATACTTAATGAATCTTAAAAATCATTGAACCCAACAGTAATACTTAACATTTATGATATATGATATTAAAGATTGTGAAGTTAATATTAAATAGATACATGTCTTGAATTATTGTCTTTCTCCCTTCTCAATGCATGGATTTCAATTCAGTGGTTTGAATAAATTATCATATAACTAATTTATGGTAACTAATTAATAGTACTTAGTTATTGATAAAATCATCTTGCTTTATTATTATTATTATTATTAAGTAGTTATATAAAAATGGAAATAAAAATGAATATATAGAATTTAATATCGAAGTTCTCTCACGGCGATATGTAGCACTGTGAAACTTTATTATTATATATACTAGTGTGTAACCCATGCAATGCACGTGTTTTATTAAATATATAGAGATAGAGAGCAGTCAAATTTCAATTAATGCAATAAATAATTTTCAGTTCACTTATATAATAAATTAAACAACCCTTCAATTCTATATCAATATAATATACAAATAAAAGGGCAATCAAGAGTCTTAAAAAAAAAAAAACAATCAAGAAGCAATCCATAGAGAAAATCTTATAATCAATGCGATAATGCATAAATTCTGTTAACCAATTTCATAATTGATTTTTAAACAATTAATATTCATAATTACAATCAAAGAGTCAATTCACCTGCTTTGTTGATATATATATATATATATAAATACATTTAGATTATTCTATGTATATAAATTTAATTTGTTTTGAAAAATATTTAGTTATTACATTTATATATTCAAAAAAAAAGGTATTTTCGAGTAAATTGGGGTGTATTTAGAGGTTTTATAATTATTATTTTTTCTATAAAAACATTTATTCTAGAAATACTTGTAGAAGTATTCAATTTTTTTTTTAGGAAAAAAAAAAAAAAAAAAAAAAAAAAAAAAAAAAAAAAAAAAAACTCCATGGAGATTATTGTCAAGCATAGTGATAAATTAATTTAATTTTCTACACTTATTTTCTAAGGACATTCCATTTTTTTTTTTTTTTAATAAACTCACTTATATATATTTTTTTCACATGTCTTGTTATGGAAATGTAAATAGTAGTGAAGTAATTTTTTTTTATTGTACAATTTTTTTTTATTTTTTACCATTTATAAAAAAATATTATGAGTGAATTTCATATATTTAGGAAAATAATCAATTGAATTGAATGAAATAATTAATGTTTATAATATCTTATTATTAATATTTGATTAAAAATTATTATTTTAAAATTTTGATATATTATCATTAATATATTGCTATTGATATTTTTTAAAAAAAAATTTACCACTAATTCCATATAAAACGGGTTACTTTCATATATTTAGGAAAAGAATCAATTTAATTGAATGAAATAATTAATGCTTTAATATCTTATAATTAATATTTGATTAAAAATTATTTTTTTTAATTTTTGTTATATTATCATTAATATATTACTATTGATAGTTTTAAAAAATTTACCACTGATTCTATATAAAACGGATTACCTTTAATTTGGTATTTACAATTGATATTTTAATTTGTTTGGAAAATATGTATTGATATTTTACTGTATAAGAATAATGAAAATTTAAAAACTTTTGTTTTTGAAAATAATCATAATGTATTTAATGCATATTTAATACATTCTAAAAAATCAAAAAGAAAACAAAACAACACTGGAGATCTTATTTTCCGACAATTTTATTCATCCAAATTCAATATATATATCCACAAGGCATCTCAAAACTAATATCCTGTAAAACATCTGAAAATCATAAACAAACTACAAAATCACTTTTTACAATATTATCCAAAGTCAACAATACAATGTCTCTCAATCTCCATGTGCAATTCCCCACTAAGGCAATCCAATCATCTCGTATAATGTAAATATTGTCTTGAGCTTGTGGACTATCATTCCTCAAATCTACACCGTAAAAGAGTTTATAGAAATTAAAACCTTTCTTAAATATAATTATAAAAACGAATTAAGAGACGACATATGAAGAGAAGCAGAAGACATGACAATTAATTAAAGAAATCAAACTCACCAAAGATATCGAAGAAATGTTAATTACTATCAACCCTCGATTAGAATTCATGAATTCAAACCTGCAAATCAAGTCAAGTGTAGAATAATATTTATTATTCTAAAGTCATAAATCCAAGACAAAATTCACTAAAATCAAGGAAATTCAAACAATTAGATATAAAAATTTAGATAATACAAAACACCTTAAAATTCTACTGTCACTAAAAACCTAAAAGCTAAGGAAATTATATTGCTCAATTAAACATAAATCCTCTTAAATTAAGTTTACAATATAAAAGATAAAAAAAAAAAGTCTTTCCCAAAAACAAAAATAGAAAAATAAAATCTTCAAAATCAGTACGATTAAACTTTTATTCCATAAATATAATAAAAAGAGAATTAAAAAAAAAAAGACTCACCTCAACATTTATATACAATATGTAACAATAAATCATCATCAAAACTGGGAGAGAAACATTTTGAGATAGAGTAGAGATTGATTGATTGATGGATGTGTGAAAGATTAGGTAAAGCTATGGTTTATATAGAGAATTGGCACCATGATTGATTTGTATCCTCACATGAACGTTACATGTTTTACATAAGGATGATTGAAGAGACTTAAAAAATTGGTGTGATTATGGGAAATTAATAGAGGCAATCAAGTCATCATATAAAAATAATTATAAAATAAGTATTAATTCACATTCAAACTCTGGCATTCAATTCAGAGAATCAATTTTTTTCAATCATAAAAAGAATTCAACGTATGTATAGGAAGACTTTTCATCGACCATTCATTGAGAATTAAATAAATTAAATATATATATAGATTTAGAGTGACATTTCATTGTAATTTAATTAAACTTCAATTAAATAAGTATTAATATAAAATTGAGAAAGGAGAATAATAGAAGAATTTAATATCAAAACTCCCTCACGATGACATGTGGCACTTTGAAACACTATATATATATGATATGATTTGAAATGTTGTAAATGAATGGAATAATAAATAAATAAAGTGAATAATAAATGAGAGAGAGAAATAAAGTGAGAGATGGAGAGAGAGAGAGAGAGAGAGAGAGAGAGAAATGTTGTAAATGAATTGAATAATAAATAAATAAAGTGAATAATAAATGAGAGAGAGAAATAAAGTGAGAGAGAGAGAGAGAGAGAGAGAGAGAGAGAGAGAGAGAGCATTTTGCCTTTGTTACTGATTTTCTGAAGAGCATAATGTCACGGTCCGCAAAATACAAAATTCGATTTCCGACCAAGGAGCACTACTAAGCTAACGAGTCCATAACAAGGCCAAGCTCTTGAAAGACTCTATAGATTTCCACACACTTCAAGCATGGATAGAAGTCTTTAGTTACATAGAAAATTCTAGAGATCGAACCTCCGGATAGTTCTTGCAATGGATTCTTCTGGAAGTCTCTAGCCACAAAATCATTCTAAATCATTCTTGTACATTCTTGTAGGAAGGATCTAGACACTTGTATATATCTAGATATATATATATATATATAGGAATGTTCTAGATTTGTATAGATACTTGTATAGAATTCAAGAGGAATGTAAATACATGTAAAGAATTCTAGATAAGCGTAGAACTTTCTAGAGGCAAAACCTCCACCATTGGATCAAATTGATCTCAACCGTCCATTGAAGAGGTGGACAACTATATATAGGTGGCTCCTCTCATTTGTAAAGCAATCCAAGCCTACTAGTAATCAAGCCTTTTAAAGTTTTCTTGTTAAGCAATACAAGTTTTCTTTACATTCCCTCAAGCTCTTCCAACACCTTTATCTAGTCACTTTTTTTGCATTTGAGAGTGACAAGCAACACTTTAAGACTTACTTAGCAACGTTCACCCAGAAGTTGCCTAAGTACCGCACGAAATCTGCTGCGTAAATCTAAGCCCGTGACAATAAGTTGAACAACCTTTTACTTGGGAGTGAGAGCAACATATATATATATATATATATAGGCATCACCCACTTGGTCACTTGCCCATTACCATCATCAATGATATCACTTACTTAAACATTAAGTAAAGCTTAATTAAGTGAGAGGCCATGGGAAAACTAGCTTGCGTTAATACAAGTGGTGAAAAACATATGTTATAACATGAAAAGATTTGTCACAACCACAAGCTGTGATGCGGTTGGTCACCGAACTCCCAGTGGGGCGAATGGTTCGGGCTTTGCCAAAGTTCCAACCCCACTAGAAGCACCTTGTGGTCATGCTTTACTAACCTCTCAGCCGAAGCGGGGATTAGTTCCACTCGTTAACGATCTGTTACAGTTGGGAGTGAGAGCAACATATATATAGGCATCACCCACTTGGTCACTTGCCCATTACCATCATCAATGATATCACTTACTTAAACATTAAATAAAGCTTAATTAAGTGAGAGGCCGTGGGAAAACTAGCTTGCGTTATACAAGTGGTGAAAAACAAATGTTATAACATGAAAAGATTTGTCACAACCACAAGCTATGGTGCGGTTGGTCACTGAACTCCCAATGGGGCGAATGGTTCGGGCTCTACCAGAGTTCCAACCCCACTAGAAGCACCTTGTGGCCAGGCTTTACTGACCTCCCAGCCGAAGCGGGGATTAGTTCCACTCGTTAACGATTGGTTACAATTGGGAGTGAGGGATACCTCTTGGTCTAACAAATAAAAAATAAAAAAAATAAAAAGATTTGTCACCAATTTATTAAGTTAAGTTTTATCAACACTACTTCAAAAAAAAAAAGTTTTATCAACACCAATTTATTATTATTAATTTATTTCATTGTTTCAACTTAAACTTCAGAAAAAGAAAAAAAAAATTCAGTGGTAAATAACATGAAAGTGTAAACCATGAAATGAATTGTATTTCAAAGTGTATTTGAATGTACAATATGTGAGTAGACCTGACACGGTTCCGGTTCCTCGATTAGGTTGAACTAGCGGTTCTAAACCTTTTTTTTTTCTCTTAGTTAATAAAAAAATAGACTTGTAAAATTGTAAATAAAATAAAATTCATTGGGTTGAGTCACCCGAAAATAGAATAAAAAAATAAATGACAAATTACAAAATTAAATTAAAATAAAACTAAACAAAATGAAAAATTACAAATTACATTTCATTGGGTATTTGGGTTACCTGAAAATAACATAAAATAAATAAATGACAAATTACAAAATTAAATTAAAATAAAACTAAAAAAAAATGTAAAGTTATTACCATTACATTTAATTTTTATCACAATTCAGTTGCATACGTATCTTCTTTGGGGGGGGGGGGGTGTGGTGGTGGTAGGGTTTAGAGTAGGGGTGACGCGGTTCCGGTTCCTCGAATGGGTGGAACCGAAACCGGAACCGGTTTAGACCGGTTCCAGTGGAACCGGCGGTTCTGAACCGGATTTTTTTTTTTTCCTTTGTTAATAAAAAATAATAATTTAGACTTGTATAAATGTATAGTTGTATTGTAAGTTGTAGTTGTAAATAAAATATTAAAATAAAAATAAACAAAATGACAAATTACAAAATTAAATTAAAATAAAAATAAACAAAATGACAAATTACAATATTAAATAAAAATAAAAATAAACAAAATGACAAATTACAATATTAAATAAAAATAAAAATAAACAAAATGAAAAATTATAAATTACATTTCATTGGGTATTTGGGAATTAGGTCACCCGAAATTCGATAATAAATAAATGACAAATTACAAAATTAAATTAAAATAAAACTAAAAATAAATGTAAAGTTATTAGCCTTGCACTTAATTTTTACCACAATTAAGTTGCCTACGTATCCTCTTGGGGGATTTAGAGGAATCAAAGGCCACGTAGTTCTTTTACCTTTTATTGCATGTTTGGCGCCATCTATATTCTGTAATCTGTACTGTAAGTCTATAAATCTGCTATTCTGGCCCCGCTGCTCCTGTATCAGGTTCGTCATCTTTGAAGAAGTCGTATGTTGGGTCTTGTTGAAGTTCTTGTTGTCTGCATTGTGCTTTTGTCCAATCATCTATACAAACTTGCTTTTGTAGTGATTTTGGAGTTAAGCAAGAACGCTGTTCATCTAGAATATTTCCTCCAGCGCTGAACTCTTGTTCCACTGCCACTGTAGAAACTGGTGTTGAAAAAATATTTTTGGCTATCATAGCCATGATTGGATAGTACACTGCATGGTCTTTCCAATATTGTAAGATTTCAAATTTTTTCCCTGGCGTATCTTCTATAAACTCAAAAGGAGTATTTAGATAAGATTCCAGCTCGGAATACTTATCGGTGTTTGATGAAGAAGCACATCTAGGTTTTTTGGATTTTTTGGATAACATACTATACCCTAACTCTATAAATCAGGAGGTGGAGGATTTTGGGGCCTGAGATGTAGTTTGTGTATGTGTAGCATCTAAGTTCAGTGACGATCCATAAATTGTAAAATATTCATCATATAAATCATACAATAATTTCTTAACTTTAGCACAACATGCTTCAATATCATATTTCATTTTTAAACCTTTGACCCCATAATAACCTTTTAGATAATAAGACATACTCTCTAATTTACAACGTGGATCAAAAATCATGGCAATCAAATAAATATTTGGAATCTCCTCATAATAATCCAACCATTTAGCTTCATAGAATGAACGGCTTCCCTTATTGATATGTCGGATTCACAATGACAAAATGCACCAACAATATTAATACTTTCAAAAATAAATAAATGAGTTATAGGATAATAAACACCAGATAAATTTTGTGTAGCATTATTAAAAATGGATAACAAATTGAAAACGTTGTAACAAGCATCCCAATGTGATTGATAAAGTTGAATGTGGGTAACATGAAATTGAATAAAAGAAACTAATAAATCCCTATATTCATAACTTTGAGCAAGCAATTTATAAGTAGAATTCCAACATGTTGGAACATCACGAGAAAATCTAACGACACGTCTACCATTTTGTTTACAATATTTTACCCATGCATTCATTGTAGAAGAATGTTTCCACAAATACATTAGAGCTTTTTTAATAGGTAGAATAAAATGTTCAAGAGTTTCTAATCCTTTTTGAACACATAAATTTAAAACATGGTATGCACATCTTTGATGAAAAAATGTACCACCCAGATAAGGTTTGCATAAATCAAGTAAATATGGAATAGTAGCGGTATTGGCAGAAGCATTATCAAAACCAATTGCAAAAATTTTGCTTTCAATTTTATACTTTGCAAAAATAATTCTAAGCTATCTAAAATATTATGAGCATCATCAAAAACTCTAAATGCAAGAATTCTTTTTTGAATAGTCCATGTATCATCCATAAAATGGCAAGTGACACCCAAGTATGAATGCGATTTCCAATGGTCAGTCCATATGTCGGCACATACTGAAACACGACCAATATATTTATCAAAAATTCTTTCTAACTTCTTTTTTTCTTTTAAATAAATCTTTTCAAATGTTGATGTGAACGTGGTTCTAGGAACACGGCATGCAGCAGGGTTTAATGCTCTTCGACAATAATTAACAAAACCAACCCTTTCACCAAAACTGAATGATAGGTGTTCTACTGCTACCATTCTTGTTAATTCTTCTCTATTTTGCTCATCATTATAACGAAATAATTGTTGGTTAGGAGTAGCGTACCTGGGAATTTGTGTTTGTGACCTCGATCTAGTCTCTGCTTCTGGATGTTTAGCTAAAAGATGCTTCCGATAAGTGTCATGTCCTCCAGATTTATGCCACTTATATACTTTGCTGCAGTAATTGCAAGCCACTGCAAAGCTCCCATCTTCTTGCCTAATTTTCTTAAAATGTTTTACAAAGAGATCAGATTTGCTTTGCTGCCTCTGTATCAGATCATCTTCCTGCTCTCCTGGTTCCTGTGGATCAAATCTAAAATCTGTAGGTGTATCAATATAAGGCATATTATCTGACTGGCTTGTCAAATTGGGGCCGGGGGGGTGTCATCGGGATCGGGTTCTGAAATTATTAGAGGGGGAGTAGGACAGTTTAGACTTAGGTCTTCAGCATAGGCCCGGCGTTGCAAATACTTGTGATAGGCGGTGTCGTCACGACCGAGATTATCGATCATAGGACCCTTACCTCTCATCGAAATTGAACGCCTAGAACCATCACGGCCGTGACCCCTTCCATTTCCACTTCCACTTGCCATTTAAAAATTGAATTGTAAAATTAATTGGAAATAAAATTAATTGCAAATAAAATAAATTGGAGAATAGAGAGAGAAATTAGAAATTTAGAATTGGAAATAAAATAAATTGGAAATAAAATTAATTACAAATAAAATATATCGGAAATAAAATAAATTGGAAATAAAATATATTGCAAATGAAATAAATATTAAAAACTTACTAATTGACAATATTAAATATTTGGAAACTTGGAGAGTTGGAGAATAAAAAGAGAAATTAGAAATTTAGAATTGGCAATAAAATAAATTGGAAATAAAATTAATTACAAATAAAATATATCGAAAATAAAATAAATTGGAAATAAAATATATTGCAAATGAAATAAATATTAAAAATAATTGAGTAATTGACAATATTAAATATTTGGAAACTTGGAGAGTTGGAGAATTGACAGAGAAATTAGAATTAGAGAGAATTGGGAGGAAATAATTGTGAGGAAAAATGAGGGGGGGGGGGGGGGGGGGGGGGGGGGGGGGGGGGGGGGTGTTATTTATAATAAACAAAAAAGAAAAAAAAAATTGAAAGCAGACCGTTGGGGGGCAATTAGCCGACCGTTGCACTCCAACGGTAATTTAAAAAAAAAAAGGAACCGGCCGGTTCCGAAAAATGTGGAACCGAAACCGGAACCGGTTTAGACCGGTTCCGGTTCAGGTTCCGGCCGATTCCTCCGGTTCGAACCGGAACCGAGTCAGGTCTAGTTTAGAGGAATCAAATGCCACATAGTTCTCTTACCTTTTATTGCATGTTTGGTGATGACGTAGACTAATTGTTGTCATGATCTGCATCCGCTATTCCGCTGCTCCACTTTCAGCAGGTTCGTCGTCTTTGAAGAAATCGTACAATTCCTCATGCTCGATACAATTTATTGTTGTCGGTATTGCGCCTTAGTCCAGTCATCTACACAAACTTACATCTGTAGTGATTTCGGACTCGAGCACAAACACTTTGCATCCAAGATATTCCCCCCGTCGTTGAACTCTTGTTCCATCGCCACCATAGAAACTGGTGTTGAAAAAATATTTTTGGCTATCATAGCCATGATTGGAAAGTTCTTTTCATACTGTTTCCACCATTGTAAGATATTAAATTTTTTATCTTCCATTTCTTCTATAAACTCAAAAGAGTTACCTAGATAAGATTCAAGCTCGGAATACTTGTTGGAGCCTGATGAAGAAGAACCTCGTAATTTTTTGATTTTTTTTTTATTATAACAGATTATACCCTAAACTTATAAATCCGAAGGATGATGGAGACTGAGATACATTTTCAGTGGCGGACTGTTGAGAGGGCTACCCCGAGCTGTAGCCCGTGCAGCCCTCTAAAAATAAAATTATATATATTTTTTATATAATATATATATATATTAATCTTGATTCTTTTGCCTATAAAGTTGTAAATAATTGTCTTTTTTTAGAAAAAAAAAATTGTAGATAATTTTTATAAAAATCTGAAAATGGTTTTTGATAATATAATTTATTTCATTAATTTATTCTAACTTAAAATCAAAAGACAATAATAAAAATTACAAATAATCAATTACATTTGATAAAAGTATTATTTTATGCTTGTTTTACATACATATAATATTTCAATGATTTTATTTTGATCATTTGATTATATAATTTAGATTCACCTCATTTTGTTCTCGAACTCACGATCTCATGTGCACAAGGGATAGGCAAACCACTGAGCAACCTTATCTTGTCAATAGAATCCATTTATAAACATGAGATATATATATATATATATATATATGTATATGTATATATATTGACTAAACAATTCAATGTGAGGGTTTGTAAGTCATTAATTAAATTAAACATTAGATTAGACAATATGAGGTTAGCCCAGTTGTTTACCCTCTCACACCTATACTATGAGGTTGTGGATTTAAGTATGCCACCCCTCCTAAAATCTCAAATTATTGTAATACTTTAAAAAAATAATTAAGCATTAAAATATATTGACTAAATAAAAATATCAGGAATTGGCTTTATAATATTAGTGTGTACAAATTTATATATATATATATAACTTAGCCCAGGTTTCAAATATTTCCTGGGTTTGTCCCTGTACATTTTGTGTTTGTGTAACATCTAAGTTCAGTGAGGATCCATAAACTATAACATATTCTTCATATAACTCATACAATAATTTTTTAACTTTATCACAACACTCATCAACATCATATTCTATTTTTAAACATTGTTCATAATAACCAGTTAGATAATAAGACAAACTCTTTAATTTACAACGTGGATCAAAACACATGCAAGCAAATAAATATTTGGAAATTCCTTATAATATTCTAACCATTTTTCCTTTATAGCAGTATCGAATTCCAGTAATTCTGGGTCGGATTCACATTGAGTAAAGGCACCAACAATAGTAAGACTCTCAATAATAAATAAATGAGTTGTAGGATAATAAACACTAGATAAATTGTTAGTAGCATTATAAAAGACTTTTAACAAATTAAAAACTTTGTAACAAGCATCCCAATGACTTTGATAAAGATTAATGTGAATAACATGAAATTGATTAAAAGAAACTAATAAATCTCTATAATCATAACTCCTAGTAAGCAATTTATAAGTAGAATTCCAACGTATTGGAACATCACGAGGAAATCTAACGGCACGTTTACCATTTTGTTTGCAATATGTTGTCTATGTTTTCATTGTAGAAGGATGTCTCCACAAAAAATTTAGGACTTTTTTAATAGGTTGAATAAAATGTTCAAGAGTGTATAATCTTTTTTGAACACATAAATTTAAAACATGACATGCACATCTTTGATGAAAAAATTTACCACCAAGATAAGGTTTGCATAAATCAAGTAAAACAGGAATAGCAGCGGTATTGCTAGAAGCATTATCAAAACCAATTGTAAAAAATTTGTTTTCAATTTTATACTCTGCAAAAATAATTCTAATCTGTCTAAAAATATTATGAGCACTGTGTGATTCATCAAAAACTCTAAATGCAAGAATTCTTTTTATGAATATCCCACGCATTATCCATATAATGGCAAGTGACACCCAAGTATAAATGCGATTGTCAATGGTCACTCCATATATCTGCACATCTGAATTCTTCGGCTCCATAAACCCTAATGTCAATTGCAATGCTCTCTTTGTTGGTCAGTGGCTTTGCATTAACGGCACAGCTTGATGAGGCACCTGCACCGCTCACTTTCACCAAATATTCCTCCGATTGATACCTAATTAATATGCATCATCAATAAAGAAATAAATCAGTTCTATGTTTACCTTTATTAATACTTTTTAACTTTTTGTATTTTTGGTTTTTCTGTTTGGGTTTTCATGTATTATCATTGGGATGTATTGTTCTTGTACTAAAAATTAAATAGCACTTTTTGGGAAAGGACTTGTTCAAATAGCACCACATTAATAAGTCTTGTTTTAATAGCACCAAAATAGGTGGTGAGACCAAAATACCCGCACTTAGGGGTCGTTTGCTTTTTCCACTTAAGATTTAATGGGTCTGAATCATAATTATTAGATTGTTTTGTTTGTTTTTTTAAGTGATCAAACAACTTAAAATAAAAAGTAAAAAATCCTGACTTTTCACTTAATTGTAAATCACTGAATTGCATTAAATGCAATCTAAAATATTTTCTTCCGATACTATCCTTCATATATAACATATTTCCAATTTCATCATAATTATATATTATATATAAATATTTATTTTAATATATTGTTTATTTTAAATAGCTTTAAAAAAAAATAAAAAAATAAAAAAATAAATAAAATAAAATAAAAAACCCTAATCACTTCTCATATTGGTATTTAATATCAATACTTTATTATGATATTATGGTGATATATTTATATATTGTTTTTTTAGAGTGTTTTGTGTGAGTTTTCCTGCTCCCCTTTTATTTTATTTTATTTCAATTTTTTTTTTCTTTTCTTAGTAAAAATAAAGATTGTTTGTAATCAAAGAAGAAGATTATGATCATATGTGTTCATACATAATTATTATTTTTGGATTGTTTTTATTCTATATTATATTTATAATTGTTTAACATTGGTATAGATGTAAAGTTACTTCTTTTTAAACAATTTTATTTGTAAAAAACAAACATATTGACAGTACATTCAGATGTGAGGAAAAAAACAAACAAGCATGTCTCTCAGATTCAGGTTTCAGTCACTATTCAGTCTTCAGTAAAATTCATGACTATTCAGTCTTCAGACAAAAAAACAAACAACCCCTTACTCTTTTCCTTTGTATTTTTTTTCTCGAAAATTCGAGACTTGTTTTACAAATTCAAGACTTATTTTGAAAATTCGAGACTTATTCATGAGTTTTCGAGACTTATTGATGCGTTTCGATACTTAATTCAAGTTTGTTCGAGACTTATTCTGTTCGACCTCCATCAATAGTGACAGTGACAAGCCGACGACGGCGCCGGTTGACTCCGGAGATAGTCGGATCTGGATGATTGAACGACGTCGAGTTTGTTGGCACAGTCGGATTCGCAACGGATCGTCACAGATCTAACGATGAAGGTTCGGAGATGATTCAGGTTTGGCTTCGTTTTTTCTCTCCTTACAGCTTGAAACTGAAAATGGATACTTCCGTTACAACGGGTGGAGCACAACGGACGTTTTGCCGGTGGTTTTGTCGATCAACTCGCCGGTCGGTGGTGGCAACTCCATTGAAGCTCCATCAATGGAGGTTTTGGAAATAAGAAGCAGAAAGAAGGTGAAGGACACATAAGAGAAAAGAAAAGAAGCTGGGGGGTATTTTTGTCCAAATTCCATTTTTTGTGCTATTAAAACAAGAGTTATTAAAATGTGATAGTTGTACAAGTCAAAATTTTAAAAGTGTTGTATACCCCTATTTCCTCTATATATAATATATTGGAACACATAAGATAATAATTTCAATGGTATTGTTCAGTCTTAATTACTTTATATTTGTTAATTATAAAGTCAATTCCCTACTACTTTTTTTTTTTTTTGAATTTATTTTAATTAAATATCTAGAAATGATTATAAATTTTATATTTAAATTAAAAATTCCATTTATTCAATCAAAGACTTTGTATTATCTCATATCAAACATAGTACACTGTTAAATTAAATTGAATATTGTCTAATACAGTTCATTACCGTTTGTATTATCATTTGGTGCACATGATTTAATTGAACTATTTTATTGCATTGGAAATAGGGATGGCAATGGGTCTGGTTCGGGCGGGTTTTACAAAATCCAAACCCGTATCCGCGAAAATCTTTCTCACTCACGCCCGCCCGTGAACCCGCGAAAATAAACGGGTTCGGGTTCGAGTCTCACACATGGGTTTTATGCAGGTTCATGGGTCACACCCACCAACCTGTAAAATATATTAATTTATAAATATTTAATATATTAATTATATTTTTTATATATATACAACACAAAACTCCTCTTTATTTATAATATATCATGGATAATTACAAATACAATAATATAAAACACTACCAAGTAAAACTCCAAATGGATCTCCAAAGGCAAAACAAATAAATAAGTACGATGTTTCATTAGAGTAAAACCAATAAGTATAACCTATCATTAGCTATATATAAACGAGAGTTGATAATTGTAATTCTCAAACTTTGAATGGGTGAAGTTTTTATATTTTATTCTCTATATGGTTAAAAAGGTTCAATTGGAGTTTAAATTTATAATATTTTAAATAATATATAATTTTTATTTATGTGGGTTCACGGGTTCACTCGTGGGTTCGTTGTCCCAACCCACACCCGCACCCGAACCCGTTGGGTTTTTATTTATACGGGTTCACGGGTCATAAATTCACCACCCAAATCCAACCCTACAGGGTCGGGGTCGGGCAGGTGCCCGCAAATGCAGGTCAAATTGCCATCCCTAATTGGAAATTAGATGAGATAGAATTTGGTTGGACTTGACTAAATTAATATTATTTTGTGTAAATATGAGATGTAACTGAATTAATACTATATTTTTGTTTGGTGAAACATGTGTTTGGACTAAATATTTCAAAATTGATAATATTTTGAAATTGAATAATAAATTATTGAAATTTTTTTTTTTTGAATAAAACAAATATTTTGATTTATATATAATTAAAGTAGCAATATCCAATAATATTTTAAAATTATATATTTACATTTATTTTAAATAAATTTAAATATTTTATTATTTTATAATTTTATAATTTTTTTAATAAAATAATTCGTTTTTCAAAAATATATGTGGGATTGCAATGGGCCCAAAGAGTTAGATTATTCAATCCGTTGGGGGGAATTATGATTGAAATAATCTCAAGTCTGGGTAATGGTATAAAAATTGAATAACAAATTATTGAAATAATATTTTCAATGAAATAAACATTCTAATTAATATAATATTAAATTAACAATATTGAAAGTTAAAATGATGTACACTATGATTAATAATGAGAAACCAAATATAGGAGAGGGATGCTCCTAAACTGTAGGGCCTGACCATTGGATATTGATCTTGATTTCTGGATTCTTGCCTACTAATAATATTAATCAAGTATTCTACGTGCTGCTCTGCAGACAATTAAATTAACTTGTGGTCTGATTATTAGTTATGGCTTCCACTAACCACCTTCTTTTCTCTAGCACTGTTTTTCTAGTTGTTCATCCTCCTCCATGCAATGCGACCGATGATATTCTCAAAAAATGTGGATTCAATGCAATATATCAACTTGGAGACTCCATATCCGATACCGGCAATCTCATTCGTGAAAATCCTCAATATAGTTTTTCTCGTCTTCCCTACGGACAATCTTTCGCCAACAAGGCTGCTACCGGAAGATGTTCTGATGGCTTACTCATGATTGATTATTTCGGTAGCTAATAACATATTCATCATCATTTAATTATTTGTTTCTTTCTGAATTCTGATCAAGTAGTTCGATGGTAAACTTTTCACACCCAGTGGTGAAGCCACAAAGTTGGATGGCCCCTAAGCCCGTAAATTTTTTTAAAACAAAAAATTATAAACCTTCTACCCTATTATTTTTTATTATTTATATTTTTCTGTTAAAATTTTATCAAAATTTCAAATTAGCCCCTCAGATCCTCCAAATTTGATAAAGTTGGCTTCGCTCCTGTAATCACCACCTATCTGAATTATTTATTTTATTTTTTGTAGCAATATCAGCTGGTATCCCAATTCGGCGAATACAACTACAATCCTACGAAAAAGCTTGTTGCGGCGTAGAAGGCGAATATGACTACAATCCTATGAAAAAAGTGTGGAGCTCCTGGTGTATCGGTTTGTTCATGTCCGGATAAAAGTATAAGCTGGGATGTGGAATACATTTGACTCTAAAGGCCTATCAACACATGCCATCGTGGCTCATTCAAGACATCCTTCCAAAGCTTTAATGCCCTTAGGCCTTTTTTTTTTTTTTTTTTTTTTTTTTTGATGGAAGGGCACCTGAAAATCTAGAAAAACCAGATCCAGGGCAAGGTTACAACCAAACTGGGACTCCACAAATAAAACTAATCGAGCACAAGCCCAGATCAGAGTCCCACTACGGGAGAAAAACGCCCACACAAGAGTGGGATTACAAACAAACCATAAAACAAAACACAAAACAAAATAAAAACCACGAGCAGAGGACTGAAAAGGAGGAAGATCCATGCTGCCGGAGCAGCCCCACCGGAGACGGTGCCGGAACAAATGACGGCGACTTGAAATATCAAATTGAATAAATATTCTTATAACCATGCCCCGAGACAAAATCAGTATTGGCAGGGTTGTAGCCTGACCAAGAATTTAGAAAAAAATAAAATAAAATTAAGTTAAGCTCATTAATAGAATAACCCAAATCTTTTCTGTAGACTTTAGCCCAAAATATATTACCATCTGTTTTTAAACTTTAAAAGGCCCTTTAAACTTGAAACAATTTCTTTATACCAACCAATTTCTATTTTCCTTACCAAACTTACTTGTAATAAAGATTTAAGTAGATTATTATTGTATTTACATTATATGTATTTTAAACAAGTAATTGAGGGTAAACAATTTTATGTTCCCTCAATAGGTGTCATTTTTATTTTAATTAATAAAAATTATCTTATATGGTCAACATTTACCACCAAAATGATAAATATTATTTAATATTATTTAATATAATCTTTTATCTAAAAAAAAAAAAAAAGAGTCACAGCAACTCATCCAAAAAAATATTCTCCTTCCATGTTACATTTGACGGTGGTAATATAAAATAATTTTTAAAATGCCTTTCTTTTTATTTAATGCTTTAGCAACATTAATCTAAAAGTCAAATTAGCCATCACTTTTATCAAAAAAAATAAAAAATAAAAATAAAATAAAAATAAAAAATAAAAAATAAAAAATTAGCCATCACTTATCAAACTTCTCATTCTCTCCCCTCTTAAACAAAACTGATTTTAGTTTATCTAAACCTTTTTTTTTCTTTTTTTTTTTCTTTTTTTTTAAACGTGGTATTGTACCCATAAAATTCTGCACGTAAGTTTTATTAAAAGAAAAGACTCTGAAATACAGGAATCTTAATATTTATGCTATGGTTCTTTATTACTTAAATTAATTAGGATTTTAATCGAATAGGAACCCTAGGAGCATAATAGGGTGATTATCAAGCCCTTGTCTATTTCAAAAAATTTATTTAATTTATTTGAGATATTTTGGTGATTTGGCTTTTGAACTTATAAACTGGACTATCTAATATTGGATAGGCAAACCCATAAAGATTAAAGTCTTTCTTCGGGTGCCTTGCCTTTCATTTGACCTGCTGATTTAGAATCGGGGCAGGTGTGCAGGTGTGGGTTAGTTGATATATTTTATTAAGAAATAACAATTCTTTTTAAAAAACAATTAATATATATATATATACTATAAAGTTTATAAAAAAACATGAGTTTATAAACTATTCATTATTGAATGGTTGGGCTCAAGCCACTCAGTCCATTTGACACCTCGTCGGAGGAGAGGAGATCGCCACGTAAGATATCACGGTATCACCTCCGGCCTCCTAGTGAAAAGATAAAGTGGAGATAACAAGGGATGCAATCTCATTCCTAGAGAAGATCTTATCACCTCCGCAATCTGCAAGTGTTGGGAGGGATCACTCAACACTTTACAGTTCAGGTCATCGTAGGTGCAGCTTCATTTTGAAGTCTACGACCACTAAGGCAATAGAAACTTGGTAATAAAAGTAGGATTTGAGCTCATATGAGTTCGATTTAAATCCAAATTCCAGGACCTCTTATAGATCTCTAAGCAAAATCAAGAGGTGCATAAATTATTTGATTGCACTGCACAAACACAACCGATGGCACCACAACCAGCATTTGAATTTTCGCAAACATGGGACAGTACCAATAATCACTAGCATCATCACATCACTGACTAGGGAAGATATCAATCAATCAATCCATCAATAAAACTTATTCATCTCAATGATCCAAAGAATATGAATAGACAATAAGTTTCATATCCTAAATTTTAGTAGCTATGTGCCATGATAGGAGATAACAAGATTACAAATGAGCACACAAACTCTCCTGCAAGTGATACAATGTTCATACAGCACTCTACTACTCTGTCGTACAATTAATTGCAATTAGCTTATAGGAACAACGTTAAATAGTACACTTAATTTTACGCTTCTTGAAATTTATAGCACCTATAGGTGCTCACTTTTTGTACATGTCACTAAGTTAATAGCACGAGTCTTTTTAACACAAAAAAGTTGATTTTTAACCAAAATGCCTATGTTTCCCTCTCAGACAAAGAAAATGCCATTTCAAGTTGTCAGGAAAGTGGAGAGTTAGAGAGAGAAACAAATACAGCAGTTGACAGAGACGACGAAAACAAGAAGAAGAGAGATAAAATATATTAAAAAATGCAAAACAAAATAAAGAGAGAACATAGATCTGAAAACCAAAACAAAAAAAAAAATAATAAGAACCTGTGAGAAGAATTATTAGTCTCAAAGTGTCTTGACTAAAGCCAAGTGACTTTGAACAAGTCTCAACCAAAGGCCAAGCCTTCGGTCGAGACTCGAGACTTAAGCCTTGGCAAAAACCAAGATTGAATATTAATTAGTTTTTTTTTTTTTTTTTTCTCTCTCTCTCTTTTTTTCTTCTTTTGCTATATTTTTTTTCTTTATATATAAGCTTTTAGTTTTTAATTCACAAAATGCTACCAAAACACATAGAAACTAAATTTAAAGCCTTAAAGAATGGTGAAAGAAAGAGAAATAAGCAAGAAGATGAGGAAGGTGAACTAGAAGGGCATTTTTGTCATTCATTTACTTCGGTTCTAAGAAACGCAAGTTATTAACTTAGTGATAAGGACAAAAAACAAGGCCCAAATGGTGCTAGTAAGGCCCATTTTCACTAAATTTTATCAATATACAAAAACTATTTGCCCCTTGACAGGAAGACATACCGGAAGCCTTTCTTATCGAGCTACTCTTGAGTATACTAACCGAGGAAAAAGATTAATGCAACTAATCCATCTGGCCGGCTACAGTTGCATCCTCATCTTCAGCATCTAATTCTTGCTCCACACCTTTGACCTGTATATGCAGAATATTTATGCTGTCAATAATCTTTGTCAAAAGTTGAATTTCATTTACAACTTATCTGGCAATTGACCAGCTTGTGGTCACAAGTTGGAATGTCAGAAATGGTTTTCCAAGGCAAATGATCATCCTACCAACAGAATTAAGGTAGACAGACCTAGCAAGAAAGATATGTACTTTAAACTCAAAGAAATATAGAGATAAACTTTGTCAGCAAATGGAGATGTGATTACTCCCACACATGCACTCATTGATGCCACCTACCAGAACTCAACATCAAGTCTTCGATGAGGTTTCTAATGTAACAAACGCTAAACCACAAACTTGGATGGATTATCACCGAAACTCTATTTATCACTAAGTTTATTCTAATCACACAATGTTACTTTCATCTCCAACACCAAAAATAAGGCCCTTGACTAACTATAATGTTTTATTCATATAAATAGATAAATAGAGAGGTATTTTGAAGGTGGAGGAGCATAGTGAATTATACAAAGGATACCTGAAGACAAAAGCTTAAATGTGCCAATACTCCCAAAAGCTAAACTAAAGTAACAGAAGCAGACGGCAAGACAACAAATCCATATGGCCAAAAGATCCAAAGTAATGGTTGTTACATGTTACCTCAGGTATATAATGCATCAGCATATTCTCAATTCCAGATTTCAGTGTGACAGATGAGCTGGGGCAGCCACTACACGCTCCTTGCATTTGCAATTTGACTATTCCAGATTCTCTAAGGAAAACAGATACACAAGCATCTTAGCATCAATTAGCGCTAAATCACAAAACATGTATTGAATTAGTTCTCAAATGATGAATAAATTATTTTGACTAGACGAAGGAAAACCTACAAGTCAAATCCTCGGTATACAATGTCCCCGCCATCATCTTGCACTGATGGTCGAATACGAGTCTCAAGCAGTTCTTTGATCATTGCAACAGTTTCTGAGTCATCCTATATCAATATTAAATGGTCACCTTTTAATAGAATATTTGAAAATGTCCATAAAAGATTAGCATTTACTAAATTGCACATTCATTTATGGATCTGTGGTCATTTAATTTTCTAGAGCTTTCTCCAGAATCTATATTCCATTTTTGTAATGTGGCATTTCTGTTTTAAATCATAACAGATCCGAACCTCATCTACTTGCACATGTTCATAATAGTTTTTTGGGGAAAAAAAACTGAAATTAATGTTGCATCTCAACCAAACAGTAATTTTTCCTACCTTGTTAACATATAGAATAAGTGCCAAAGACAAACTGATTTAATATGTTTCTTCAATCATTTCACAAATAACAAACTAGACAAGGTTTTCAGAGAAATATTCCATTGACGCTTGGCCAATGAAACCACAGAACACTTTATTCACCTTCAATTTTCAATTCCTTTAGCTTTAGGTACACTAAATAAAGCTAAACTGTTGAAATAATACTCAAATCTTAAAAATCTATGTTCAAAGGAAAAGGTGAAAGAACGTAAAAGTGATGATATCATTTGTTAAAAAAAAGGCTTCAACAACTCCAAAATAAAAAAAAAATAAAAAATAAAAAATCAGTAAACAAAATTTGGTAACATACTTCATGAATAGCAGTGTCCTTGGCTACAGCAGTTTCCGAGTCTAGAAATAATGGCTGTCCTGAAGAATAAAATTCCATGATCGCAGCAAAAATTTCAGGCTTCAAAAAATCCCAAGAAGCATCCTCTGATTTCGTTACAGTGATGAAATCTGAACCAAAGAAAACTCGAGCAATACCTGTATTAAATGGAAAAACATGTTAAACTACTCATAATTCACCATTCAATGAAAATTATTACAAAAAGAAGAAATAAACTGATAGTAAGACTGAAGAGTTTAATTTCAACAGATGAAATCAATATACACAAATATGAAAAAACTGGTTAAAAAAGAAAAGATAGTCAAAGACAGCAGTTAGCAGGACCCTCCCTAGAGTCTAAGGGAGCCCTACCTTGGTGGGAGACTAGTACTAACACCATCAATGCATCTGATTTTCATTAGAGTTGAATGCTTATTTCACAAGTCCGAGAAGACAGAAGTATAACCCTTCTAACCACTTGAAAATAAGTTTACCCAAAAAAAAAAAAAAAAAACTGTTCTTAACATTAGGCTATTACTTTCTATATTCTCATCATTAATAATTAATACACATGTGGGAGGATTTCCATTCACAAATTAAAGTCTTAAGCGACCATCAGCTACTCTTATCAATTATCATTCACATTTATGTATGAGCAATTTAATCCACTTGTGTATATCTGTGTTTGGTGTCTGAAAATATCCATTTATGTTCAGATCAAATTCCAAAATGCCAATTTCTCAGCGACAAGAATGCAGGGCAATAATCGTAAACACAACAGAAACAAAGTAAAAAATTAAGGCCAAGCTGGGAAGTTTCATCAAACAATAAACAAGAATAAGAATACCAAGCTAAACTATCATAATTATAAAAAATCGACCCTCATTTACTACGTACAAAGAGCACATACTGATAAATAAGCAAGTTTACCATCAATGGCGTAAACAGCTCGTGCCAGCGGAGAATTCATGGCTGAACGAGCATTTGGGAAATCCGCACTCCCAACTTCCATGACAGGCTTCCCTGGATAGAACATAAGAGATGACGGATTCGGCGTAGACTGCGTTTGTATAAACATTGTCCTCCTCTGTCCTCCTGTGCAAAGCCATCATCAAATAATAACTATTTTATGTATCTACTAATAAAAAATCAGATAAATTTTCAAGTATATTAGTAAAATTTGGACCTAATCAAACAAAAACCGAGAAAATTAAACGAATAAAATTATGTAAAATAACCTTGAAAAGGGTTCCATATTGGGGATTGTGAGGAGGAAGAAACATGGAAGGACTTGGATGGAGAAGTGAATGGGTTGGAGGAATACGACACCGTTCTTGAAGAAGAGAAAATGACGCGGTGATTGTTCTGTTTGGAGAAACCCAATATGTGTCCTCGCTTCAACAATCTCCCCAATCCCCTCATCGCTGATTATTGATTCTCTCTAGTCGTCGAATACTTCGTTTTTGTTTTTGTTTTCTGTGTTTTGGGAATTGTTGGCGGTGAAATTGGGAATCGAAATGGAGAGTTGGAGACTATAGGACTGTAGGGGTGCTTTTGGTACGAAGATGGGACAGGACAAAGCGGGACGGGACGGGACGGGACGGGATAGGACAAGTTGTTCTATACTGTGTTTGGAAGGTCTAGGACAGAACTGTTAACTGTACTGTTATGCGTTTGGTATAACTAGGACGGGACAAAAGGTTCAAATGACTAGAGTGCCCCTCTTATATATACTATAATTATAATATATATTGTAATATATAATGATATATATTATATATTATATATATTGTTATTATATATATAATATATAATATATATATAATATATAATCTATATTATTATGATATATTATATATATAATATTATGATATATATTATTATAATAATATATATTTATATATTTATATATTATATATTATTATATTTTTTTATATAATATATTATATTATTTTAGTATATATAATAATATATAATATATAAATATATATAATATTATAATCTAATATTATATATATATGATATATATTATAATAATATATATCATAATATTATAATATAATATGTATTTATATAACATAATATATATATTTATATATAGGATATAATATAATATATTATATATTATTATATATAATATTATGATATATATTATAATATATATTATAATAATATATATAATCGTAAATATTATTATTAAACATGTTTATAATTTTTTTTAAAATTTAAAGGGTAAAATAACATTTTTGTACTTGTCCCATGTCATGGGACAACCTTGTCCTAGGGTTTTGGGTGGGACAAATGGGACAAAATTTGGTGGTTTTTGTCCCACCTTGTCCCGTCCCGTCCCGTCCCATGCTAATAGCGCACCAAACGTGGGACAATAAAAAGTTGTCCCGTCCTGTCTCATCCCATCCCCATACCAAACGCACCCTAGAAGTGGTGGCACGAAAAGGGACAATTGCAATAAAGTACCCGATACTTATTGAAAATGCAAACATATCGTATATTACTAGAATTATAAGAAAATACCCTTTACTAACCCTTTAAAGTTTAACCATTAAAGTTAGGGTACGGATATTGACATCCATAAAACTTATTAGTACACCCATTTTTATAAGTACATCCATGTCTAAAATTTAAAAAATAAATATTACTATTAGCACCCATCATAATGCCAATAGTACCCTAATTAAAATAAATATATTCATTTTAATATATATTATTTATAAACACTCTTAAATTATTATCACACCTAATTTATAAAAATAAAATAAATAAATAAATAAATAAAATAAAATAAACCATATTATTTTTGGGATCAAATCCTCTTTTAATGATGGTCCAATTTACTTTTGGAAATATTTCAAATGTTGAAGTCTTATAAAATGAAATATATGGAACCGTATATGAGGTCAAGAGATTTTCAATATGGAATTATCTTATTTATACATTTATCTTAAATATATATATATTGATATCTATGGCTATCTTAAGAAGAAGAAGCCGTCGGTGTCACGACAAAGCCACCGGGGCTTGATCGCACCATTTCAATACCTAATTTTAGTCCCATTTCTTATGTGTTGCACTCGTTTCTCAAGTAAAATAAGGTATTTAATGCTTAAAATAAGTATGTGAAGATCTTTTTAGTAATTGAGGGTTATTTGAGCAATTATAGATATTTTGGGTGAAAAGTTTGATTTTTTTGGAAAAGTCGAAGAAAAGTGTTGTTGTCGTCGTGCTAGTGTACCACGCGTGGTACCGCACTTTTAGTCTAGAGAAATGGCGCAGTTGAGGTTGTCTTAATGAACCGCCCAGCATACCGCATCTTCAGTCTATAGAGTCTGTGTGGTTGGCTTTCGTCATAGTGTACCGCGCAACGTACCGCCATTTCATTCCAGAGAGTTGGCATGGTTACTCTCCGTCTAAGTAAACTGCACCTATGTATAGCACCAAAGGCTCCAACTCAGTAAAACATCAAACTTTGTGCCGTAATTTGGCTTACCTATAAATACCTCTCTTTCTTTCGTTTTCAAGGGGGATATATCATCAGTTCATCACTTACCAACACTTGACACCACTTTTTTAGCCACCACCACCCAAGACACCATTTTTACCCTCTTCACTTCACAAGATTCCACATTTATCAGCTTTCATCACCAAATCCACCCATATCTTAGAGATCCTTGAAGATAGAAGGAGATTCATCTTGTCCAAATGAATCTCAAGCATTCAAAGAGCAAGTGGAGGACTTTCTATGAATATTACGGGTTTTCTCTACAACTTGTCTACACTTTTCTTTTCTTCATTGATGTGTAACTAAACCTTTTGCTAGGGGATTGATTTAGCCCTATTTGAATACTCTTTGTAATAGTTAATCTATATTCTCTAATATCAACCCATATTTAGTTCCAATCATTATTTATTACTCTATTTCTCCTTCTCATGTTAATTTGTGACCACATCTTGGAATTGATTTTTAGAATAGACTATATGAGAGATTGAGGGTTGTGTATGGATGACTATCATAGACCTTGATTATATGCTCTTGTAAATGGGAAAGTTGATTTATGCATGGTTATGCTAGATTAGCAATGATATGGTTGCTGATTCCAGTGATTTAAATTCAATAATGATGTGGAATTATTGTATAAGTTCATTGGTGCAAGATGGCGTCCACATGGCTAAGCATTAAAGCTTTTTATGGAAGAGTCTTAGTTGTTTGCTATTTATAGACTTTATTATGTTTTGTTTTTAATGTGTGGTGCATTAATGCTTGGGTTTAACTGCTAGCATAAATGTTTAGTTTTTAGTGGCTTGTTTTTGTGCAAAGAAGGTCTTTTAGAATTACCTAGCTTGAAGGGTTGTTTCATGCTTATTTAGTGACAAATTTCTAATGAGATGAAGAGATTATCTTTCATATTAAAAAAAAAAAAAAAACACACATATTTTAACCTGTTTTGGTTATGCCTTTGGAACTTCTTGGTGGATACTACGATAATTCGAAAATCAGAGTTTCTGTATCATTAAGGTGGTGATTACTATATCCTTAATGTGGTGAGCTCTATCCTATCATTGGGTGTCTTTTTGAGTGGTGGTGAATTTCTGTATCCACAAGAAAAGTTCCTAGTATTAGTTCAATTCCTATTTTCTTTTTAATTTCTTTCTCCAACGTTAAAAATCCCGTATCAATTAGCTTGACTTTTTTTTAAGGGATTTTGACTATCATTCATCATATGTCTATATGTGGTTAATGATTAGAAACTCTAGTTCTTAATTTAAAATATATATTAAAAACAAGTCTTAAATTCACTTTGAGGTACTTAATGAGACTAATTGAAAACTTAAAATGTTATATCAATTCCCTAGTGCCTTCTTACCTTATCAATGCACCTTTCTTATGCTAAGTGATTTTATTTACTTGTTTTAGTATATTTTCAATTGTAATCAAAACCATTTTCTCAAACCAAACTCGATTTTTCATTTTCAGCATATAGTTAGAGTAAGCTAGTTTTAATCAATTTTTCACCCTATCCTTGAGGAATGAACCTTGCTTTTGCACTATACGAATCTTCGATTCATGCACTTGCGAGGAGAAAATTTCAAACACGATTTTAACCGTCAAGGCTTTCCCTTTCCGACAGTGTTATTCATGGAAGAAATGAGAAGAAAAAAAAAACCTGGACGAATCACTGCAACATGAATTTATAGGGGCTATTTCAATAATTTTACCCTTGAAAAATGCAAACATTTCTCGGTTGTTTTTCAACATTTGACGATTATTTTCAATATTTTACGATTTTCTTAAAGGTTTCACGTTTTTTCATCGCAAAATAAAACTAAGTTGGAGGGACATTTTTATAATTTTGGATATAGATTGATCTTTATTTATTTATTTTATTATTATTTTTTTCTCTCTCTCTCTTGAAATGTTGTAATTAACATTTCAAATTTCGTATGCGATAAAAACAAAATTTTCATATATGTCGTCATTTTTGCCTACTTTGCTTTTTACTGCAATATTTCGATAAATAAATGAAAAGACTATCCGTTGAAGCATCCAATATCAATTTTCAGTCAAGACTCAAGACACCCCACCAATTTTACTCGACATTCCTTCATTTTCTCAGCAACCAAACACACTAAAACACAAACAGACAAATGGGTTTGGAGGAATTCGAACCCATTTTCGGCGAACTGAAACTGGAGTGGGTCAACCCGAAGGACCCGAGCCCACCGGGTCGGTTCTTGTTCCACGTTCACTCTCCGGACTCTTCTCACCTCTCGATTCATGTCACAGACTTTCTCTCCAACACTTGGGAGGCCAAACGCACCGTTTCGCAGCTTGAAGACATGGTAATATCTGTCTCTGTGATTGGGTTTGTTTTGTATTCATCAGTTTGACGTTTTCTGAATGTTGTGTTGTTCAGAGAGACGACATTGGCATTGGAGGCTCCTGGTCTGACTTCATTGAGTATCTCTTAGCTTCCATTAAATCTGAAGATGTAAAGCTTGTTTTCCAGACTAATTCACACTCAGATGGTAACTCCTCATTCTTAAATCACTTTTTCCCTTTTTTTTTTTTTCTTTTTTTTTTTTTGTATTATCTTAGGGTACTTTATTTTGAGGTTGTTTCCCCCTTTTTTTTTTTTTATTACAATGAGGGTGTGTTTAGAATGATTTTCAAGTAGTGCTTCTAGGTAGATCTTTTATGATCAGAGATTTTAATGAGTAGAGCCTCTAGCAAAAAACCTAATGTTGTTTGGTATTCATTTAAAAAAGTGCTTTTAAGTTAGTAGATTGTTTGACAATCTAACTACTTATAGAGAGAAATGTGCTCTCACATCAATAGACCTTGTCAACTTAGTTAACTAGTACCCAAAATTTACTTGTTCATAGAAAGTACTGATTGCAGGCTTTTCTTTAGCTTATTTGGTTGATGAGACAGTGTAATGTGTGTTATTATACTTAAGTCGTACAAGAATTTCAACTTTTGAGTTGGGGCATACATGCATGCTTAATTTAGAGCTTTTGAGCCATGTATGTCAGTCTTTATTTACAATAGTTCACCATACAGTAGTGGCATTGCTCATGAGATCTATACCAAAATTTGTTTATTTCGTCACGATTTTAGAATCTAAGCTCCATGAGTTAAATGTAGTGCTTCTGGTTATAGTTTGGGACAGAAACCTATTTGATAAATTTATCTTCCAAAAGAAGTTGAATTTTTGCTTCTTTCTGTGAAGCACTGTTGGCACTTTGGTGCATGCTCAATTAGGGGTTGCAGATTTAGTAGAGTTTGTGTTTGATGGGAAGTCAACGTATCATTGTAACACTGTTGTTGTTATTATATAATACATAGATTATGTTATGCCACCTGGGACCTAGGGTGTGGGGGTAGGGATTGAAGATGGGTGCAACTTGTATGAAAAAAGAAAGGAAACTAAAACTCTGATAAAGATATCATTTGATGCTGTGCTCACAGTTCAGTTTCACCATGTTTCAGGCATCGCATCTGCAAAATTAGTTGCTCAAAAATCTAAAGGAATGCCACGAATATCCATTTCTCTCACAAAACTTGTGGGTTCTGCTGCTTCTGAGGTTTTGGCAAATCTATCTTTGGGGCTTTTCGAAACATTCAAAAGCACACAACTTATTCTTATACAAGGTAGTATTTTCGTTTCATATGTAGATTTTTTAGTCTTTTCTCATTTTTACCTGGTGTGGGATTTTGTTATTTATAGCCGAAACTAGATACTGGTTGTCTGTGTTGACATCTTCACTTGATACTTTTTTATTTTTTTTATTTAACCATATTATAACTCTTATGACCCGTAGTTGTTATAGTGTCCTTAACTAAAATCAGGAATTTGTAGAACATTTATCTTAATAGAGAAGGTCATTACTTCTTGCTGGTCATGGTGTAGCAGAATGCTAAAAGGGTTCTTTTGGGTAAATGGCTGTCCTCAAGACTAGCACCCACGATTTTGTGCTTCCCAACTCAAGATTTTACCACTACACTATGCAATGGCAAAAGCTTATCTCAATAACTGATTCATACTGTTAAAGTTGAATACAGAGGAAAAATTAACATAATATTATCAGTATTATGTCTGTCATGAAGTACTTCTGGAGTGGACCTCTTTTATATTGCATACTACAGGTTTCATTTGCTTTCTGTGCAAGTCTTCTTATCTGAGGTGTATTTTTTCTTATTACATCCTATTTGCATTGATAAAGGAAAGATGTTGTCATGATGAATGACAGAGTACTAAGGAACATTTTAGCCATAGGAACAAATCCTTTGTCGTTGACATAACATAAAATTTTAGTTGCTACATCTATATATCCTTTTGGTCAATCTCATGTAAACTGAAATTGCGACTGCACGTAATTGAAGTACTGTATACATTCAGCCTTATTCATATTATTTATTGCTCCTTTCTTGATTGTGTCTCCAGAGCAAGAACGTTCTTGTCTGTTGACGAAAGTGATATCAGCTGAGAAGGTATGCATTACCATTGCTTACCATGCAGGGTTATGATTCTAGTTCAATGGTTAGGGTTTCTCTCTTTTAGTAGCATGTACGAAAGGGATGTCTTTAATAGTTTTTTTTTTCTTCCGGTTTTCCATTCTATAAGTTTTTGCATTAGTAACCATCAAACCTAAAAGCTTAAGCTGATAGGAAAGAGCCCAACAATAGTATTTAAGCACTCTAACAAAACTTAATGTGTTCGGTCGCTTTTTGCTTAAGTGGCACAATAATTATGGTACTTTTTTTATCAGAAATTTTTCCGATTATAAATATGGTACTTTCCTTGTAGTTTATTGGCCAAAAGGACCTAAGAGAATGATAAGTAAAGAACTGAATTCTATTTTAAAAATTATACAATTTCACATTTTAGCATATTGCTTAAGGAACATTTGTTGAAGGTGTTAAAATTGCTGAAATTTCAAATTGGATAGTCTTCTGATGGAAAGAGTAAAAGGTTATAAGTTGAAGCAGGTGCTTAAAAGTTATCATGATTTTCTTCCAAAACTGCCTATACCCTGGTAGAAACTGTTTAAGCCCATGGAAAATGGAGTAAAGCGGTGCGAAATACTTTAATAATCTGATGATTTACGACCTCTTATTCAATATATAAATGATATTGTTTGTTTGGTTTAAACTGCTGTGTGTGAGGTTTTGAGATTGATTTGTCATGACAGATGAATCTAACATCTCTTTTCCGGGATATCATTGATCAAATTTTATCTATACAGAAATCAAATCAATTGGAATAATCTGTTATTACCTTGTTCAATGAATTGAGTTTTAAAGTCTGCTTTTAGGCATTTGTTTGAATTTTGGCACATGCCGCACATCAGAGTTACTTTAGAGCCTGTTGAGTTCAAAATCTTTTGACTTTTATGTATTGTTGTTTATGAAAGCTCCATGAATTGCTGTATGTGCAAAAGGATCACCTGTCCGTTCCTTTTGAGCTAAATTTCTTCTTGCCATTTGTTAGGAAAAGAATGAAAAAATTGAGAGCCAACTGGAGCAGCACTCAAAGAGGCAGAAGTCACAAAATATGAATTCCTCAGAAATGTCCAATGTTTCTGATCCTTCGATGAATAATGGCTTGCTAAATTCTCCAGGTATATGTTGTCTTTATTCTGCATGAAGTACATATTATTTTGGTTGAATAGTAGTAGAGTCTAGAGTTCTGCATGCAGCGCTTATCGATCTAACTTTCCCAACCTATTGCTTGTGCATGTTTTGCTTTCAAATTCCTTATCCTATTAAAATATTTAACACTTTTTCTTTATAAATAATTTTTTCTCTTAAAATATTAAAATATTGCTTGTATGGAATGTCTAGGAGGCATTACTGCATTGTTTTTTTTTTTTTTTCAAGCTGAAAGTTACACCCCCAGTAATGCCTAAAAAAACAACACATTAATGCCTCCTAGACATTCCATGTCTCAAATGAGTCACATGCATCATTCAAGACATATATTTTGCCTCATTGAGACATTACATTATGTCTTCGAAGCATTATGTTTTTTTTTTCTTTTTTCTTTTTTGCTGGCTCTTGAAACAAATGTCTATTGAAATTTGAATGTCTCTACAGTTGTAGATTTGATGAGTTAAAGCTCGGTTGATAAGATTTTGGCAACTACTTTTTAATGAAAGCAAAATAAAGAAAAATTGAGGAAGAGAGAAGTGTGAGGGCTGATATAAAAATAAGGGTATTTTGTTCCTAAAGTTTTCTGGTTTGGCCAACCAAATTAGTTATTAATGTTTGCTCTTTTTGCAAAAACGGCTTGATAATTTAACCTTAAAAAGTGAATGAGAAAACATAAAAAAAAATATTTGTCATTCGAGTTCAAAGTTTGTATGACAATTTGACTTGTGCATTCAAGTCATCATTTCTCCACCTTTCATCATTCCATTTCTTTTATAGAGCCCTTATAATGTAATGAACATTTTCAGCTCTCTTAGTTTTCTAGTCTCTGGTTCCTTTATATTGCCAGTTTGTGTTACTATACTATATATTACTAGGAACTTTGAGTTGTTTGGTAGCTGCTAGTTTTGGGAGTTTGCTTTTACTAGTACATTTCGTCCCTGACCAGTTTTTTTTTAAAAAATCTTTGCCTGATGAGCTGCAGACAAACAATCTGCCCGAGACCCTGTCTCCTCCAAAGTTGCTAATCGTGTGATACCAGCATACCGCAGGTACTTGCACATTTCCAGTTGAATTCAGTAATCACTATAAGATGTAATTTACTTCATATCAATAACCATCTGTATTGTTTGGGCAGGGCAAAAGTAAGGGGTGCAGTACTGCTTGATACTGAAGATGACAAACATAACTAGAAGAAACATGACGGTTAGGTTTCCGCATTTTGACAAAAATATCAAATTCAGAATCACGAATTTCATTCATTATACCAAGAAAAAAGCAATCATACAAATAGGAAAAGAAGATGGTTCACATAATGATTTGGTTCCTTAATCCTTATTGTATCTCATTTTTTAGTACTAGAATGTATATTTTAGGTATTCTCTCTTGGAAAAGTTACAACTCCTGAATCGTGTAAAACATTTTGGCATCATGTTGATTTTGAAGTATCTTGTACAAGTCATGTTTTAATACTATGATATGCTTTTGTTAATCTAAAGTGAAATTACGTGATTAAGTTTTTATTTTTACTTTTAAATATTACATTTGTTGAGGGTAAAAATGAGCCTCCGGAATAACGTCCTCCGAGCCGGAGAAATATATATATGAGAATGAATTTACAGCGATGATTTACTGATAGTATACAGTAATTGTTCAGAGTTAAGGGTAAGAAAATTTTCAAAAGTCCCCTTCAAGGTAAAAATGAGGCGTTTTATAGCCTTAAGTCTGACAGCTCAGGACACGCTCGAGACTGTATTTGCTGATGCCGACAGCTGCCAAAGTGTGCTCAGTAGGGGTCAGGTCTGACAATTATGCCTTCCGAATTGTAGTCGGTATTCATGTGGAAACGGTGGGTGATGCTTCGGAGGATATGAGGCACATTGGACGTGAACTCCGTATAGTAATCGGAGTCTTAATGAAGACCGGAGTCCAATGTATCGGAGGTTATGAATATGCCTAACATTTCCCCCTCAAGTCCCTCAGTCGGAGGTCTTCGGGATGTGATCGGCTGCAGGAGTTGATCAATCGGCCTTCAAAAATGGACTCGGTGGTAGTATACGGGCTCTTTATGATCGTCTGATCGGCATGACATGCAATCGGCGAATGGCACGTGGCAATCCATGGATGGCGGCAGACAGGTGTCATTTCGCGGTGGCCTCGATTCTGGCGTTACGTATTCCCGCGCATTTTGTCCCCTATATATAGTGGTGTAGAGATTGAAACTCCTCACTTGTGTCTTTGCAATTGATCAGAGCATCTTCGGTATTTTCAGCAGAGAGAACAGAAGAAGTAGAAAAGAACAGGTTAGACTCCGAAAAGAAATATTTATTCTTTACCTTCAGCAGTAGTCAAAGTGTCCTGATGGTGAGGAAGGTTAGGGTTCCGAATCCTAGAGATATGTCTAGTTCAGGGTCTGACTCTTCGGAGTCTACGTCGGGAAGAGTGTCCGCGGGTAGTAGCACTAGGAGTGTCTTCGGGGGTAGAGATGACTCGGATGTTGGTAGTCCGGAGGTTCAGCAGCTGCCTCAAAATGCTCAGGCCGGTACTTGGGGGGCCGGTCCTGTTGGGTGTGTCGCGGGGTATAACTCTGAGGAGTCTGTCAGAGATAAGATAGATCATACGAGATTTGCTATCAACCATATAGAAGAAAATAGGATAGATGTGGCGAAATTATACAAATTTGCCACAGAGTTCTCAATTCCGAGAACGGTGGGTTTGAGGATCCCGAGGGAGGGAGAGAGAGCTAGCAATCCGGAAGGATCGTCGGTGGCTTTCCACCCTGCATTCCTGGAGATTGGGGCTAGATTACCGTTACAACCATACCTTAGGAGGGTCTTAAGGGAAATAGGGGTAGCCCCGGCCCAATTAAATCCGAATGCTTGGAGAGTGATAATCGGAATGTATTCATTGTGGCGGGGGATGAAATATTCGCCTCCAACATTTGCGGAGATTGGACACTGCTACAGCCTCTACTCCCATAAATCGGGGGGTGATGGCTGGTGGGCTCTTGCTTCCCGGGATAAGCAAGACGGCGAACCTCTGATCACCGGGCTGTCGTCTTCAAATAAGGAGTGGAAGAAGACTTGGTTTGTCACGGGTGGCGACTGGGGCAAAGACCTGCGGCTCGGTGGCAAAGCTCAGAGAGTTCGCTCAGTGTTCAACATCCCAGGTGTTTGGAACCCCCCGTAATTTATCGGTGTTTAACTTTGTTTGTTGCTTAATTTTTACTTCGTTTATCTGCTAAGTGTGTTTTTTCGGCAGCTGCGTGGGAGCGTGTACCATTGGAGGTTCTTACCAGAGAGGAGCGGAAGCGTATTTCAGACGCTTGGCTAGTTTCCCCCGATAGGAGACACGTCGATTTTCTTCTGGACGACCGAAGGTTGCACGAGTTAGGATTCATCGTGGATCTTACGGAGGCCAGAAGACGTAAAGTAGAAAAAACTTTGTCTAAGAAGAGTAAGCTTCTGACGATAATGATTATTTCGGTATTCATACTTTCTGAATTTATGCCTCATTATTTGTCTTTTTCTTTGTCAGAGAAAATTACCGAGACCGCCAAGGGGAGAATGGCTGACAAAGCAAAGGCCACAGAAAAGAAAAAGCGGAGGGTGATCAGGGCTCCTCCGACTCTTGTAGATGAGGAGGAACACCTCGAGGATGTCCCTCCGCTTAAGAGGACACGGGGCGAGACACCCTCCGTGTCAGTCGCTATTGTCGGGGATTCATCTCAGGTTCCCGACGCGATTCCCTCCGTACCGGGAGCGGGAAGAGTTCCCGGGAATGAGCTGGAGGATGTGGAGATAATAGACTCCGACGGTAATTTACCGGAGTCCACACACCGTGGCCTGGCTCTGAGGGACACGGGTGTCTCCCCCAACTACTTCAGAACTCCCCCAATACTGGGGTCTAGCTCCGGGACTAAGCCCATCAATCCCGAAACAGGTGTAGAGTACCTGTGCAGGCATGGGCAAGATCTTCTCCGGAGTGGGGAGATCTCCGGGTATGGAAAGATGTCGAATGTCGACAGAATCCGACACGGACAAGCTCATATTCTCCAGGTAATGCTCAATTCTTTTGACAACGAATTGTTTACAAGTAAATCATTTCGGATGGTAATAATGACCTTAATGCTTCCTTTAATTGTTTTTCGGATGTCAGGCCTTCGCTAGTCTTCTTCATATGGAAGACAAGTACGGAGATGCGAAGCGGAGGTTTGACAGACTCCGCAAAGAGAAGGGGGACGTAGACGTCAAGCTCCGAGAGTCTGAGGAGCTGGTGGGACATCAGAGGTCCATAATAAGTGGGATGTCTGAGTCCTACCGGAAGGCCAAAGACCTCTGCAGGACAAAGCAGGCGAAGCTCTGTGACTATCGGGGGCGTCTAAAGAAGGCAAACAAATCAATTCGGAGGATGAAGGGCGAGCTTGGTGAGAACGGTGTCGAGATGTTCCTCGCATCAGATGAGTTTGCTGAGATGCAGGAGGACATCTTCGACAAAGCGGTGGATGATGTGCGGAAGCTCCTGCTTCGCTCGTACCCAGACTTCGACAAAGCGGTGGATGATGTGAAGAAGGCTACCGAGAATCGCAAAAGGGCTGAAGCCACTCCGGTGGCTGATCTATCTGAAAAATTTCAAGAGGAGCCCTTCTCGGAGAATGAGCCTGAAGCAGTCTCCGATGATGATGAGAGGTTCGTTCCTGACCGCCCCGCCGATAGAGCTGATAACGAAGAATGATTACCGGAGCCTGACCCTGCCTTGCTTTCTTTTGCTTTGAACTTTTGATTTTTTCATCTATATTACTTCGGAGGTTAATGTTAACCGAATTTTATTTGTAACTGAATTAATATGTATTCTGTACCTTTATTTCGGTATTGAAATGATATCAGATTTTGACTCTTCTCTCTCGATTTTTATCTTTTGCTTGCTTGTGATCATTATTAATTCGGTATATGAATTCGGTATATGAGGGTTTTGGAGTTCCATAGAAACAGTATTGTAATTCTGAATGATAACATTAAAATAGTTATATATTTTCTGAATGAGTGTGATATCTTCGCGACTTCTGAGACAATAGTATTCAGTCTTTGGCACTCAAAGTGCTTTTCTCGGGGTTAATACCCTTTGGAGATAATTATGCTCCGAGATTGGAGACTTTTATGCTCCCCTTAGAGAGTCTTTGGCACTCAAGGTGCTTTTCTCGGGGTTAATACCCTCTGGAGATAATTATGCTCTGAGATTGAAGACTTTTATGCTCCCCTTAGAGAGTCCTTGGCACTCAAGGTGCTTTTCTCGGGGTTAATACCCTCTGGAGATAATTGTGATCCGATAATTGATAAAAGATGACAGAGAGTAAAAGGATGCAAACATAACTGAATTTATATGATTAACATACCCGAATGTTGACACACCGAATTGACATTTTCTTACAAATCCCGGGGTTTATTGGTAGTACTTCTTCAGGTGGTCTGCATTCCATGGGTTCTTCAAGGGCGTACCATCTTCGGTTTTCAACTTGTAGGCTCCCTTCATTGATACGGAATCCACGATGTATGGCCCTTCCCATCTGTCCCCCAGACTACCGGAAGAAGGTAGGATTTTGTTCAGGACAAGGTCGCTTGGGTTGAATCTTCGAATTCGGGCTTTACTGTCATGGTACTTGGTGATTTTCAGCTGGTGATGGGCCGTTCTTATTCTCGCCATGTCTCTCTTCTCTTCCAACTCTTCGAGGCATGCTCGGAGTTCCTCGTCATTGTCCCCCGGATTGTATGAAGCGACCCTTCTTGTGGGAATAGAAGTTTCGGTCGGTATGACTGCCTCTGTTCCGAAGGCTAAGGAATATGGTGTTTCCCCTGTAGCCGAATGCGGTGTGGTTCGTATAGCCCATAAAACCTCCGGGAGTTTCTCGACCCATCCTCCCTTCCGAGACTGCAGTTTTCTTTTGAGGAGAGTTTTGATCGTCTTGTTGACAGCCTCGACCTGACCATTGCTTTGAGGATGGGCAGGAGAAGAAAATTTCAGATTTATGTGGAAATCTGAACATACCTTCCGTAACTTGTTGTTGTCAAACTGGGTCCCGTGGTCAGCAACTAAAGTGTCAGGAACTCCGAATCTGTAGATCATGGAATGCTTGATGAAATTCGTTGTGTTTGCTTCGGTGATGTGTTTCAAGGCCTCCGCTTCTTCCCACTTGGTGAAGTAATCAATCGCAACGACAGCGAATTTCTTGTCCGAGGTTCCTCTAGGAAGGGGTCCAATAATATCAACCCCGAATGTTGCAAATGGCCAGGGTGTGGACATAGGGGTTAACGCTTCGGCAGGTAGACGTGGTATAGGACCGGTTTTCTGACACCGATCACATGACTCCGCATATGCTTTTGCTTCTCTGAACAATGTAGGCCAGAAGTACCCCTGCCAGACTATTCGGTGGCCCAAGTTTCTTCCGCCTGAATGGCTGTCACAGGTGCCACCATAGACTTCCTGAAGTATTTGATTGGTTTGCGGAGGTCCGACACATCGAAGATAAGGCAGAGAGAAACCACGCCGGAAGAGCGATCCGTTAATTATTAGGTAGCGGGGTGCTTGCCTTCTGATTTTTTGAGCAAGATTTCTTTCAGATGGTAAGGTCCCGTCGTGGAGATAATTCATTATCGGGGTCATCCACGTGTCGGTGTTTGTCTCGGGGATTAGTACCGCGGTTTCCTGGTCTTCATGTATGCTAGACTCTGGGAGACGGAATACTGTTACAGTTCTCGGTAGCTTCATTTCAGTGGTAGAGGCGAGCTTTGCTAGAGCTTCGGCTTGGGAATTGTGGTCTCTTGACACCCGAATGACCATACATTGAACGAATTTTCCCATCAGTTCCTTTACCTTTCTGAGGTATAACTTCATCTCGGGGTCTCTAGCTTGATAGTTTTCGTTTATCTGATTGACAACCAGTTGGGAGTCACTGTAGACGGTAAGGAGTTCTGCTCCCATATTTAACGCTATCTTCAGCCCGGTAGTTAGTGCTTCATATTCAGCAACATTGTTTGTGGCTTTGAAATCAAACCAGAGGGCTGTTTGAGTGACACTACCGTCGGGGGTTTTGATGATTATTCCGGCTCCACTTCGACATACATTTCCCATTGTGGCACCACCTCCGCGGATAGACTCAGCAGGATTCGAATATTCGGCGATGAAGTCTGCCACTGCTTGCCCCTTTATGGAGGTTCTTGGTTTGAACTGAAGATCGAATTCACTGAGCTCCACCGCCCATTTGGTGAGTCTTCCGGACAGTTCCGGCATCTGAAGGACTTGTCGGAGTGGTTGATTAGTCAGTACAGTAATTGGATGGGACTGGAAATAAGGTTGGAGTTTCCTCGACGCCACTATGAGGCCGAGGGCCATCTTCTCGACTGCTGGGTATCGTGTTTCGGGGTCACTCATGCTCTTACTTACATAATATACCGCTCTCTGAGTAGATCCTTCTTCTTTGATCAGCACCGAGCTGACTGCTACCTCCGATACAGCTAGATAAAGGAATAGTGTTTCTCATACCGAAGGTTTTGCCAACATCGGAGGCTTCTGAAGGTAAGTTTTGAGATCTTCAAACGCGGTGTGACATTCGGATGTCCAACAAAAGTCCCCTTTGTGCTTTAAAGCCTTGAAGAACGGGAGGCATCTGTCAGTCAATCTTGAAATGAACCTAGATAGGGCCACAATCATGCCATTCAGCCTCTGTATATCTTTTGCCTTTCTCGGCGGAAGCAGCCCCCTTACGGCTCTAATTTTGTCGGGGTTGGCCTCGATCCCTCTCTGATGAACCATAAATCCAAGGAATTTTCCTGAAGAAACTCCGAAGGCATATTTCGTGGGATTCAGCCGCATCTGATACTGTCTCAAAAGTTGGAAGGTTCTTCGGAGGTTGGGAGTATGCTCTTCAGCAGTTACTGATTTAGTCAACATGTCGTCCACGTATACTTCCATGGTTCTCCCGATCTCCTGGTGAAATATGCGATTAACGAGCCTCTGATAGGTAGCCCCGGCGTTCTTGAGGCCGAATGGCATTACCTTATAACAATATACTCCTCGGTCAGTGATGAAAGCTGTTTTGGCCTCGTCTATCTCATCCATCCGAATTTGATTATATCCCGAATAAGCATCCATGAAGCTGAGTAACTCGTGACCCGCTGTGGCATCTACCATCTGGTCTATTCTTGGTAGAGGGAAGCTGTCTTTCGGGCATGCTTTATTCAAGTCCGTGAAGTCGACACACATCCTCCACCTTCCATCTTTCTTCTTCACCAAAACTACGTTTGATAACCACTCGTTGTAATCCAGATTCCGAATGAATCCTGCTGCAAGGAGTTTGTCTATTTCGGTGGCTATCGCCTTGTATCGTTCACTGTTGAAGGATCTTCTCCTCTGGGATACTGGTCTTGACATGGGGTCAACATTGAGGGAATGTGAAATTACAGAAGGGTCTATCCCAAGCATGTCAGTGTGACTCCATGCAAATATATCCGAAAACTCCCTCAGGAGTTCTATCATTTCCACCTTAATTCTCGGGTTTAGACTGGCTCCGATGAGAACTGTTTTTTCTGGTTCACTGTCGCGGAGGGTGATGCTCAACAACTTCTCGGTGGGCTCGCCGACCGGTTGTGAGCCCACCTCTCGGGGGTCAAGACTCGTAACATGAATCTCATCGAGGGGGTTCGGATCGGAGGCCTCAGCTTCGGCTATCTCTCCGATCTGTTTCTTCTTTGGTTTTCTAATCTTTGGCATGTTTGGCATTGGACGAGGTATTGCATTATAATTGCCGATGGTGAGCACCGGATTCGACCCAATTTGGATGCATCTCTTATACTCTTCTTGATCGGCGTTCACTTCCCCCGTGCCAGCTTCGGTTGGGAATTTCATCTTCAAAGAATAAATACTAGTGACCGCCCGGAGGGCGTATAAAGTTGGTCTTCCGATCAGGATATTGAAGGGGAAAGGGATGTCGACCACCTGGAAGCAGACCCAAACGGTGCGTATCTGAGGTCTGGTTTCGAATCTCACTGGCAGATCTATCTGGCCCACCGGTCTTGTTCAATGACCTCCGATACCCCTGATGCAATATCTTGAAGCCTGTAATTGTTGAAGAGTGTATCCCAGTTTCTGCAAGGGGTCCCAATGAATGATGTCTAAAGAACTCCCGTGATCGATGAGGGTCCTTTTTACCGTACGGGTCCCTACTTTTACCGAGATGACCAAAGCATCGCAATGGGGGTATCTAACCCCGGCTGTATCTGTGGTAGAAAACGTGATTGGTCCCCAATCTTGAGGAGCTTCTTCCGGGGCTGTTGCTAAACACACCGAAGCTGGTGCTTTTCCCGAAGACGTTGATCCGAAATCCCCCATTGCGGGTACCGAATCAATGTAATTGATGGGCTCTTCATCATCGGAGTCTTGTGCGACCGCGCTAGATCGGTGGCTTGATTGTGTTATCTTCGGTGTCTTCTCACCTGTTTCTTGTGTCTTGACGTACTCTCGAAGTTTTCCACCCCGTACTATTTCTTCAACCTGATCCCTGAGATCTCGGCACCTCCTTGTTTCATGACCGTGGTCGTTATGGAATTTGCAATATATCCTCCGATCTCTCCTCTCCGGAGGTTTATGTAGTGGTTCGGGCTGTCGTAACAGCTTCTCTTTGTTGGCTATCTCAAGCATTCTATCGAGCGGGAATTTCAGGGGAGTGTATTGGTCGAACTTATCTTTCGGAGGCACCCTTGTGTTCCGGACATAACTCCCAGTGTTAACCTGCCTAGACACCTGATGCTCTTTTCCCTTGTCTCTGGCTTGCCTCCCCCATCTTCTCGGGGGCTCACTAGGCTCTGCGGAGGTTGCATGGCTTTTACTGTCACTGACATCTTCGGCAGTGGCGTACTTCTCTGCTCTCTCCATTAATTCTCGGTAAGTAGTGGGGCCTCTCTTCAACAATGACCAACTCAAGCGGCCTTGTTGAAGCCCTTGGGTGAAAGCCATCACGGCCCCCACTTCATTGAAGTCCTGGACCTATCTAGCTGCCTCCGTAAACCTCTTCATGTAATCTCTGATGGTTTCTGAATCCTTTTGCTTGATGGACGTCAGGTGGACCATGTGTCTTCTTCTTCTGCGACTTGCCGCGAACCCACTTCGGAATTCCTTTGACAATTCGTTGAACGAAGATATGCTCTGTCTTTTCAGGCCCCCATACCATGTTCGTGCATCTCCCGAGAGGGTCAAAGGAAAAACCCTGCATTTGACGGCGTCTGATGCTCCCTGCATATTCATCCAATCAAGGTATGAATCAAGTTGGTCATCGGGATCTCCAGTTCCTCCGAAACCACACATATCTTTCCGAGGCATCCTAAAGTTGTTCGGAATCTATGCTGTTGTAATTTCTTCGGTAAAGGGGCTCTCCATATGGCTTAATGAGCGCCTGTGGCCGAAATGGATTTGGTCCTGAATGTCTGCAAGCTGATCTTGTAGATCCCGGAAGGCCTCAGGATCAGCGAAGGTATTCCTTTCGGTATCTCTTTCTTGATTACGAGATCCACCGGGAAGACTCTGTCGGTGCCTCGTTCTCCTTGGTATTTCCTCCTGTATAATACCGTCTCGCTCCTCTCTGCTACGCGTTGTTCCTACAATCCTTTGCGGTGCTTGTTGGTTCATATGTTCCCCCTGATTTGGTTCCACAAACTGAGTAGTATGATGACGCCTTCTTCTTCGCTCCGTAGGTGGTGCTTCAGGAAGACCTCCCTCCGCTCGCGAATTTACTTCGTCCGAGTCCCCCTGGTGTCCCCCTCCGTCCACGACGTTAATTACTCTTGTTACATTCTGAGCCAATGTTTCGAGTCTGCTGGTGATCCATTGAATTACAGGGTCGTTTGCTTGCGGAGGTACCTGTTGCATCTGCTGCGGCGCATACATTGGCGGGTAACCTTGCGGGTAATAAGCATGTTGCGGCATTGACGGATAAAACGGGTTCACCGGTATCTGTGGATATTGTTGCGGAGGTCCCTGATAACCGAACATTTGGTTTTGAATCGGAAACTGGGCTGGATAGGGGTAGTATCCATAGTTTGCGGGTAACGGTTGCAGTCCCCCTGTGGCTCCCAGATTGGCCGGTACTGGATAAGGGGGCTGTTGTTGCTGGGGGATCTGTGAATGATCGCTCGTCCCGGAGGGTCTTAGTTCGAGGTTTATGTTCGGATAAGCGTCGTCAGGTTGTGGATTCATTGCTTCTGCGAAGGCGTTGATCTTCAGCCCCTCCTTCTAGCGCCAAATGTTGAGGGCAAAAATGAGCCTTCGGAATAACGTCCTCCGAGCCGGAGAAATATATATATGAGAATGAATTTACAGCGATGATTTACTGATAGTATACAGTAATTGTTCAGAGTTAAGGGTAAGAAAATTTTCAAAAGTCCCCTTCAAGGTAAAAATGAGGCGTTTTATAGCCTTAAGTCTGACAGCTCGGGACACGCGTCGAGACCGTATTTGCTGATGCCGACAGCTGCCAAAATGTGCTCAGTAGGGGTCAGGTCTGACAATTATGCCTTCCGAATTGTAGTCGGTATTCATGTGGAAACGGTGGGTGATGCTTCGGAGGATATGAGGCACATTGGACGTGAACTCCGTATAGTAATCGGAGTCTTAATGAAGACCGGAGTAAGACCGGAGTCCAATGTATCGGAGGTTATGAATATGCCTAACAACATTAATTTGGGATTTTGTAGGGAAGGGGACAGACTTGAACCTATAACCTCATGGTATAGGTGTGAGGGGCCAACCGCTAGACCAATATCATCTCGTCTTGGTTAATACAACTTTGTATTGGATGGCATGAGGTGTGCCATATATATATATATATATATATTTGAAAGTAAGCCTTCTATATACCCTTAGGTGCATAGCTTAGCTGGTAGATGGATGGATAGACACAAGTAAATGACTCTCAAGTCAGCGGCTTACATCCTACAAATGACAAAAGTTTCAAAGAAATACCTGATCTAGATAGGTTGATAGATAGATACTATAAATAAAATAATAAAATAAAAATAAAATGGTAACCCTTCTATATTTATGGTGATCTAGAATATGACATATTTGTTTAAAAAAAAAAAAAAAAACATAATATTAAATATTAATGCTATTATACGCCCCATTTGTTCCAATTTGGATTAAATTATCTTTATGTGATTGAATTGAATTGGATTGGATTAGTATCACACTATCAAGATGTGCTTAGTGAATGATTTGTATAAATTTAAAAACAGTATTTAAAATTAATTTAAAACAAAATAATATTATTATTTATTTGATATTGAAAGATATTAATTTTTTAATGTTTCAAGAAAATATATAAATTAAATTTCAAAATCAACAAAAGAAAAAATAATATATAAATAATTTAATAAAATAGGTTAAATTGAAAATAATAATAATAATAATAAGGACAACCAGTGGCGCGGGGTCTATGTAGCTCAAGTCGAATTGAGATTATAATTAATATTCATAACTAATTATGCATATTGAAACTATTAATTTGCTAGATCTACTGCTGTGTAAATGGATTTTATCTACTAGCATTTCTTCAGACATTGAAATTCTATTAAAGAAGAAATACAAATATAGTTGTTTGGCATTCATGAAAAAAGTAAAGGAAATTCACTGATCTTATCTATCTTATCTTCAGAGTTTGGAGATACAAAGTAGTAGCTTCAGCTTATATCTATCTGCCCACACTGTCATCTTCTGTCTCACTTGTTGTAAGGCAACAACTATCTTTCAAAATATGCATCCTCTGCTTTTGCCTTTGCTTTTCCTTTTCTTGATATGAAATATTGGCCAGCACCCAGGTGATGAATTGGAATTCACTTCAACCTTTCTGTATTGGAAGATCATTGATAGTAACTACGAGTTAGTTGATCGTTTGACGATATCAATTAGCATATGGAAAAAAAAAAAAAAACTCTTATGAATAATGAATCTTAGTAGTACCTGCTTGTGTTGCTATTCTTTCCACGGTCTTCATGATTCCCTCCTTCCACAGACATCTTTTTAATCCACTGCTCTTTATCATCATGATGATGATTGGCAGATCTATCGAACGACGTCCTTGGAGAAACCCTTGAGCATTTTTTACCGGTTGGTTTCTTTTTCAAACCTAAGGAACTTGGAAAGAACATCTTGATCAAGAAAATTTCATTTTCCATACCTCTAGCCCTCGAAATCCCACCTGACTCCTTCGTTTTCTTTTGTTTCTTCATTTGATCTTCTCTTTCGAAACCGAAACTTCTCTTATCTATAACCATCATCTCCTCCTTCACCCCTTGTGATGTTTTTACCTCATCAACCATATCTTTCAAAGAAAGTTCATAGTTACACTCAGGCATGTTATGAATCATCTCCATAAGCTCTCTTCTACCTTCCGCGATCGCTTCTGATCGCGTCCGAGTGGAGAGATTTCTATTCCAATAGCCTTCGGGGAGCAAAGGAGAAAGTTCATATTCAGTACTATTTCTTGACTTCCACAAGGCTGGAGAAGAGCAAGCACCAAATTCTCCAGCATCATCTGCTTGACATTTAGGCTCATCATCTTCAAACTGATTATGATGTAGATTTTTAGCACCCCAGAAATCAAATTCACTATCTCCTCCTGCACTACCATAATTGCTATTTACATGGCACGATGGATCGGAAAAACGGAGGTGGTTCCTGGCCATCGCTTGCCGGTGATCAAGCATGGTGTGGAGGAGAAGAGAACTAGTATAGATAGTAATGTTGTGTGACAAATGTGGTTATGTGGTCTACAATAATGGGACACCTAAAAAGTCGTTGCCGTCTTGGAGGGGGGTTAAAATGGTCCAATTTTTGCATATTTTTTCTTCACCTGTCATGCTCAAAATTGTTATTTAGACTAATCTGTGTATCATATAATTCCAAGTTTACTAATCGGTTCATGTCCCTTGTCATGTTGCTTTCAATTTAAGCTATTGCAAAGAACTTTGACATTGACTCTGGAGTGGTTAAAAAAATCATCTTAGACAAAAATGGAAGTCTAGACCGATTTTTCTTGTCTGTCCATATGGAAAATGTAACACTCCGAATCCGACACATGGCACACGCGTGCCATGCCAAGGCATTATGGATTTCGAACTTTATATAAACATCAAATCATATATATTCACAAATAAAATCATCATTATATACCATATTTAAATATGATACCAATTATTTCATTAAAATCTCCTGTCACTAAAAGCCTAATATGCAAATTGTTGGTGAGGAGTAGTGACTCGTCAACTCCGTAAGTAAAATCATATTGCTAAAAATCATAAATAACATATGAATTAAAAATTACAATATACTTATATGTTTAAGTAGTAAACATTCTGATTGTACTCATAGATTTTAAAATCATAAACTTTTTTTTAAAAAAATAAAAAATAAAATCATGACCTTCATAATGACCGTTTTATATCCATAAATTCAAAAATAAAAAATTACTTCAAATATTAATTAAAAAGGTAAAACTATAATAACAAATGCATTAAAATTAAGGATTATATGAAATATTTACAGACATTCAGAATTTAGATATGTTATAACAGAAATCATTCGAAAAATATTTCTGAAATTGTAGAATTTTGATTATAAATTATCAGTACATTAATACAGGGAGACTCATGTCGTGTAGGGTTCATCGTAATCCGAGTGATGCAGTCAAACAGATTGACATAGAGCCACAGCCGGAATTGGCATAAAGCCTAGACAAATAATAGTGCACTGCATTGTTATAAGTAACAATTCAGATCGAACATATTTCGAACAGAGAATAGCATATAGATGACCGTACGTATTTTGACTTATAAGCATTTCAAAATAAATATTAAATAATTTCAAAAATGTTTTTACCTTTTATTATCATATCTAAAACGTGGTAAAGTGACATTTTAAGATGCAATTGAAACATTACAAGAAACAATATATCAATTTACTCATTCCATATCACAAGCCAATATCATCTAAAATCTTCGAATACGTGATATATATCATGAACCATCGGTTCAAAGATTTGTGTGCGAGTTTCCGATGAACAGCTTCTTCCCATTCTGGTGACAACATCTCTAAAGATGTAACCTGTCGGGTCTCACCGGAAGAAGTGGTGTGGATTGACACTGGTGCTATTCGGCACATTCGCTCAGGTCGAGAATTATTCACTTCCTTCTAACCAATTCAGAATGGGGAGAAGCTATACATGGGAAACTCGACTGCTTCGATACCGTGGTTTCACAGTTAAAGAATGAATTTCAAGGGACAAAAGTTCCGGATTTCAGTCATGGCAATCAAGTCCATTAATATCCGTCTCAATTAAATCACATTGATTTTGCAGTTGAGACAATTGAATTCAAAATTCAATTTTTCCATTCAATCCGTTATACTCTGTCATTGATTAGGCTATCTAGGATATCTTCTAGAGTAATTCTACATTGCCCAAATTTGATGCCTAAATCTGGTGCCCAAATGACGTGGCAATTACACTTTCATCCATTCATTTAAATCAAACAAATCTAATACAATCTAAATGAATGATGAGAGTGTTGCCACGTGGGCACCAGATTTGGGCAATATAGTATTACTCTATTTTCTATGGGTGGGCTAAGCATATTTAATATTTTGATAAACCAAACTTGATAAAACATAAAAGCTTTAATAGTATTTTGTACAAAATATATATAAAACAAAAATAAATGACAATAAAGGAAAAAAAAAAAAAAAATTAAAGTTTCTTAATTTTTTGTAGTGTATATATATGAGAGAGTAAGAGAGTCGTGCAATCAGACTAATAGAACAGGAGATCAAATAGTTTAACCATCAACATAAATAAAACAATTTAACAATCAGTATTAGAAACAGTTAAATTTGAATTATAAAATTATTTTATTAGATAATTTAGTGGGTTTATAATTAAGATCAGTATCCTCTCCTTGTCTTATTTTTCCTTGATTTTCATAATCTAATAACATTTGAGCAAAATAAAAAATACATGATCAAGATCTGATTACTTTTTTGTCTCTCATGCAACTTAATATTTTAATTACACTTGAAAAAAGTCAAGAAAAAACAAGAACCAATGAGACCCTGATCCTTCTAATTAACTAATTGTGTTACAATATAGAATGTACTCTAAAATGTTTGTAGGGATTTGAAAGAATTTAGCTTGATTATATTAAAGAGAACTTCTCCTTACAATCTATAAATTATCTATTCACACTCTAATTTAATTATTTTTATTAATGACAATTTTAACCTAAATTAAAATTACTAAATAAGACAAAAATAAAAATAAAAAAATTGAAAGACATTCCAAACTAATTAAATTATTAAATAAAAAATTCTCTCTCATAAATCATTAGACTAAATATTATGTAATAAATTCTCCCTCCTAAATCTGTTATTACCATTTTAAACACTCTCTCCTAATTAATCTCTCTCAATTTTTCCAAAATAAAAATAAAAATTATATTTCCATATTTTCTCGATCAATCTCTAATTAATAGTTAAAGAAAAAAAAAACGCATGAATATTTTGGTTTTTAACTAATAGTAATTTATATATATATATATATTAAAAAGTCAATTTTCAATATATATATATATATATGAAAGCATGAATCGTTACAAATATATTCGATTAAACTTAAAATTTTCAAGACTAATGAACAAATTAAAGTTCTCTAGACAATCACATACCTACAAGAGTAACAAAAAACATTTTCATATTTCGACTTAAATTAAGGAAAAAAAAAACAAGGTACTTATTTTTTGAGTTTTTTTTTAAATATATATATATATATACATACATAAGGTTCCTGAAAATTAAGCTTATTAGTAAGTTTTTTTTTTTTTTTTCAAAAATTAGAGATATATATTGGAGGAGAGAGAGTTTAATATAGTAATTAAAAATTTAGGAGAGAGTATTTAATATGTAATAATTAATTTAATGATTTAGGAGAGATAATTTTTTTTTTTTAATAATTTAATTCAAAAAAAGATAAAAGGATAATCTTGTAACAAAATGAAGTGTCTTTATAATTTTTTTTAAAATTTAAATTTTGAGAATAGAGTATTTTTAGAAAAGAAGTGTAAAAAGAAAAAATTGGATTGTCAAAAGAAACTCTCTATATTAAATAATCTCATAATTAACTCATAGTTTAACTAACTAATAAATTAATTTTTTTTTTCTCCCTAGTTTTAGACCGGGCGGCAGCCAGGGGTAGCCTACCCTTGGCTACGCCTACGCCTAAGGCAATTGAATTCAAAATTTAAATGAGCAGAATTAATACATATTCATTACGCAATTAACAATGTGGTGTGTCGACACAAACGGTGAGGAGAGGATCCAGATCCATTGGAACATTGATATTGTCAGGCTAAGTGAGTATTTTTTACCACCAAGCCACATGTAGGCATTGTCGGTGATTTGGGTTAAAACTAAAAACTCAATATCATACCAAACCAATATGTATCGGTTTGTCTGTATTTCAACCCAAACTAAACAAAAAAAAAAAAAAAAAAAAGTCAGATCGGTTTGGATAGATTTATCGGTTTAAGTTTGAACTTAAACAATTTATTATTATTATTATTATTATTATTATAAATAAATTATTTAAATATATAAATTTAAACATTGGTGTTATTTAATTATTCAGAAAATTAAGAAAAATATTATACAATTAATAAATTAACAATAACAAGTATCATAACATAAAAATGAATAAATAACAGGCAAATAAAACATAATCTGACTAAAAATAAAAATAAGATCAAGTTAAAGTATCAAACTTAAAAAAAAAAAAAAAAAAAAAAAAAAAAAAAAAAAAAAAAAAAAAAAAAAACTTTAAATCATAAAACACATATTCTAAAATGTATCAGAAAAGAAGAGTAATTATATTTTATATATATATATATATAAGTTAAATTGTAAAGTATGTATTTGTATTATCTTTTTGGATGCGACTTCTGAGGGTATAACTTATAAAAAAGTAAATTTGATTTTTATTAAATATATGGGTTAGTTTGGGTTGTATGAATTTTATTTTAGGCAATCTAAACCGAACCAATATTTGATAACAAACTGACATGGGCGGCTCAAGGCAAGGGTATCCGGGGCCTTAGACGAAAATTTAATCTAAAACCTTGCAATTGGTGACGAATTAATGAAGAGCCCACTTTGCAATTGAACTAATTTTTCTATTCTTTCTCATATTTTTTGAGTTTTTCGTATTATTTTCTACTAAACATGTGATATATCTAATGTCATATTATTAGTTAAAACTAAAAAAATATATAGCCCATTATGTTATAGCTTGAAATTAAGTAAATAAATAAGAATACAAAATAATAATAATAATAATAAAGTTTGACTTGAAAGAAGGAAACTTTGGAAATTCAAAAGTTAAAAGAGATTTATTTTTCTTGACAGTAAATAAAAGATTTTATATTTTTTTTACATGTCATAATCAAATCAACCCATATTATCAGATGATCTCTTAATCAACCCAATTCAATTATTAAATTGAATTAGAAGTATATCTATTTACTTCTAATTCAATTAGAAGTATACGTGGTCATGTATTAACTGCAGCAATTAAAAGAAAATAAGAAATACTTTAGGCTCCTTATTAGCATAATGTTATGCTCAAGAGTCAAGATGGTGAAATGTGCAGACGGTGAGCAAGAAACATGTGGCCAGCGCTGGTGAAGATCATATTCACTAATTAACATCGAAAATGCCCTTTCAATTAATTAAGTAATACATTAGTACATTGCACTACAATATATCTATTCTTCTTTAAACGTGTTAAGACTTTTGGGGTTCCCGTCTTAATCAAATCTTTTATAATCTTATAATTGTGGAAAAATAGAGCAAAGTTTCAAAGAGATCAAATATGATAGAATTAAAACGATCTGTTCTATTATAAAATTTTAGTAGCAACAGGAAATTCAATGCCGAATCTAAAAAGTAAAATATCCATAGAACACAATTTGCAGCCTAAATAAAATTAGATGTATTTCTTTCTATATATTTTGTGGCCTGTGGGGTATATATATATATATATGTTCAAATGAAAGTCAATGAGTTTGCTCAGTTCACTAGTCACTACACAGTTGTGTTAGACATAAACCCACCCATGTAGCTCATTTTTTTCCCAACAGATATATAGGGTCGATTCAGGTAAAAAAACGATAGGATTTCTGGCATGCTGTGGCAAGACTTGTTTAGAATCATTCAGCATACGCATCCAAGTTAGATCACTATTTGGTTAATATTGATGTGCTAACACTAGACTCAAATGCGGGTATGTGAAAAGTTCTTTCCTCTTACATTAAGGGGAATGGCTTTGAAATGCTTTAACAAACTCAAGCCAAGTAGCATTCATAATTTCTCCCAAATGTGCCCAGAATTTGTCACGGAGTCTAGAGGAGCTCGTCCTCTTGACAAAAATCCTAATGTTCTGTGAGATGTCAAGCAAGGCGAATCAAAAACCCTTAAAGAGGATGTCAGGAAAGAAATCGATCAAGAAGAAGAAGAGTTGATGGTAGAACAAAATCTCTACGAAATGTTCATTATATAGTGGTCCTGAGAAGAAGCACTCCCATTGGAATCAAACAACAAACAAAAAACAAAGTTGAAAAGACTACTTGTTGCATTTTACGCGTTAGAAAAGACATTACCCAGAAAAGTGTGGAGTGGAATGCATGAGAAAATACTCTGAGGTGAAATGCATGAGAAAAGATTTACATTTTTTTTTTTAACGGCAAATTTTATTCAAGGGGCTCAAAAGCCAAAGAGCTAACAGACTACAAGAAACCAACGGGCTAAGGCACACCTAAAAGCCCAAAAAAAAAAAAAAAAAAAAAGCTTACAAACAAAAAGCAAAAACAAGCCACCAAAAGCAAAAGCCCCCCACATAATAACCAATAGCCCTCTAACCAAAAACACAAAAAACAAGACCATTGGACACCTCTACAACATGCCCAAATACGAAACAAAACCTACCCAAAACAAAAACTGGTTACCTTTACACTTAAAAGTGTGAAGTGAAATACATGTGAAAAGACATTACAATAAAAGTGTGAAGTGAAAGGAGAACGTAAATCTTTGAATTCACATGAATACATTGGAAAGTGCAATGGGCATCTGTTTCGTGCATAATTTGATCAAATAAGAAATGGTACTTGTTTATTTCAAGAGAAATCAAAATCTTCAAAATATCAGAATAAACTAAAACTTAATTTCAAGAATAAACTCTTATCATATTATTCTCTAATCATATTATTTCATTATAGCAAGTCCTAATTTATACAATAAATTGAAAAGATAGCATCCAAACCAAATAGAAACTAGTAATTGATTATATTGAATAACTTCAATCCAATCTTTTTCAAAATCACAATTATCTACTAATTTAAATTCAAAAGATAAAATATTTTTATCTCTTTTATTTATTTTATGGGAAAAGTGCACAAACACCCCCGAGGTTTGATAAAATTACATAAATATGTCAGTTTTGACTATATGCACAAAAACTTCCCTCAACATTTGAAAATTGTTGTACAACATCTCCTACAGTTATATGGATTGGTTAGTGAATGGTCAAACGTGCTTAAAGTCTAAAATACCCCATATTTTTATTTTAAACAAAATAAAAAATTCAAAAGTAAGATAAAAAATATATTAAAAAATTATTTAGAAAATATGAATGTATTTTAAATCTGAAAGTTGGAAAAAAAAAATTCATCTTCAAAAAAATAAAATAAAATTAGTTTGTGCAATTCCCCCTTGATTTTAAATAAATTTAAAATTTAAAATTTATTTATTATTAAATTGTAAAGATGAATTTTTTTCCAACTTTTAGATTTAAGATACATTTATGTTATCTAAAATATATTTTTTTAATATTTTTTTATCTTATTTTTTAGTTTATTTAAAATAATAATAAAGGGTATTTTAGACTTTTTACACTTTTGACCATTGATTAACGAATCCATCTAACGGTAAGGGATGTTTGTGCAACAATTTTCAAATGTTGAGGGAAACTTGTGTGTATATGGCCAAAATTATCATATATGTGCAATTTCATTAAACCTCGAGGGTGTTTGTGTAATCCCCCCTTATTTTATTTTATTAAATGTGCACATAACAACATCCTCCTCGACCAAAGAAAGAGTATATAGTACAGTTGGCATCCATAGTACATAGTTCATGCTACATAGTACAATCGGCATCTTTGAATTTCTCTGTTTTCAATGTTAAGCTTGTCTGATTTTACAGTGGCTTTGTTTTTGTGTTTCTTATGGAATGTCTATCCATTTGGTTCTTGATTGAGTTTGGCTTTGGATGTCATTTTTGAGTTTTGTGATATTCATAACGGAGTAGTTGAGTCTCCAGTTTTAGTCCATAACTAGTAAAACGGCCCGCGCTCTGCTGCGGAAGTATTATACCGTTTTATATATTATTTTCAATTTTAATAAATTTATTGATCTAAATTATGAAACAAACAAAATTAAAATATAAAAAATATATTAATCAAAAATAAAATGCAAATATATTTTCAAATGTAAATCCATCATCCTCTATCTCTTCTTCAACTCTTGACCATCCACTATCTCTACCAAACAATTTTTTTTCTCTCAACAATCAAATCATCTCTCATCTAATCATCTGTTTTATCTTTGTTTTTTTTTTTTTCTCTTTCAGACAGAGAGAGAATAATTATTCATTAAAAAAAATTAAAAAGTAAATAAACCATTTGAAACTACCAATCGCTAGGACGCTGTCACAATAAATCTATGAACACATCATGTGATTTGACAAATATAAATAAGATATAATTACTTTGGTGGATATTTATTTAGTTAAACTCTATCAAAATGGTCATTAGATTGGAAATTTGTTTCAAAATGACTATTTTGGCAAACAATGACCATTTCCATCACACTATTTATCAAAATAGCCATTTTGATAGGTAATAACCAAATGGGTGGTCACCAAGGTAATTATCCCTATAAACAAATTAAGATGAGCACACCACATATATCAAAAAATTCTCAGTAAACAGCAAATCAAAATATCAAACATCCAAACGTTATAAAAATCACTCCATTAGTTGACAACTATGAAAATATTCCACAAAAGTCTTGTAACAAAGAGAAAGATAATGATAAGCTTACAGCTTGGAGTTGTGAGCTTTAGTGTCCGGAAGCAAATATCATATAGGGTTTTATTGTCCAAAACCATACATTCATCTACATTTTTAACCAACTGGTGAACAAAGAGGGTTGCATTGTATGGTTCGACAACAATGTTGGAAACCTTCAAGGATGGGAACACCAAGAAAGTGAGTATCATTCGGTTTGAGACAAAAATTTCCTCACTTCGTTTTTTCCCTCATAATTTTTTTTTTCTCGCAAATCGAGACTTATTTTGTAAATCTGAGACTTATTAGGTAAAATTCGAGGCTTATTCTGTAAATTTGAGACTTACTTAGGCAAATTCGATACTTATTTTGATAATTCGAGATTTATGGGGTATTTTTACAAATTTGAAATTTACAGAGTAAAAATAAGAATTTTTAAAAAAAAATATTTAGGTCGTCTTCTTCATCCATCAATGGAGGATGACACTGTTTCCAGATCGACGATAAAAGCTTGATTTTTTCTCTAGATTTCAACTTCTCGAGTGTTCGTCGAATAGTTTCTTATCTAATTTCAAATTTTGTCCAGCAAGAAGGCTACTCGCCTACTCGAGCCTTTGTCTCCAAAATAGCTACTCGATCGACGAAATCTAGCGAGAAGAAGTGATGAAGGCTCGATTTTGTCTTTGGAGACTACTCGTCTAATTTCGTTGTGCCTTCGTTTCAAGCTAATTTTGTCACCGGATTTTATCGCGTGAACCAACGAAGATGATGCCGTTTCTAGGCAATGACGGAAACTCGTGAAGCTGCTCAACAAAGACGATGAAGGCTCCGATTTTTGGAGCTCCTCCATTGATGGAGCTTTGAACTCCATCGATGGAGGTTTTTGAAAAATAAAATAAAAAAGGGACTAATAAGAGATAATTATTGAAAAGTGGGGGTATTTTTGTCCAAAATCAATCTTTGGTGCTATTTAAACTCGAGTTATTAAAGCAATGCTAATTCCAAAAGTCACTCTTTAAAATGTGCTATATTATATATATATATATATATCACATGCTATGAGATGATTTGAATCTGAGACATTATTAGGCTGAATGAGCGTTCTAATCACCAAGCCACATTGGGTGATGGTATATTAGAAAGTTTTGATGGTTGAGATTTTATCTTATATATAATTTTCATATTACATTAGTTATTTATTTTCGAATGATTAAGAAAAAAAAAATGATAACTAATTAATAATTTACATAGAAATATATTAAAAAGTTGGTTAGAATTAAAAAGGATGGAGAGATTTATTCAAAAAAAAAAAAAAAAAAAAAGATGGAGAGAGATTGAGAGAAAGAGAGGCGGTGGGTGGGTAGAGAAAAAGAGAGTGAGGGAGGTGATGAGAGTACACCTTTTTTTTTATTTTTTATTTTTTATTTTTTTATTTTTAACAACACATCAATGGCATTGTTGTAAATAAATTAAAATCCCCTCAATTTCACTGTTACGTGAACAGTGAAATTGCATCTTGAGTTTTAGTATATATATAATTCATTAAATTTCAGACCTTGTCAACTGTTTGACAAGTAAACTTAGCTTTTAATGTTTTAGCTGAACTGATTTCTTCATTTTTCATGAACAGATTATTTTCATTGTATTCACTAACGTCTCACATTCCGGTTGGGTTTTTCTTATCTTCCAGATTCATCATTTGAAAGAGAAATGGCTGTAAATTATTTACAGTAAAGAAACCCAGAGCTGTTTCCTGCACGTTCAAAGTTATTATGTTTGTTATACAGTCAAGCAATCAATTTTTCATAAATTAAAACCCTTGGTACAAAACAACGAATACATGAGAATGAGAAGAAACAAAACCCAGATACAGCATATAAATAACACATATATATAGATACATATGACATGTAAAAACAAGCTTAGATGGTACTAATGAAAGATGTAGGATTAGGAGGTGTTGGGATGTCTACTGTCCCTTCCAGCATAAGTAGAACTTTCTTCATTGATGGACGAAGCGATGGCTCGTCAAGAATGCACCAATGAGCAACCTTGATTATCCTCTCCAATTGTTTTGGCTCAACCTCTTCATCGCTTACTAATTGACCCAGTTCATCGTCCTCAAAACACTCGTAAACCCATTCTTCAAGAATAACTTGATCCTCTAGAAGACTTTGGTCTAAATTTTTTCGATAGCATATGATCTCTAGTAGCACAACACCAAAGCTGTATACATCAGCTTTAACTGTGATGGGCAGCTTCCGATGCCATTTTGGTGCAACATATCCCCTTGTTCCTCTAATTCCGGTGAAGGTTTTAGTTTGGTCTAGCTTCATTAACTTTGATAATCCGAAGTCCGAGATTTTCGCACACCCAATTTCACGCATCCCCATCCCCATCCCCATCCCCATTTAGGGATTTTTTTTTTTTGTTGGGAAAAATGGGGAAATGGAGGGGGAGGGGGATGGGGGGACCCCTCCCCATCCCCATTTCCCCATTTTCCCCACAATTATTTTGAAATGGGGATGGGGATCCATCTCCCCATTTCCCCCAAACATATATAAATATAATTATAATATATTTTTAATTTTTTTTATTCTTTGAAAACCCTAACTCCCTAAGTATATATACACATTTACTCTTTTTAACTTCAAAACCTAAAACCTAAATCTAAAAGTTGCTCTCATTCTCTCAACATCATTGACCAAAGAGGCAAAGACAATCGACTGAATAGGAGCTTTAGTTTAGATCTTCACCAGCTGCTTCTCGGTTCAACGACCACTCATTCTCCGACGAGACCAGCAGCTGCTTCTCTCCACATCAGTTTCAGTTCAGATATTCACAAACTACTTCTCTGCTCGACGACCACTCCTTCACCGATGAGACCAGCTACTGCTTCTCTCCACATCATTTTCAGTTTAGATCTTCACTAGCTGCTTCTCCATTCGACGACCACTTCTTCTCCGACGAGACCAACTGCTGCTTCTCTCCACATCGTGTCTCAAAGTAAACAAAAATAAAAGCAAGTTAGAGATTTCATTTTTTATTTTCTATTTTGTTGGTTTGGTTTTATTTTTGTTAATTGAATTGTGATTTTATTCTACAGCTGCTTCTCTGTTATTGACAAGGAATGAAGATTTTTCAAATAAATGCTTCAAAGTGATGGGTGGAGAATGAAGATTTTTCAAAGTACTTGACAAGGAATTGACTATTATTATAATGCACTAATGAATTTTAAAACACTTTATTTTGTATTTGTAATGCACTAATGAATTTTATTTTGTGTTTGTAATGGAATGTTTATTTTTTTCAATTTAATTTGTAATTTTTAGTCAAATGAGGAAATTAGGGAACGGGGGAAACGGGGGAAATGGGAAATGGGGAAAAACCGGGAAAAACCGAGAAAATGAGAAATTAGGGATGTGGATGGATATAGGTCCCCCAAAAATTTCTCATCCCCATTTTCCCCAAATGGGGAAATGGGTGGGGGGTGGGGGGTGGGGTGGGGTGGGGTGGGGAGGGATCGGAAGTGGGGATGGGGATGGGGGAACCTAATTCCCCAAATGTGCATCTCTAGTCGCGGGCCAGGGCAGGTACAGACCCTATGCCTAGCACGGGTCAGGTCGGGTCGGGTCTAGAAATTAGGCCTACCGAACCGGCCAGGCCGATCATTGGATTTATTTATTTTATTTTAAAGTACTGGCCTGGAGAATGTCTTAGAGTGGTGCTGTGATTACTTGGTGGAATATCAGCATGTCAATAATATGGCCAATGATACAGTTGTGGGCAGGGGCGGGGGCCCGACAGGGGCCATGGCCCCCCTCCCCAAAGAAATTTCAAGTTTTTGATTTTCCGGTTAAGAAAACAAGCACTAAATATAAAATAGGAAAGATTATTACAGTTTCTGGAAGCCTTGCAAAAAGAAGAGATCTTGATGACTTGATCTCTTTGAGAGACAAAGAAGGAAATCAAATTGCAATTGAAAATGAAGGTAATATCTGCAGAGGTAGAGACATTTGCAGAGGTAGAGGTGTGAGGTTAGAGACGAAAGTAAAAGGCATCTTAATTGATAGGGAAAATTGCACAAACTTACCCTAACGTTTCCCATTATGGCATAATATTCAACTAATACATTTAATTGCACAAACAACCCCTCATGTTAGTCAACTCCGGTTAAAGATAACCATTGACCATTATTTTTTTTTGAAAGCCCAAAATTGCCCCTACACTTTATTACAAAAAAAAATCTTAATATTCCTTTATTTAAAACATTATCTACTTTAAATTATTATAATATAAAAAATAAATACTAAACATAATCCTTTTTAAATAAATAAAAAATCAAAAATAATATATTAAAAACAAAACAATTTAGAAAAATATTATTTTGAGAAAATACAATTTAATAATATTTATAAAAAAAAACAAAAAAAAAAAACGTTATTTTGAGAAAATATAATTTAAAATTATGCAAATCCAATATAAATAGTGGTAATGTGCTACATATTTTTGAAATTTAAAACATTTTTTTTTTATTTAAAAAGGATTATGTTTAGTATTTATTTTTTTATTTTTGAATCAAAATATAATGTGTATTTTATATTGAGTCAAATTATTTTGTCTTATAGATATGAACATTAAACAAATTTTCGGTGCTACTGTATTTTATTATGATAAATGATTATATTTTTATTTCAAAATTTTGATGATTTTATTTATATTCGTGTTTAGAATACTAAACATAATCCTTTTTAAATAATAAAAAATTGAAAAATAATATAATAAAAACAAAAAAAATTCAAAAATATGTAACACATTACCACTATTCATATTGGACTTGTATAATTTTAAATTGTATTTTCTCAAAATAACATTTTTTTTTTGTTTTTAATATATTATTAAATTGTATTTTCTCAAAATAACGTTTTCTTAAATTGTTTTGTTTTTAATATATTATTTTTGAATTTTTTTATTTAAAAAGGATTATGCTTAGTGTTTATTTTTTATATTCTAATAATTTAAAGTAGATAATGTTTTAAACAAAGGACTTAAGATTTTTTTTGTAATAAAGTGCAGAAGCAATTTTGGGCTTTCAAAAAAAAATCATGGTCAATGGTTATCTTTAACTAAAGTTGACTAACAAGAGGGGTTGTTTGTGCAATTAAAAACATTACTTGAATATTATGTCATAATGAGAAACGTTAGGGTAAGTTTGTGCAATTTTCCCTAATTGATAAACAGGAGAGATAACTTTGGGCAGTGTGTTGCTGACATGTGCAGTAATTTTTATTTTTTAAAATTTAAATAAAACTTGATTGACTTGGGTTTTTTATTTTATTTTATTGGAGCATCTTCATTCTTCCATTCCCTGAAATACCCTCAAATTTTAGTATATACCTTATCAGAAAAAGCTTAGATTTACATGGATATGTACAATAATAATAATAATAATAACAATAATAATAAATTAGACATCAATTTTGCAAAGGTAAAAAAACGATTTTCTTACGGACTCTAAGATTATGTAAATTAAATGAAAATGGAAATGGAAGTAAAAATTAGATAAATTTAATTATAAATTATTTTTGATATATAAAAGAAGGCGTTACATTTGTCTTGCGTAACCGACTTGAATATTAATTTTATATTGGCCCCCCCAAAACCAAAATTCTGGCTTCGCCCCTGGTTGTGGGAGCTGGTGTGTGTAGTATATCTTGTTAAATAAGTATACTACACGAGGTGCATATACTTGATATTGATGTATCCGAAGTCTGAAATGTAAAATAAGTATATTGTTGTATATGGTTGTTTAAATCCTAAAGAAATAATGATTTGTGAATTGGCCGTTTATACCCCTGAATGGTATTGGTTCAGCACCCTTGTTTAGGGTGATGTTGGGTAACGAAGAAAAACAAAGTGTACGTTTATTTACAGCTTAAAGTTTGACATTTGACGGCTATTATGTATTCAATTAATATGCTAAAGAAAATTATGTAAGGCATATGAGAACTTGATGTCAGACTTGAGAATTTAATTAATTCTAAATGGTTGTAAAATCATAGGGAACTTAAATGAATTTTGGTGGAAATTTCCGTAGAGGGAATAGGGGGAAATAGCATCAAATGGAATTGGTTTTGTCGGAATATCACTAAGTTATTAATTCTATGTTTTTTAGCACAAAAGTATGTGGTGAGACCGAAATACCCTCACTTATTGCTTCAATTTTCTTTTTTCTTTTTAAATTTCTCTCTCTTTCTTCCTCTCCCCTCTTTTTTTTTCTTAAAAGACCTTCATTGATCCATCAATGGACGTCAGATAGACCTCAAATGGAGGTCGAAATGACCTCGACCTCCATTGGTGATCAATGAAGAAGAAGATAAAAACAATCCAAAAAAATCTGGAAATTAAGTCCTAGCTAATATAGAATAAGTCTCATCTAAGCTTCATTAAGTATCGTCTAGTTTGCCGAGACTTATTCCATACTAGCCGAGACTTATTTCCAAAAAAAAATTAATGGTTGGAGGTCGTCGAAACAACCTCTAATGGAGTTGACCGTTTCGACAACCTCCATTGGAGGTTTATTCGACCACCACTGATGGATCCATGTAGGTCTTTAAAAAAATAGAGGGGGAGAGAGAGAGAGAGAGAGAGAGAGAGAGAGAGAGAGAGAGAGAGAGAGAGAGATTTAAAAAGTAAAAAACAAAAGTAAAAGAATTAGGGGCAATTTTGGTAAAGCACCAATTATTTTGGCAAAACACATTAATTGGTGCTTTATCCATAAGACTTATTAACTTGGTGTCTTTTTCACAAATGGCCTTGGAAAGAGTGCCACATAAAAAAATATAAAATAAAAACCCAATTTGCCTATGTCTTTTGGAATTGATGTTATTAATTAACAGGTGAAAGGTTTTAGAATGCTTCAAATATAGAGGAACACATATTGAAAGTTTTGTAAAACTTATTTTATTGAAATCAGGACTTACAGAATAAGAGAATCCTAGACTTACCTGATTTACTATGTGATTTTACTAACTAAATCACGTACCTAGATTTTGGGTCGTGATAGTGTGAATGGTCGAATAAATGTTGTAAGGTGGAATCTGTTAGGTATTGGCCTTTATAAGCTTAATACAAATGTTGCTTTGGAATCTGGGAACTGTAATGTGGGTATTAAGGCTATGATTAGAAATCATGAGGGGATGATTATGGTAGCAACCACACAACGAATTGAGGCAAATTATAACCCAGAGGTTACGGACTATGAAGCACAAACACTTTTTTTTTTCAGAGGTAACATGTGTCCGACACGGACACACGTGGGAAACACGTGGGACACATGTCCGACATGGAATTTCTTGTGTCCGTTCACTTTCCGACACAGCATGGACACGACTTGGACACATTTGGAACAGGTTAGGGGCATGCGAACAATGTATCAAATCCAATCCAAAATCAAAACCAACCCAAATCACACGCAGATCAAACCAAATCAAAGCTAAAACCCTCACCATTAACCACCACCACCACCAGAAAACCTAGGACCAAAAACGGGAGAGAGAGAGAGAGAAAAGAGAGGGAAGGCGTGAGAGAGATGGAGAGAGGGCGTGCAAGTGGGAGATGACAGAGGCAAGACAACCTGAGAGATTGAGGCTTAGAGAGAGATGATCGTGATTCGTGAGAGAGAAAGTGAGTGATGTCCAACTGTATATTAATTTTATTTTGGGTCAGTGATTTCTTAAGCCACTGATTTGGTGAGGCGGTCCTTAATTTTTTAAAATAGCTCAAATTAGTCATTTCATAGAAAGAAAGTGTCAATTGTTGCCACTTTACTCATTAATTATTTAAAGTCTGTTTGCTTATATCATAACCTGTTAGAATAGAGGTCAAAACAGTAAAACAAGAAGGGGCAATATTGTAAAATCATCAAGTCACCATCTTAGGGCACAATTCGATAAGGATGTTCAAAGCTTTTTTTTTTTTCATTTTTCTTTTCTAGTAAAGACCACCATTAACACAAGGAAGCTCTATAACAATGGAGGATTATTTTGAACAGAACAAGAGAAGGACGATTGCGATATATGGATTACAAGGTACCGTTTTTAATGAAGTTTATTTGATTATAAAATTCTTATAATCAAATCAATACTTTATATTTATATATATATATATATAATTAAATGATAAATTAATCAGGAAATAAGTTTGATGTCACCCTAAATTAATCACGAAATTAATCAAGAAATAATAATAAGTTTGATGTCACCCATAAACATAAAATATTGCTCATAAAAATAATAAATTAATCAAATCATTACTTTTTATAATATATAATAAAACAATCAAAATACGTAAAATATTGTCTAAAAAATTCTTTATGGATGTCATGTCACAGACAATAGCAGCTTGCTATTAGATTTTGATAGAATGACTGCCAATAAACAATGATTTTGGAACGATTTAAATAGTAAATGGCCTTTTTAAGATTCCACCCACCAATTAACAGTGTCTAGTGCTATTTTCTCTTTTATTTTATATTATTTGTTTTAGTATTTTATTTGTGAGTGTTGCCCAATTGTTATCTTTATTAAAAATAAATAAATATTATTTTAATTAGCATATCATGCCGTTCCCATATCCTAGTTTTTTGAGATTTACCGTATAGCTGTACTATATCGTGTCGTATTCCCATGTCCATGTCCGTATCCGCGCTTCATAGGTTACAAAAGCAGCGGCTATGCTATGAGACATTATTTCAGTGGAGACAGGTTTAGTGCCGATTATTTTCGAGTCAGATTGTCTCTGTTTGGTGAGAGGGATTGTGGTTGGGGTTCTGACAGATGCGGATATGGGTCGTTGTGAGCGATATTTTGTGTTATCTTCGTAATAGAGCAGTCAGTTTAGTCTTACATGTCCTGAGAATATGAGATAGGTAAATAAGGTTGCCCATTCCCTAGTAAGGAAGTTCCTCCATTTGTGGAGATGATAGTTCTGGAGGATGTTCTAGACTAGTCTTTTTTTGTTTCTTGTTGGTTTAGTTTTCTTTCCAAAAAAAAAAAAAAAAAAAAACATACACTCAAATTTAATTAATTGGCACTCATGTATTTGCATAGACATATATTACATCAGGAGAAACCTCTCTCTCTGAATTTTTCATTAGGCTACTTTCACTGTCGATACCAATTATTACTCACTGCCTGCTTGTAAGTTGTAATTGAATCACCAAATTGTTATCTATAAGAATTGTGTGGCACTGCATTTATTTAATTAGAAATTTAAATATTGTTGGAGATGAGGACTGATGTGGCCAATACTCAGCAATTTCTTTACCAACCCACCATCCTACCCTTGAACACTTCAACTTCATTTGTTGGCTGCTCTTTTTCCTTTTATTAGCTAGATAATTCTTTATTTTTAACGAATTATATAATTTAATATGAATTATGTTGATAGAATGATAGTGAGAGTAACCAAATTCCACATTGTTAAGTATAGTATATTACTGCTTTATTTGCCTTTAAACTTTTCAAGGTGTAAACGTGTTTCGGATTGTAAAGCCCTAAATGAATGATTTTTCAAATAGAACCTTTAGGAGTAAATCCCTGAGGGGTTTGGTTTATTTATTTATTTATTAATGAAATAATTTATTTTTATTTTTGAAGAATTTTGTAATTATTCCTTTTCTTTAATTGCCGGGACCCGATGAAATTAATTAAACTCTATAAGCACTATCCGGAATATTACTCCCACTATTGTGGAGATGTTACATATGAACTACAACTCTCACAACTAGAGAGAAAACTCTCACACATGCTTGTAAAATATGCATGGTGAAACTCGAACCCTGACCACTAGGTGTGGAAGAGAGATGCACTACCATCTCTACTAAGAGGTGATATGCTTTTATGAAATATTTACTAATTGAGATTTTGTAAATTAACTTTTAACTACATTGTTTAGTATTCAATGAAAAATTAGTTTAATATTAATAGATGGTTTGAAAATACGTCAATAAAAAAGCTTTGATCTAGCGGCTTAAGTGGCGTAGTTCTACGATAGATGGACGAGTTTGGAGTTTGAGCAAATGACTCTCAAATCAGCGGCATCAATCCTACCAATGGCAAAAAGGTTATGAAAAAAAAAAAAAAAAAAAAAAATCTTTGATAGCAATGAATTACATAAAAGGAATAAATTAAACCTTCTTTATTGTAAAATGAGGATATATCTAAAATGTCATGAGGGCATTTGAGTCAATTGTTTATTTTATTGTTCGGTAGGTATAAAAAAGCTTTTTTAATATTGAAAAAAGAAAAGTAATATAAAAAAATTAATGAAAAAAAAGGCTCTTCTTGAATGGATGTCAAAAAAAAAAAAAAATTGACATTAAAAAGTTCATTCACGGTAGAAATGTTATATCAAACTCACAGCACTATAATCGAAAGTGTTACAACATTATCCAATTTACATAGATGTTTAATTGTAGGATATTATACCATATCAAATTGAGATTTTTATTTTTATTTCGGGATTCCAACAATTATCAATCAATTTCTTTTTAATCCAATGGTGATTGAAATCGTAAATTTGAGTGAAAATTTTAAATTGATTTAACCTAATCCTTGATTATATTCAAAATTTTAAAATACAACTTCAGTCTTTATTTTACAATAGCTTCCAAAATCACTAACCAAACATTTTTGTGCCCTCGATTTTCAAAAACTAAGAATTATATTTGATTTCTATGTCAAATCATTTCGATTTCCAATTGAATCCAACTATAAAATTGATATGGAAGAAGGAGATTTAAACTTGAGACATCAACTTCGTTAAAAGATATATATATAATTACCACTTATCACCGGGCTAGCATTTGACCACCCTACATATATTACTATAAATGAAATAAAATAATTTTATCATGTTCTCCTTAAAAGTCTTATAACTAACATTGATAAGGAAACAAAAAAGGCAATATTAATTTACATTATCTAGAAGAAAAGTGGGCAATTAGACGTAAGATTATTGTTAATTGGTTGATAAAAAAGTTATAGGATCAAAAGGACAAGTCTGCAAGCATCAGAAAGTTAAAATGCCACCTCAAAAGCTACAATCACACATCAACACACACTAATATATATATATATATATAATAAAATTAAAGTAAAGTAATAGTATTCATTTTTCAATTTAAATGAAAAGAACTAACTGTTTCCCTCAAATTAATTTAATTAAATTAAATTATGTGAACCAAATTAAACAATCTATATTTTCCTGCTTAAATTGTCAAAGAAATGGAATGATCATCTCATTTGTTTTCTTAATAGAAATTCAACACTTTGATTCTGTCTTCCCTTACTATATTATAAAAGTTTTTTTTTTTTTTTTTTAGTGACCACCTCATTCATATTAAAAAATAAATTAAAATGTTGTCGTGAAAGGCCATGTCGGGTCGTGATGAAAACTATCAAGATCGTAATTGCGACCCCTTAGCTATCCTTGATGGCTTATTTATTGATCACAAACCCTTGCTGACCATAACAATGTTGATCACCACTCTTACAATTTTGATCAAGATATATAATAATAATAATAATAGTTTTTGGAGAATTTACAAAAAGAAAAATGGGAGCAGAATATGCTCTTTTTCTTTTTTCTTTTTTTAAGCTTTTACCGTTAGTAGGATTCTAGCCGCTGATTTATGAGTTATTTACCCAAACCCTAAGCTCGTTCATCTACCAACTGAACCAAAAGAAAGCAAACATATATCGATCAGTCTTTCTATTGTCAGTTCATCCTGACAATAAATATATCATGACGAAGAATATGAACCATAAATTATGGAGAAATTTTGACAAGTGCATACACTTTGAGTCAAAATATGTAAATCTAACGATCCACACTCTTCGTCTTGATATATTTATTGTTATGACGAACTGATAATAGAAAATCTGGATATATGATATATATATATATATATATTCTTTCTATCGTCAGTTTGTCATGATAATAAATATATCAGGATGAAGAATGTAGACCACAAATTATAGAGAAGTTTTGACAAGTGCATACACTTTCAGTCAAAATATGTAAATCTAGTGGTCCACATTCTTTATTCTGAGATATTTATTGTCAAGACGAACTGATAATAGAAAATCTTTATATATATATAATCATATTTCCAATATCCAGCAATGCATAAAAAGTCATCTTTAATGAGTCAATTAATGTGTGTCCCTTTTATTATCATGATGAGTCAGAGATGACTCATGAGATGTCCAACTAGTTAGTTTAACCACCAGCCATAAATATAACTCTTCTATATATAAATACATTTGCACGATACACAGAGAGCCTTACCTAGCAATTAAGCAAGCAAGCATCTTCAATATCTGTGACTGTTTCAGAGCCACTTGGTTATCAGCAATGAAGAAAACCCCTGTAGAACAGGTTTTTGGAAATTCAAATTCAATGATCACATCAGCAGCAATGAAGATCTCACCTATTCAACAATTATTATTAACTGCAGCAGAGCCTGGACATCATCCCCACCAGCACATTGTTCCATCTCCTGCTAACAAATCTTTTGTTCTCAGAAGAATGAACAAGCTTGGCAAGAAAGCTGACAAATTTGCAAATGGAGTTAGAGAGCATGGTAATTATTCTTTCTTAATTTCTTTCCTATTGACATCAATCAGAATCCTCGATTGTTTACCGGTTATACCTATTGGATTACCACCGGTAACAATCGAGGATTCCGTACGGGAAATTGTGAACCTGGAAATTTTCATTTATTTATTATTATGAATCTAAAAACAATTAAATAATTAACATGAATGAATGAATTGTGCAGTGAGATTGGGACCAAAGATCACAGAAATTGTGAAAGGAAAGTTGAGCTTAGGAGCTAGAATTCTGAAAGTAGGAGGAATGAGCAAAATCTTCAAGAAGCTATTCATTGTTGGAGAAGGAGAGAGACTATTGAAGACTTGTCAATGTTATTTATCAACAACAGATGGTCCTATTGCTGGTCTCCTCTTTATCTCCACTCAAAACATTGCTTTCTGCAGTGAAAGATCAATCAAATTCACTTCCCCAAATGGACAATTCCTTAGAATGCATTACAAGGTACGTACGTATTCGATTCAAAATATATATAAGTAATTTTTCATGTACATGCAGATTTTTGTCTTTTAGTAAACTCGATCCTGACACTACTGTGAATTTGGTGCAGGTGTTGATACCACTGGAGAAGATAAAGAGTGTAAATCAAAGTGAGAATGTGAAGAATCCATCACAGAAGTACATAGAAATGGTGACTGTAGATAATTTTGACTTCTGGTTTATGGGTTTTTTGAATTATCAGAAAGCTATCAACCAACTCCAACAAACAATATCTCAACTTCAAATCAACAACTGATCCTATATATATTATATATGGTTCATGATGATCAGATGTAATAATTACTAGAAAGTGAGAAAAAATATCAACGTAACTTGTTGATTGCATAAGCTTGTACAAAATTTTGATAGCGAGAAACGCTTTAATTTACTTGTTGATGTTTCATTTCATCAGGTCTTTTTTTTTTTGTGGGAATGGAAGAAAACTTTTTTTTTTCTAATCGAGAAATATGATTGACTTGTAATTAGTGGTTCTATATTGTCTTCAGGGTGCCATTTGTGTCTCAATTTCTTTGTATATCTCTCTCTCACTCTCACACACACGCATATATATATATATATATATTGGATTGGAGGGCCCTGTGTGCTGTTTGTTGAATCATATGTGAGAGGTTGGAATCTCATCATACATATTTTACATTTTAGTCCTATCAATTTTAAGTTCTTATTATTCGGCTCCCTCCAACTACAGATTTTCAGTTCTGCCCCTGTCTCCACACTTATTTGTTTTTACCCCTTTATCAAATATCAAATATGTTAAAGTCAATCCGATCCGATATTTTACGGATTTTGATAGATTTATCCGATAAATATAATATCTAAACTCAGATCGAATTTAAGGGTTATATTTTCTAATCCAATCCTATTCGGATATGGATAAAACCCAAATCCGTACAATATTTGATACAAAATTTAAAAAATATACTATATTAACTTATCTGTACGTTTCACTATTCAATTTACTAAGCAAACTTCAGTGTTGTAAAATTGTTGAATTAGACATCAATAGTTTAATATATTTTCAATTTAAAATAAATCAAACATTCAAATATTTAAATGTTACTAAATTAAAATAAAACTTATTTAATTGGGAATGCACTACTGTGAAGTGTGAACTGTAACTGCTACGGTGATTAAAATTATATTTAACTATTTCATTCTCCAATATAGCAATGTAGTAATACTGTTAACAGTTTCGAAACAAAATAAAATAAAAATAAAAAAAATACTGTTAACATGTTGCAATTAAACTTCTAACTTTATTTCATCCTTCAATATTTTAAAAGACTAGATCACATAAAAGCTAAAAATAAATAGCTTTAATCTAGTCCAGTCTGATCCAATGTTATACAAATTCAAATATGTGGATCGGATTGGATCTAACTTTCATTTTTGTAAATTCGACCCGATCCGATCCGCATACCTTTAGGATCTGATCTGAAATCCAATGACATCCGCAATTATTCAGATTGGATTGATCCTATCCGATCCGTTTGACACCCCTAAGAGCAGATACTTTAACAAAAAAAAAAAAAAAAATTGTGTGGGTTTAAATATTTATAAATTAATTAAATTGCGACCACCATCCAATGTGGCTTAGTGGTAAAAGCGCTAATTCAATCTGATAATGTTTTAGGTTTGAATCACCAAAACAAAATTGAGATTAAATTGCGGGTCAGACCGAATAAGTACACTTACAACCATCCATATTGAGCGGTGTTATATTTTTTCCCCTTAAATCCTTACGACCATCCATATTTAGGGTAACTGTCATATCTACATCTACACCACGAAGTTGTAGGTTCGAGTCTCTAATTAAAATACTTCACACATCCATTATTCACTTGTTACGGCCACTTGTAAAAGTTAAAATTAATATATATATATATATATTCCTCTGTACACTCTTGTTATTCCAAAAAGAACCTTTTAACACTTATTCTCGCATCAAACAATTTCTTTCAAGCGCTTACCAAGTCTTTTTTTTTTTTTTTTTTTTTTTTTTTTTTGAAAGAAAGACTATATTCCTAAACCTTGGGAAGTGACATCCCACCAACATAACTCTTCACAAGAAGACAAGGCCAAAGTGGCAAGAGCATGAGCCAAACTATTAGAAGACCTAGGAATAGCCTGGCAAAGACAGCCCCCCACCTCTAAACACGAGGCTTTAATATCTGAAATAATAAACATAGCATCACCTAAAAAAGAAATCTTAGAGTTCAACAAAGATGCAACAGAAGCAACATCCACTTCAGCAGTATTAATAATCAAATTGTGATGCTTGGCAAGGAGAAGCCCTTCTCGAAGAGCAAGAAGCTCAGCCATCTCAACTGAAAAGTTACCTAGCATAGGCTTGGAGACAGCAGCAACAATTTTACCTGAGAAGTCTCTTATAGCAGCCTCAACACCAATGAATTTACTTCCACATTTAACAGAGGCATCAGAGTTTAATTTGAGACAACCTGCAGGAGGGGCAATCCAACTGATTTGATTTGCAGCAGTAGACTTAGGAAAAGTAGAAAGAGCACTGCATGTATTCTGGAATTCCAGGAGGAGGTCACCTGCACCATTAATAATGTCCACATCACTTCTAATTTGACCACTATGTAAGGTAGCATTACGAGAATTCCAGAGACACCAAATAAGAACACAAATAAAGCTGAATTCTTCTTTATCCAAACAATCAAATAAGCCATTAAGTATATCTATATAAGAATTAAACATTTCGAAAGTTTGAAATTATATTATAAAAGGAAGAATATTTCCAAACCTTCAAGGAGCTAGGACACCAAAACAGGGCGTGGCATTCATCTTCAGATGCTTTCCTACACCTTAAACAAATATCACTGTTAGTTACTTTTCTAACCTGTAAATTGCGGAGACAAGGAATAGCTTTAGTGCAAGTTCTCCAGATGAACACCTTGATTTTAGGTGGAATATTAAGATTCCAAAGGCTTTTCCACCATCTCTGAGAATTTGTTACGGATGAGGGAGATTCTTTTAAAGATAAGGTCAAAGCTAACCAATAACCACTTTTGACAGTGTACATACCATTCTTATCGTAATGCCATGACAGACAATCATTTCCACCTGTTATGCTAATTGGAATGGACATAATGATCTCTTTATCCAAAGGAAGAAAAATTGAGTCAAGTTTGGAAATATCCCAACAGTGTCTTTCATCATCAATAAGGTCAAAGACTCTCAAATCAGACATGGGACTGTTTGTAACAGGTTTGAAATATGAGGGCCTCAGAATCCAGGGATCTTTGAACACATATATATTCGACCCATTGCCTACTCTCCATCGAAGTCCTTTCATAAGCAGCTCCCTACCCCAAATAATGCTCCTCCAAACATGGGAGCATCCGTTTTTTGCCGATGAGTGCAGAAAATCTGAATTCCTGAAATACTTAAATTTGAAAATTCTGGCCACCAAAGAATTTGGATTTCTTAACAACCTCCAAGCCTGTTTCGCTAAGAGAGACCAATTAAAAAGATGTAAGTCTCTAAAGCCTAAACCGCCCATTAACTTGGGTTTACACAAGTCACTCCAACTAAGCCAACTAATTTTCCGCTTTCCGTCTTTGGATCCCCACCAAAATTTGGAAATCATCGATATTAACTCTTTACAAAGACAAACAGGAAGCTTGAAAATGCTCATTAAATATGAGGGAACTACCTGAGCAACCACTTTAATCAAAATTTCCTTACCCCCAAAAGAAAAGGGGTTGCTCTTCCAACCTTTAATCTGGCTCCTGACCTTCTCTCTAATTTCCTCAAAGGCTTTCCTTTTGTTTCTACCAATCAATGTTGGAAGGCCTAGATATTTATTGAAAAACATGAGGACTTTTTTTAATAACGCATGAGTGCTTGAAGTTAATACCAGTCAACATTATGTTCAGTCGTGTGCTTAGATGATGAATTTCCTACAAATATAGTTTCTGCTTCTCCTGCACCCAAAAATTAAGATTTATAAATTTTGGAAGGGTAAGAACTAAGAATAAACGCTCTATGCACAAACATATATAGATTTTAATTCATTAAAATAAGATTATAGTCCTTGAACATCGGTGTACCATTAACTGTACATGTATTTGCAATTGGAAATACAGAGGTACAGTCATCCAAATTTTAGTATTAGCTAGCTGTTAGGATTATGCTCAATAGCAAGAGTGTAATAATATTTTTGACAATCTTTTCATATTAATAAAGTGATTTCTGGTTTAACAAATCTTATAGCATTTATAGTTTAATTATTTAATTGTCAAAAGTAAATAATCATAAGGTCAAAGACTATGTGAAATAAAGAATTGTTTGTACATCTGGATATGTATAAGGTAGACACAATTCTTTAGTTAGCCTTGAATAATATTCACAACTTAAGATAAAGACTGAGCGCCTTTACCTTATTAAAGTTGTAGAATCTTTTGCTAGCATTTGAGTGGTATCAAATGTGTTAGATGAGTTTAAAATCATCAAAGTGTAGTGTCTTTGGGCAAAAGAATCTAGTACGCTAGATGCACTAAATAGGATCACAGTGAAATACTTTATCTAGAACTGTCAATGGATAAAAGTTTTTGGATAAAAGTTTTCACTTAAGGAGAATCGGAGAGTCTATCTCAATCCTGAGATAAATGATGGACTTATGGTTACAAGTGTTATCATTTGAGTTATCAATGAGTATGATTATATAGCATAGTCTATCCTCAATGGTTTTGTGGTATTCATTTGTTAATCGATATAGGACTTCATTTATAGATATGAATATCGTGGCTCCATTTATTAAATGTAAGTAGAATATCATCATATGAATATTTTGAGATATTTGATATTAAATCTTAATGTTAAGTTTTCGATAGTGTCTATTGAAACATAGCTTCTGGACAAGTCAAGAAATCCAAGTTCAAAATATGGACATATGAGTAAATATGGTAACTATGAGAGATATCTGCTGTCTATTAGCTCTCGGCAATTACTGGTATTTTTCATGAGGATACACTATCTCCAATAAGGTTGTCTAGGGTACGAATGAGAAACATTTACTTATTCTATCTTTATTTAATAGTTCAATTTTAGTTCTTTAGTGGAATGAGCTAAAATTAATAGATCGAACATAAGTGAATCATCGTTGATTGTGATTGGGTTATGTCTATTGAAGCTTAAATTTAGATAGCCAGCCAAGATCCCCAATCCACACGAACTTGCATGGATCACTTGATATATTCTACCGGATTAATTTCTAGGTCCATCTAGAATTGTTTTTGGATTTCGAAATCCAATAGTTTTGGAGAGGTGCGGTCATGTGTGATTCAAGACGCGCGGTAACTCTTCAAATGCCTGGAAAGGGCGGCCAAGGATGTGGGAATTCTTCGGCGGTCCTTATGGAGTGTAATTAGTATTCCATTAATACATTAAGAATATAATTTGCACATTTTAATTAAATGGACTGTCAAATTATATTAATGTATTAATTTAAGGCATGTGGACTTATTTCTTTTAGTGAGAGTGGGTTTGGTTCACATGTGGACTTTTTATTAAGGTCCAATGGATTTAATAAAATGGAAAAATAATATATTGCACATGTATATACTTGGGCAGCAAGGCTAAGAATATTAGCCTATTATATTATTTTATTTTATTATTTAATTAAATGGAAGTTAATTAATTAATTATTTGATTAAAAGTCAAAATCATTTTTCTAACTAGGAGAAGATTTCTTAGTGTCATACTGCTTCTGGTAGTATGATAAGTATTAAAGACTTTATTTGATAAATAGATAAATAAAAGGAATTTATTTATCTAGTCAAATTAGGAAGTTTTTGATAAGTCACAATTTAATTTATATTCAATAATTTTTTATTGGATAATACACTACTGAGTTGGAATAGGGTTGAACTCTAAAGGTTGATAGGAGTTTTGGTGAAACATGAATCCTATTTGTGTGAGGATTCGACCACCAATATAACCCCATCAAGAGGAGTTCAGCCAACCCTAATTCTTTTTTAGGGAAATTTTTCTTTCTTTTGTTTTAAAAAAATTAAAAAAAAAAAAAAAATTCATCCAACTCAAGAAAGGTGTGTGAGAATTCAGCCAAGAAAAATAGTAGAGTGAGAACGTTTTGTTTTCGATAATGCACTAGTAGCTTTTATATCAAAAGACTCCATGCACAATTTCGAATCGGGTTCAATGATGTCAGGCAGTGTTCTAGTAAACGCTAGGCGCTAGTCGGGCGGTGGACCAGCGCCTAGCGCCTAGACGGCCTAGTCGGCGCCTAGGCGGATTTCTAGGCGGTTGGTTTTTTTACATGGAATTTTTTTTCCCTACTACTTGTCTACCTATAAAACCAAATCCACACATGTGAGGAAAATTTCAAAAAAAATAAAAATGAGAAGTTTAATAATATATTAAATTATTAATAATTTAATACTGCCTGTCAAAGTTACAAAGCAAGTACTCCAAAGTCCAACCACACTTCAAAAGTTCATAGTTCACACGTGACATGCAGGTAATTATCACTCTTCAAAATATCTTCTCTCTCTCACTTAGTTTCTTCTTCTTTTTGAAATGTGTTTCCAGACCATTTCTTCTTCTCTCTCGATCCTCTCTCTCTCTCTCTCACTCTCACTTAATTTCTTCTTCATTCTGAAATCTGTTTCCAGACCATTTCTTCTTCTCTCTCGATCCTCTCTCTCTCTCACTTAATTTCTTCTTCTTTCTCAAATCATTTCAGACTATTACTTCTTCTCTCTCGATCATCTCTCTCTCTCTCTCACTTAATTTTTTCTACTTCACCTCTGTTTCCTAGATTTCAACTCCTCTCTCACTCACCAGCGGTGACGTAAAACGGTAACGTTTGGAACGACTAGGCAGAGTAAAAATCACGATTTTGACTCCACGTAGGCTGATTTTTTTGGGTCAAATCGGTCGATATTTCTGGCCATATCAGTTGATTTTCATCCGGCCGCATAATATGGCTGATTTGGCCGAAACGGGACGGCCGGCCGGCATCAGTCTAGCGTATAGGCGGCCGATTTTCCCGATTTTTGAACACTGCTGTCAGGGGACAACTACAACACTTGGTAATAGTCTATATCAAGGGCACTTCGAGCAAAAAATAAACTTAGTTTCGTTGATGGAACCATCCAGCCACCAACTGATCTTTTTGAAAAATCCAAGTGGTCTCGGTGCGATGATCTTGTTGCTTCTTGGGTTCTTAACTCTGTTACACCGGAAATCCGTGGTAGCATTTTTTATGCTGATTCCGCTCACGATATTTGGAAAGATTTAAGTGACCGTTTCTCAGAGACGAATGAGCCCAAGATCTATCAGCTCAAGCAATCAATCTCTTCACTTAAACAAGATAACGCCACGATATCAACTTATTATTCTTTGCTTAAATCTTTATGGGATGAATTAACTTCATTATCAACTGTTATTGCTTGCACTTATGGTCATAGACATGCTACTGCATCTTGGGTTTAGGAAGATTAGGCAATGGAATTTTTGCAAGGTCTTCATGACCGTTTTTCAGCCATTCAAAGTCAAATTTTACTAATGGATCCTTTTCCGAGTGTTACAAAAATTTATTCCCTTGTCAAGCAAGAAGAAAAGCAACAAGAGATTCATGCATTGTCCAATCTTGTTCCATAGGCTGTTGCCTTGAACTTTCAGAGGACAAATTTTTGCCATTCTCAACGTTATACCAATGGCAAAATCAGCAAAGAACAGGTCCCAAATCAGTTCTCCAACCTCGTCCCAAATCAGTTCTCCAACAGCAAACCACATGGTTCGACTCATCACAATGGTAAACCACGTCCATATTGTGATCATTGCAAAACCGTTGGTCATTACAAAGAGACATGCTACAAGATACATGGGTATCCTCCCAAAAACTTTCATGCTGATGCAATCTCAGTAGGCCTTGCTCTTAATTCTGCCACTCCTCTCACATTTACTATGGACCAATATAGCAAACTTTTTAGTATGATTGATTCGAATAGTATTACACCACAAGCAAATCTGACAGGTATTTCCCTCTCATGTTCCTATAAATTCGTATGGATCATTGACTCAAGAGCAACAAATCATGTGAGCTCATCTTTTAATTTGTTCTCTAGTTATTCTACTTGCTCTAAATATTCCACACTTAAACTCCCAAATGGAACGGACCATTTAATAACTCATATAGGAACTGTCACTCTTTCACCGACATTATGTCTCGAAAATGTCTTATTTGTTCCCACTTTTCAATTCAATTTAATTCCCATCAGTAAACTTGTTAAAACCCGAAAAATTTGTCTCCTTTTCTAATGATGAATGTGTGTTTCAGGACCTATTATTGAAGAAGAAGATTGGATTGGGATGCCTACATAAGGGACTCTACCATCTCAACCTCGCAACTATCTGCTCTTTTCAAAATTCTACTCAAAATAATTTGTGGCATTACATATTAGGACATGCTTTACCTAGTTGTTTACAACTCTTAGCTAAGAAATTCTCTTTTATCCATTCTTCAAATAATGCTAATTACATGATATACCCTCAAGCAAAGCAAACTCGTTTGTGTTTTTCGAATAGTTCAATAAAAAATAGTAGACCATTTCAAATGATTCATTGTGATATTTGGGGTCTGTTTTCATTACCATCACATTCAAATTCTAGATTTTTTTTTTTTAACTATTATTGATGATTTTAGTCGTGCCTCATAGATATATCTAATGACTATTAAATCTAAAACATCTCACATTTTACAATCGTTTTTTGTCATGGTTCATACTCAATTTAATTCTAAAATCAAATCTATTATTTCTAGGATTGGAGACATAAATGAACATTTTAAAATCCAAGTTGTTAGAACCGACAATGGCTTTGAATTTTTGTCAAAAACCATGCAGCATTTTTTTTTCATCTAATGGTATTGTTCATCAACGTAGCTGTGTCGCTACACCACAACAAAATGATGTATTCGAACGCAAACACCGTCACCTTCTAAATGTTGCCCGAGCTTTACGTTTTTAAGCTCATCTTCCATTGTCATTTTAGGGAGAGTGTGTTTTCACTGCTGCATATATTGTAAATAAGCTACCAACTCTTTTATTAAAAGGCAAGTCTCCTCACGAGATGTTATTTGAAAAAACACCGATTTTTACTACATTCGAATTTTTGGTTGCTTATATTTTGCTCGAAATCCTCATGTCACAAATAAATTTGATCAGAGAAGTAAACCAGGTGTTTTTGTTAGATATCCTTACTACCAAAAAGGATACCGTGTATTCGATTTTCAGTCTAAAAAGATTTTTACATCTCGCGATGTCATATTTCATGAAAATGTTTTTCCTCTTAAAAAGATTTCACCCACTCCTTCAAACATGCTGGTTCATCCATTACCAATACATGATGATGGCACTTTTAATTTTTTTCCATCCTCTTCATCCGTTCCCCATGATCAGACCGAACC